>JAJJWW010008151.1:0-95604 GCA_023531295.1 Papaver armeniacum
TAGAATACCTTATTGCAAGAATACTCCGTAAATTTCCTAATTCATCACACACACACAGAGTCATGTATGTGAATTCTACCTAAATAATAACCTAACGCCTTGCGCTAATTAAGTTCAATTCCTAGGAGCATTAAGTTTTCGTAAATAGGCTAATCAATGCAATTGTAATACATTGCGCAAAACAATTCAACAAAGGTCAATTTCTACATATGACTGTAGGATGTATCACTACAACCTAGAATCATATCATGCTACTCAGTATTCAAGGTTATTAGCGAGATGATGAACCCTAAAATAGCTATAGATATGGATGTGAGTTCAATCAATTCTAGACTTAACTAAACAAACATTCAATCATATTGCAATACATCAATCATGCAATTATTATAACCCGTAGAAATCAAACGATAATATTGAGAGAAAACTAATCATAAAAATCATAACTTGTTTTCAAAATCCAACTACATCTTCAACCAATAATAAAAACTTAGTTACTCATGGCATAGGAGTTCATAACAAGAAGAAAGAGAAAACCTATCATGTTTCTAAACCCTAGAACCAAAAGTATGAGTTCTACCTAATGGAGATATTCTAGGTTTGTGAAAGACTTTTCTATTTATATGTTTCTTCAATTCCAAAAGGATACTCTTTCCAAATTTAGGTCAAATCTTCTCAAACCCATCTCCAAGTGGTCCACCAAGCCCATGTGAAAATAAATCTCTGGAAATTTGGGTCCAAAATCGGCCGCCGGATTTGTGACGTCACACGCTTAATCCTACACGGCCGCCGGAATTTGTTACCGAAAATTTGTCTCCCACCACCTTAACCATTTAAACCTGCCACCAGCACACACACTCCTAGCAGCTCATCTCCATATCTCTAATTCAAACAATCACAAATACCATCGAAACCAACTTTGTTCGCGAAAACGCACTCAAAAGCTGACCGTAGCTCATATGTCCGGTCGTCGACTCTGCATCCAACACATACCTCTTCGTGATTCACCTAAATATTATGATTCATATTTTAACTTCTGAAACTGACAACCGGAAGTAGCACCACCGCCACCATTTGCGCTCACTTTCCGCACTGCTTCGCAGCTCAAATTACAACAACTCTATTTCCGCTTCGTGCCATAAACTCCCATTATATCATTCATCTACTCAAAGACTTCATTCTTCATTACTAGTTTAATAGCTCAACATCGTAGCCTCGCACTTTTACAACTTCAAACTTCAGCACAAGCGATCACGCCTGCAACCAATTCAATCTCCAAATCTCGCCTAAGTGACACACCTCCATGATCGCGACATCATCCTCGACTCCATTTGCTCATTTCATCTCACCAAACCACCATACATAGACCATTACAACCACAACGGATTCAACAACATCGTCACCAGTTCCTCAGAATCAATCAACTCCTCCACCGCATCAAGCTAATACTTGCGCCCAGCTTTTGCTCATCGTACCATCTGCTTTTGGTTCAAGTCCCGCTTAATACCTTTATGTAGTCTTGTACCCGTATACTCATCACCGCTACCGTATTCATGCACTTGTCCATTGTTCTTCTTCGGTGCAACATCGCGGCATGTGTGTACCTTGATTCCAGATACATCCCCTTTCCGTTAAAGACACTAATAGCATTCGTTCTACCACTTTCATTCATTCCACATTCCTCAGAACTCCATTTTTCTTCAATCTGAGTTCTTGACTCAACTTCGTCTCATCTCGGATTCGAAAAAACTCATTCCTTTAGCTTTCACAACGTCACAGCTGCCAACTTCCATGTCCTTCAAACCCACATTCTCTTCCTCTCCAAACAATCCAGCCTGCAATTCAAGCTCATCACCCATCACCTCAAGGCCAACTTCATAACTTGCACCATTTCCTTGCCTCCAACAACCTTCTCGCTATAGTTGCAATCAGCAACCAAATACAGAGTTCGAACTTCGACCATTGCACTTGTATTCATCGCACCACCTCGGCAACCGCTACCCAGCTTGCATCCACTGAAAGCAAACCAATTTTGCACTAATTACTCAAATGACAAAGATCATTTGTAACCGCACTTCATTCTCATTTTCCGTCTAGTTCCAGCTCCTAAACCAAGTCTCGCAATGGCAATCATGCCTTGCACATCCAACTACAAAGAACAATAAATTGCTCTCCACCATCTCTCGCACAAGACTTCATAGTCTCAATTCAACACACCGCACACCTACTCGCAACACAAAGATCCATCTCTATGCCCGCAACTCCACTCTCCGCCACAACTTCCAAGATCATCAATCACAAGACCGTGATCTATAGCAAAGAAAAAAAAACTCCAACATCACGTCTTCCATCATATCGCCAACGCTTACCCACCTCAAACACCGCAACATCATCTTACCAATGGCAAAGAACGTCCGTGATCTGAGCTCAACTACGCCCATTTCGCATCACCCAACCACCATTCTTCAACCGCCAATGGAAGCAACGTACTTCCATCATATCTCACCTTTTTCATCACTTAATCGAGAACACCACAGATCAAATCCATCGCCACTGCCATCGTGGGGTAATACCCCTATCGCTCATCTTTGCTCCTCTATTACCATCAACGCCATTATCGTTTAATAATCATTCCCAAAGAATATCGATCAAGGTATTTTCTCAAACATCTTGTTCGTGTGAAACTAGTCAGGAAGACAAACCCCGCTTGGTGTTGTATGAGCTCTTTCAACTCGTAATTCAAATTAACGATAAACCCATTATCCCGAACATACACGAAACTCAAAACGCATCTTTTGATGAAAATAAGAAATTCATTTCATGTTCTATGTATTATCAAGTTCTAAAACTCCACCAATGTTCACAACTAATCTTACTATAACCCAATTTCTACTCCTTCTCAACTCTTTAATGCTTCACTTCGTACTCTCTCTAATTCATCTTCACTTCCTTCCCCGACTTCTTCTCTCTAATTTCTCATGTTAGAACAATAACCAACTCTTTGCTCAAATTTCGATGGATCAGATAATGAAGAGAAGTTCGATCTGGGTGCTATGTAGAATCGGGATGGCTATAGACACCCAACTACCGGATAAGGGCCACCCATTCAAGGTTTCCCGCATAATTCTCGTCTTGTTCGGAGGATCGACAAGCTTAATCATCGATTTTGTTCATAACTTCTCATGCGATGTTGAGCACCTCATTCTTTTTGGTTTCCGGTTTTTGGCCCAATGAGTGACTTCTTCTCCTTTTTTGCTCCAAAATGACCCAAAGTACCTAAGTACTCAAAAGTAAACATAAGATACATAATTTACACGAAATTAACAAAGAAAGCGTAACTACTAGATAGAAATTAGGTGTTTTAGACACCTACCGCATGTATGAATACTAGCTCTACTATTTATAGTGTTATGACCAAGGATTGAGTGGAAGACAAGGTATTTCCTTTTCCTAATTTTTTCAACGATATTCAAAGAATATTATTTCGTATTTACTAAATACCAATTTTGTGAGATCTCTGGCCAAATCACAAATGTTGCCATCTCAAGTTTGTTTTCAAATTTAGTTGATCAAAACTATATCTTTATTTCTAGTCTACATTTAGTCAAGTCTCGGATTAAGATAAAAGTGCGAGTTGAGTACCGTACATCACCACATTTTACCGTTTGGAAGGCAAAGATCAACCGAAGCTTTTGAAGAACTTTCTTCATCAACAAAAGCTAAGTGAAGACTCGAACCACCTATTACACAAGTTTTTTCTTTTCTATCTATGAGACTATGTCGCATGACTAAATAAGACTTTACATGCACAACAAAATTTTTGAGTAATCTTGACACTATTCTCGAAATATTGACTAAGCTTAAGAACATTTGTTCATACTTGATGAATTTGGTTAGAAACAATTTATCGTTTATGACCTAAATTATGATTCAAGATTATCATTTGAAAATATTATTCTGAATTTTTCAAATTGATAATTAGAGAGATATATAACTACTATAAACTGGATAAGATAGTATGGACTACTTCTACCACATACCGGCAAAACCGTTAGGTCCTGAGTCACAGATATGTACCCAAAGACACGTGACCGCATAGCTATAGTCTGAGACGACTTTCGTCTAAACATACCTGATGCAAACCCAAAACGCTCTCAGACTCGTAAACTCATGATGGTACATATACCCCAGATACAAACCTAAAAAGTTTTGTGACTCGCTGTTGATGGTGGTTTTTAGCTAGTAGTTAAAATCGAAACCTTGCATCCGATGTGACGTCACTTTGTAAGGAAACGTCATGAGTGTTAACCTCTCTATTGGCATATTTATTGAGCCGCTTCAATATATTTACATGAAATTTATCCATCAAGTTAGCATGTAGAAACCATCCTTATGCTCAGAATTTCGGCTTGCCCATATTCACTTAATATAAGTTTTTTGAATATTTTCTATGCTATGTTCCCATTGAACCCTTAAGGTTGGTATGGCATGACAATTTGTGTTCACTCGCAGTACAGAGTAGCACTAATTTCCAAATATCAAGGATAAGGTTTTTTGCATAAGGATTCAATCGTAGTGCTATGGCCGCTTTCCTCTGCAATGAACTTAAAAGAACTATGTGTCAACACATAGAATTCAATCGATTACCCTGCCCAACTTGCAAAAGTCAGGGTTTGCGCGCAGAGATATCTAACCTTTCTTGTCAAAATTTAAGCCTAGGAAACTAGGATTTAATCCTCCATGGATTAGTAAACGCAAAATCTTGCCTAATCGTAAAATAGGAGCCGCGGATAGAGCAAAAGGAAGGAGGCGTGGCCATGCCTTAGCCAGCCGACGCCATTTGTCATTGGCCACGCCCCATCCTAAACCGACTTCTATTTCCTCGACCAATCAGTCGCCTTAAACTCGCCACGCGCACATAAGTTGTGGCTGGGCCCATACTTCGCGAGCCCTTTTTCCATCGACTAATCAAAGTCGCTCTAAAGCCGCCACACTCACACTTGAGAGTGTAGCCACACCCATGCTCGTCGGCCTCTCTTTCCTATCGACCAATTAGGTCACTTTAAATGCGCCACGAGTACTAGAGGTGCGAAAGGCCTCATGTTTGGCCAATTTCTTTCTTGACCAATCAAGTTGCTCTAAACTCGCCACCATACACAACGACCAAACGCACCTGGCGCGCACCACCATACTAACCGGCAAGCCAAATGCGCCCCACCAAAACAACATATTAATCCAAGCATGCCAACATGCCACTCTCGCAAGAACATGCCAGAGCCACTTTAGCCTTGGCCATGCCGTAAACCCTAACTTTGGCCACGACGCCAAATCCTAGCCTTGGCCACGCGCCAAACCCAAACCCACGACGCCAAATCTAGCCTTGGCCGTGCCGCCAAGCCCTAACTTTGGCCATGCCACCAAGCCCTAACTTTGGCCACGACGCTAAATCTAGCTTCCTTGGCCACGCTCGCCAAACCCTAGCTTTGGCGCGTACCACAACGCATACAGTGTGGCCATACCACAATGCCATGCCACACACACTAATTAGGTTTCGACATGCCAAACCATAATTTGGGCAAAATTCTACGCCAACCAAGCCAAATAACGTGCTTCCAAGGACGTTGGATCGACATGGCTACGGGGCGATGTTGCGCAGTCATATTTGGGTCTAACACCAATATGCCAAAACACGTTGCCACTGCCACGCCACGCGCCACTAGGCTAATGACTTCACTTTACTACACAACAAAGATATGGCTATAATCAACGGCTACCCTTCTTCATGAGATGAAATCTCACCCATTCAAGTTCTCCCACCAAACGCGGACTTGTGGAAAGTTTTAGGGCGGCGGCCAAGGCAAAGCCTAATAGCATCACATGCTATTTTCCTATGGAAAGTCTCTGACTTTGACTTGACACACATAGCAACTTTGCCACACGTTTTCCACGAAAAACACTCGAGACATCAAACATGTCGAAACTGGGGATACTCATCGGGGTATTGGTCCGGCGGTTTACGGCGTGCGGCGTGCAATACGCCTGTTATAAGAAAGTGTCATGAATTGGGACAATTAGTGGCGATGAAAGCACCTGTAAACTAATTCACTTCCTTCATCATGGAAGCATAATACCCGACGGTTACATCGTTACTCTATTCTTCCATCACTCAATTGTTTCCATTTCCTACGAGACCATGGTACGTTTCAATGTGACTTGTATAAATAGGTTTCACCTATTTACCACAAAACACAAGTTTGGGCTCAAGAAAATACGTGATTCTGAAGAAATCACCTGGTAGCTTTCCATTCGGCTAGCCGAGTTCTACTTTCAGACACAAGTCATAAAACAACCACACCATCGAATCAACGATTCTGGTCTCAACACTCTTTCGCTTCCCTCCTAAGACCAACCCTTCTCCTTCACTTTGTGACTAAAGCAAGCACTTGAAAGGCCATTTCTTGGTTTGGGCCGAGATTATGCATTGATCTTTCGAATTAAAAGTACTCCTGCAAAGGCATTCTTTAGGTTTTAGATTCATTTCTCATCCACACACCCGAAATTACCAAAATCAAGCAGAAACGGTTTCACCCACAAACAATTGGCGACCACGGTGGGAGATTAAATCTCTTGTTGCAACTCCAATTTGAAGATGGTCGGTCTTAGAATCGATTCCATGATCCCAAATTCCACTCATGCTCCGCAAATGTCGATATGTTTTCCCCAACACGGCACCTAATAACGCCAATGAAGAAATTCAAGATTGGCCGAATTGGCAGGTTCAAGAGATCCCACAAGGAACATGGACTCGATGAAAAAGACGAAAAAACAACATACTCAACTTTTTGTCGAATTACATGGAGATTTGGAGTGTTTCACCCTCCCGAAAATTCCATCATCGGGGACTGACGCCCTAATGATCGTTCTCGTGTCAACAACTTCACCACCAATCGAAACCTATGAACTGGGAAGCGACCGCGTTGGTGGAAAGTTTATGTGAACTTCTACACCTTTCAAAGGACCAACGAGAAGTAACATTTACTGCGATTAACCAAATAGACCTAGATGCGTGTTTGGTTCCTTTACGCTCGGAGACTTCAAGAATATCAGAGATGTCCGTCAACAATGTTACATTTACTGAAGACGACATGATGGCAGAAAGAAGGACATAACCAGGGCCCATACACGCCACCGATCGCATCAAGGATTCGAGAGTTCAAAAAGGGCCCTCATCGACACGGAGCATCCTCCAACGTTATTACTCTTTAACGCTTCCAGACAGCAAAGTGCGGCTAAGCAAAATTATACGGAAGCCTACCATGATGACAGATTTCAAAGGCAACCAAACCGAAGACGTATGGATACATCAACTCGAATCGTCGGTGGGACCAATCCGATCGAAGGTAAAGTTCAAAGTAATCGAGAAGCATCCAGACTACCACGTGATACTGGGAAGACCGTGGCTCTACGATAACAGAATCATTCCTTCAACATATCTCCGGTGCCAAAAACCATGTTGAATGAAGAGGTTATTCGCATTACCGCCTCATTATCTCCTTATACACCAACTGGTATGGAGATGTTTGAATCGAAGGAAAATTCGCAGGACTCGTCGAAAAATTCCTTTGCACTCCACTCCCTCAGCATGGACGCTAATCGAAGAAGAGGACATGCTCGCATTCTTTGCCAAAGAGACCCGATCTAGTACCATCTCTTCAAAGGAAAAGCACACCAATTTCTCTTATCAAACGGAAGTATGGCTCATACTCATCCCAAGCGGGGAGCTGCTTTTATTGCAAGTTGTGATTGAAAAAGGGAAAACCAGATATATCGGCGCCATTGCAGAATACGGGTTAGGAGATCTACCACCCGGTCTCCCGCCTAATGGAATGCAATCATAGCGAGAGAGTCACAAGAGGAGGTGCCGGATGCACCACGACAACTGCAGGATGGAACCAACTCCACCACGAGATGAACTCGAAGTTGTCAACATCGGAAGCGGGAATTTCCGGCTTATCTCCAATGTACTCAACTCTATAAAGATGAACGCGCAAAACTTATGGACCTTAAGGAATATCAAAATGTATTCGCGTGGACGTACGCAGGAAAATGCAGCTTGGATGAGAAACTGGTCACTCATCTACATATAATGGGATCCAAACTAGGATCAAGCAATCTCCGAGACAGGTTTAAACAAAAAGTGGAAGAACAGATCAAGGCGGAAATTCAAAAATTACTAGCCGGGTTTCATCAAACCCATTCACCATCCCACTTGGTTGGCCAATGTGGTTTCGGTAAAAGAAAAAAAGCCAAATCGGGTGTTGTGTTGATTTTAAGGATCTGAACAAATGCTGCCCCAAGGACGATTTTCCTCTTCCTAACATTGATATGCTGGTAGACGCCACCAGTGGACACGGTATGTTCTCTTTCATGGACTGGTACAACGGCTAAAATCAAATAAATATGTATGAGCACGACGCAAGTAAGACAAATTTTTCGAACTCCTCTTAAACTTTTACTATATCGTGATGCCTTTCGGTTTGAAAAATGCGCGCCACCTACCAACGCGCCATGACCGTAATTTTCATGATATGATGCATAAGCAAGTTGAAGACTACTAGATGACATAGTGGTCAAGTTAAAAACCCGGGCAGCCCATACAGAGGTTCTGCGACAGGTGTTCGAAAGGTGTCGTGAATACAAACTAAAGATGAATCCTTTGAAGTGTGCCTTTGGCGTCTCTTAGGGCAAATTTTTAGGTTTACAGGTGACCGCCGAGGGAATCAAAGTCGACCCAGCCAAAACCCAAGCCATCCTCACGATGCCACCTTCACAACCTGTGAAAGAACTCCAGAGCTTCATGGGTAAGGTAAACTACATCCGGCGCTTTATACCGGGTTTAGCTAAGCTTATTGCTTCATTCACCCCCTTGCTGAAGAACGGGGCAAGTTTTGTTTGGACGACGCTCCAACAAGAGGCTTTTCGTAAGATTCAACAGATACTGTCATCCCCAGTGGCCATGAAATCTCCTATACAAGGAAGACCGTTGTGTCTCTACACTATTTTTAGTGATCCGCTGTAGGAGCTCTTCTCACCCAAGAAGATGATGAAGGAATTGAACACCCTATATACTACTTCAGTCGGACTTTGAGGGATGCTGAACTCAAACACCCTAAGGCAGAAAAAGCGTGCCTAGCTCTAATCCACTACATTCGTAATTTTAGGCATTATCCGCTCTCAAACAAAGTGGTGATAATATCCAAGTCGATCCGTGAAGTTCTTACTTTCAAAACCATTACACGATAGGGAAAGCCATCCAAATGGCTCCTCCAAACGTCAGAGTTTGATATATGTGTGCTTCCCCAAGAGCTATCAAAGGACAAGCGGTCTTCGTGCTATCAACACTGCACGAAGACCTTCTTGGAGAATTTCCGGAAATCTTTTTGGTCAAAGAAGAAGCGTGGCTACTATTTTTCGATGGTTCCGCCATCCCTAACAATAATACCGGAGGAGTGGGCGTGGTTCTAGTATCTCCAACCGGTGAAGTTTCTCTCATTCCTTCAAGTTAGACTTTCATTGCAGAAATTCGGCTTTAATATGAAGCCTTTTTTTATAGGGTTATCATTAGTCAAGCAAGCTGGAGCCATACGTCTGGAAATAAGGGGTGATTCTAAATTACTGGTTAACCAGATGAATGGAGTATACACACTGAAATAGGTGACGCTGGCCCCGTATAGATCTCGAGGCACAAAAGCTGCTAAATTACTTCGCTGACGCGACCATAACACATGTTGGCCGTAGAAACAACATACATGTTGATTGCCTAGCCACAATAGTGTCAAAGCTGCAGTTCGGAGGTTTGGAAGAACTTGACTATGAAAAAGACGCAACTGGCATCAACATGGCTTTCACAATCTAAGGAGACCTGAAGCTTAAATGATCGGAGAACACCTGTTATTCAAGAACTTAACAACTCTCTTTCCCAAGGAAAGGTCGGTCTCAAAACGCACAAAACTTCTTCATGCTTCATGGAATGTTGTGCCATTTAACCCGATGGTTCCCTATCAAAAATGCCTCGGAGATGAAGAGGAACAACAATTGCCTTAACCGTATTCATAGCTGAAATTTGGGACAAACGTTGGTGGTTACACTTTATCGTCTCCTGCAACGCTTGGATACTATCGCCTGGAAATGGAGGCTCAATCTCGATTGCTCCAAGGATCTTGCTCCAATTGCCAAGCACCGCCGTATCAATTGGAAGTTTTCACTATTGACCACGCTGGGGACTAGCAAAAGACGTACATCAGTTTGCGTACTCCCTGCAAGCAAGAAAGACGCAACCAAGGTGTAGCAAAGATCCAAGAGATTCATACTCCACGAAGGAATCCCATCGTAAAAGTTTTGGAGGATATTTATTACGATACCCGAGCGAGGCAAAATCCCAATCATAAAGAAAGAAATGCACGAAGGCAAGCACCAAGGAAAAAAATAAGTTGTTTCTCCAAATACACGCAGTGATACTACCGGCCGACCATGGAGGACGATGCGACCGTTTTTTGTTCAAAGATGCCACAAATGTCAAATTCATTGAAATCTTATCCACGCACCATCTACTCCCTGCATTGTAAGTAGTCCGTGGCCGTTTTATAGTTGGGGACTCGATATCATTGGGAAGATCAACCCGCCGTCATCAAAACAAAGATGAGTATATAATAACCGCAATCAGTAGTATTTCACCAAATGGGTCAAGCCATCCCTTTATTTAGGGACCGAGCCACAATTGTAGCGTTCATTAAGGAATATATCATTTGTCGCTTTGTCGGGCCCAAACACATCATCACTTACAACGTACTCCTTTTGCCAACAAGCAAGTACTGGATTTACTTGAAGAATATAGAATTAAACAAGTCTTCCACCATTTACTACCCCATGGGAATGGGCAGGCCGAAAGCACCAACAAGACTCTAATTCGAATCCTCAGCCGGACAGTGCACGATAACCCTCGGACATGGCACGAACAACTGCCAATGGCGCTTTGGGCATATCGGACATCACCAAGGAGATCTACTGGCGCCTCCCCCTATTCTCTCCTCTAGGCGCGGATGCCGTTTCTCCACAGAAAATCAAAATCCCATCGCTAGGATTGCACAAGGAAAGTGGAGTTCAATGGAATGAAGCCGAAACATCAAATGCCAGTAGCGTAGGCTAGACACTTTGGATTCCCTGCAGGGCTAAAGAAGAAGATCACGCGCAAGCATAAAGAAATAGAATTTCCCAGAGCATACGACAAAGTTGTGAAACCTCGAGTTTTTCAAGTAGGGATCGGTGTTGAAGACCGCCAAGCACATCCAATAAGACATGTCGGCACAAAATTCTCCCAAAATGGGAAGGGCCTTATGTGGTCACCAAAGCGTATAACAATGGATACTACAAGGTCATCAAGGAAGATGGAGGCAAAATGGAAACAATCATCAATGGAAAATGGCTCAAGGCATACTACGCCTAACCCTTATCCCACCTCTCGCCGTCTCATAGCACGACTAGCCGGGCATTTTTCTGTTTCCTTCACATCCCAGTTCTCAAATTTCATTTAGTTAAAGCATGTTAATAAAAATTATCTTATTTCTCCAAAACCGACCAAAAAAAAAAATACATATGTTCGAGACCAGAAGAAAACCAAAAGGCGTCTCACAACTACATAACTCGTAAAAGCCCGTCCAATAGATTGTAATTCCTTGAAAGCATCATCTCCAACTTTATTTTGATATCTTTGGTCCTACTCTTTCAAGTCCTGGATTGCCTTTCCACCTTTTGGGATTCCACTGACCCGAGCCTTCTCTCTTCCAAAATGGCTTTTATGGCGTGAATGACGTTGGAAAGGATACGGCTCTATCAACCTTCACAATATCAAGGCGATGCCACGCAGCCAACTTACGTTAAACTCAAGGGATTCACGAGTAGACACCATGTTTCCCACTTTTCAACAGTTGATTACGTGACGTCGCGGATGGATGTGCCTTTCTATTTCAAAATCATGGGCGGGAGACAGTTCTTGTGGTAAGTAAGGTAGACGAGTAATGCCGCACCATGTTCCTCGGGGTGGCAATATGGCCATATCTTCTCCATATTTTTGTGTACGAGTCACGAATTCCTTCCGCAAGTAGGAATCTACCAACTTTTGGTAGGCTATAAGATAAACACCTCATGCGGATTTGAATGACAAACCTCGCATTGGGATATTTATGGCAACAAATACCCAAATCAGCGTTTTCGAGATCTTAATGTGTAGTTCGGTTACTAAATTTAAAGTGACGCGGAACCGAACTACATGTTAATGGTGGTTTTTAGAATTCGATTATGTTTTTCCGAATATGTAATCGAACTATTTTTATAGAGTTTACAGGTGCATTGTTCGGTTGAGTCGATATCGCACTTTTTTTACCGAACTTTATTCGGTAAGGTCACTAAAAATATAAATACAACTTTTTCTAACCGAACCTTTGAGTTCGGTTTAGTCGAGATTTTTCAGTTTCATTGCTTAGAACTTGTACATAGAAAATCTAAAGATCGAGTTGGTAAGGCCCAAATTTATTTCAAACTACATAAGCGAACTTGTTGTTCGGTAGGGCCGATAAAAAATTGGATTATAGAACTTTAAGTGTTAATTGTTTATGGTATTTACGTTGTGCTATTAAATGTAGGTTCCATGTGATCCAATAGAACCAATGGAAAACCAACCTTCCCCAGTTGGTATTTTGTACGATGACACATCCCATCACTACATGAATGACTTGGTATTCACAAATCCGGAAGATCAAAGAGTTGTGCTAGACAACATGCACAAAAAGACATGTGCGTATTAGTATTGAATGGGAGACAAATCAGTACTCGCTTTGAAATGGTTTGTGAGAGAAGCGGTGATCCCTATAAAAGCCACAAGAGGAAGGGTTATGTCTATAAAGGAAAGAAAAATAGGAAGAACAAAACTTTCTCAAAGAAGATTAATTGCCCATTCAAGCTTGCATTTAATTACAACGAAGATAAGGGTGGATGGGTTCTCTACAGGGTTATGCAAGGTTGTCATAATCATCCTCGTCCGGAGCATCTTGAAGGACATTTCATGGCGGCAAATCTAACTCCTAAAGAGATGGACAAGATAGCTAAAATGAGGACAATGGGTATTTCACCAGTTCAAATGCTCCAAATACTAAAGTAGGATAACAAGGATAACCACTCATCTTTGTCCACAATTTACAATGCAATTGAGACAATTAGAAGGAACGAATGGAGAGATAGACAAGTAATGCAACAATTGTTTTTTTTTTGCCCAAGAGAAAAACTACGCGGTTCAAAAGGATGTGGATTCGGAAGGAAGATAACACAACTTTTTATTGCGCATCCGACGAGTGTTCAATTGGCTCAATGCTTTCATGTTGTTGTTCAACCTATTCATTTCCTTGGTCTTCATTTCCTTGCCCTTCTTCATCATCATTCTCTTCTTCAATAACATTATCAATTGTATTCTCCATCACCTCTTCATTGACATCTTGGATTACATCACAAACATTCTCTTGGTTGACTTCCGATAACGAGCCCCCTCCATGTTTAGCATTTGTGGCACCACGTTTTCGGAAATCAAAATATTTTGCTCCACGAGGGGTGAGAGTTTTCAAATCCTCATCTAGTTGTAGTCTCAATCTTTTTCTTTTGTTCCTAATGAACAAAAACCAAAGTATTAGCTAAACATAAGAACATATTGTGTTATCAAATCAAATAGAACTAAAGAATAAAGTAAACACAACACTTGAAGTAAACAGACTATAGTTCGGTTACCAAAAAAATTGCGAGGTAACCGAACTACATATTTTCAAAAAGTTCGATTTAGCCATAAAAATTATCGACAAATCCGAACTCATTCTTAACTTTTGAAAAATTTAGTTCGGTTACGAGAGGTTTTTTTGCGAGCACACCGAATTAAATATTTCAAAATTTCGGTTAGCAAGAGAAATCGACAAAACCGAACTCATTCTTTCAAAGGAAAAATTGAGTTCGGTTACGAGGGATTTTTTGTGAGCAGACCGAACTATGTAGTTTGGTCACCAGATATTAGTCTATTTTTGCGTAGAACACCGAACTGCTTCTTATTTTTGGATGTTAGGTTATAATTCTAGGGTTACACAAAAATTCTCCTAAATGGAAATATCTATCGCAACTACCATTTTTAATGGGTTTGATGATTTCTAATCGATTTATTCAACAAATAACGAATTAAAAGAATGGGTATGAAGGAAATTACACGCGGATTTGCATTTAGGTTGAATCGGACTTCTTGGTTGTTGTTGGATGATTGATTTTGCCTCCGAACGGTGGTTCAAGTTCTTTTGAATTAGCAATTGTTTTGGGAGATTCACTATATGTGGAGTCCCGCAGACTCAATCTCGAAGTATGGGTGTTTGCTTGGCACGCATTGCATATAAAGATTGATTAATCGACGATGAAATTTTCGAATCGACGATTAACGTCGATGTCTACGAAGAAGAAGATGAGGAAAAGAAAGAAGAAGAAGAAGAAGATGAAGAATAAGAAAAGAATAGAATCAATTTTGAAACCGATTTTTTTCTTTTAATTTAGGTTTTAATTAGGTTTTAATTAGTGGGTTGGATTAGTGGCGAGTGGGTTAGATTAGTGGGTTATTAGGGTTAGTTATAACCTTAATTAGAGAGTAAGGCGATTAGTCTTCCCTAATCTTTTAGTACACCTCTTATAATGCAAGTGTGGACATTTCTATCACAAAGTAGTCCCCCACCTTTTTTGAGTAGTCCCCAAAAATGGTTCTATAAATATATGTCACGCTCAAACACGAGTACGAGAGGCTTTTTTTCATTCTTTGCTTCCCGGCTTGCACCTAAGGTATCACTGATCATATTAATGTGGTTTTGTTCTTTTTTTCCCGATTGACAAAGTATTTTAATGTTGACGAGAACTAGAGTCCGTAGGTGGCGGAGGTGCTCCAACCAGGCCGTATCAACTGCTTAGAAACATAAGCAATTGCTTAGGCCCACTTGATTATAGGGGCCCCAAAATCTTCACTATTTTGGCCTATAACATGCTGTGTATTGGCCTATCGCAGAGGAAAAAAGAAAAGAAACTATTGTCATCCCAAGTCTTCACTACTTTGGCCCAAAAAACCATCGTATTTTTTAGCCTCACTTAGTATCCGACTGTTTAGTATACAAAAGTAAAACCTAACTGGCTAATCCATTTACATTTCTGTCATTCCGGAGCACCTATTTCTTCATCTCTCGACATTCACTTGGTAAGTTCACCGATTAGAATCTATTTCAATATAGGATTCTTCAATTTTGTTTTGGTTTATGTTTAAATCTACATGACATTATTGATATGGGTATACATTTTTTCTACCGTTATGCCGTTGTCGGATACTGGTGGGAAAGTCATATAGAGAGTGTCAAAGCAATACGATTCCAACTTCCCGAAATACGAGATGCTTTATTAGAGTTATCGGGATCCATTGACTTTAGTGCGAGGAAGGGGAATAACATCGATTATGATAGAACATTGTTGAATTTGAATTGAGGAGGCTAGGAAGATCAATTCTACGTAGAGGAAATATTTTTGTTTTTTGTTTTTTTTTAAACATACTTATACTATCGGTCATTTTACTTTAAACAATCGGCAATTTTTTTTAGGGCCCCTATCTTCGGTTTTCGCCTACGGCCCCTAAAAAGCTTGGTACGGCCCTGGCTCCAACCACCCCCCAAATTTATGAAAGCAACCGATTTTTTTTTTTTTTTTTTTTTTTTTTTAATTTTAATCTTATCTTATACTAATATAAAGAAAAGACCTATTTTTGGTACTACATTTTCTTTTGGTCAGGACACCCTAAATGACAATAATTATCCTTCACTCAAAATCAATCATAGTTGGTAAATTATGTAATTTTTAAAGATACTCGGGGGCCTAGTTAGTAATTCACCGAATCATTCCCTAATGATTCGCGAACGATATCCGAACCGACCGAATCCGAACGATACTTCCGAACTATTTGAACTCCGAACCTAGTTCCTGATTATATGGACCTCAATAATGATTCGTGAACGTATCCTAACCGACAGAATCCGAATGATACTTCCGAACTAGATTCGAACGCCCAACCTCGCTCTCCCTTAGGTAACTCTCCGAATTTAGTTCGTTGATTGGTTTTTTTTGATTTTGTATATACTTTATATTTAAATACAATTATTGATTTGAAATTTTCTATTGGTAGTTGTTTAACCGGTGTTTTATGTGTTGATATTTGTTTAAAAGTCTATAAACTCGTTTTGTAATACATTTATGCGATTAAATTGTTTACTTATTATTAGATACTCACGCTAAAGTATTTTTTTCCATCTTTAAATCATATACAAATAAAATTTGTCTCGTAATAAAGTCATAATACTTATCAATTTATCATATATGTAATTTTAATTTTAAGTGCCGAACTCACATTTATAAAACGAATATGCACGTACGTATGCCGTTCCGAACTACTGTCCGAACAACGAACCGTTGACCGAATTATTGACCGTATCCGACCTATCCGAATCCGTATAGTTCCCGCACGTATGCCGTCCCGAACTACTACCCGTACCCCGAATTGCTAACTAGGCTCAGGGGTATAATTATAAGAAGAGCTATGAGTCTTTTCTAAAAACGCTTCTTCATTTTGAAAGAACAGACGGAAAAAACGAATCACTTGATTAAGATTGACAACTTAGGGGTTTTGATCCCATCGAAATTCAAGTAGGCGCTTTTACTTCATTCTCAGAAGAAATTTGTAATGGAAGTGGTGGCGACGAGATACTGAGGGATGTGGTCGTACCCGAGGTGAAGAAGAAGTCTCTAATGGAGGTGGTGGCGTTGATGAGATAATGACGGATTTGCTGCTACATAAGGTGAAGAAGAAGAGAAAGAAGAGAAGCAAAAGAAGGAGGACGATAAAGGAAAGGAATTAACTATAAGTAACGTATGGATAAAGAACCCTAATTTGTTTTGTTGGATTCTCGAATTTTACTCAATTGGTTATTTACATTTCTGAAATTTGGATAGTGTTTGTAAATGTTGGAACCCGTAGTTCAGAAATTTAATTATTTCAATTTCTAACGACCTACCTTTGAATCTTATTTGGTGAATTTTTTTTCCAAATTCATTTTCTGTTGAAATCCCAAATATTTATCTTCGAATTCTAAATTAAATTTTACTAATTTATGATTACGAATCAATAAGTTTGTGGAGAAATTCCTTGGAATTTTCGTTCTCTTTATGAACTTTAGTCAGTATCTTTGGTTAAATTGGAATTTGCTAGGAAATTGTTCTTCCTTAATGCCCTTGAAAAAATTTCATCACTGACTGAATTGATGAGTCCCTAGCATTAGTTTGAGTAGATACTGCGCTACCGTCCCACGGCATTAGTGTTTATTTGGGCATAACGGTCCAAATAGAGATCAAACCTTAGAAAAAAGGAAACAAATAGAAAAAAATTGAAAACAAGAAATTCAGAGCAATTGTCGGCTTTGCACTAGCTTACCATCGGAAGGCGGATGTAGATTCTCAGGGTCATCAGTGTTACCATTTTATAAGTAATTACATGGATTTGCAGCGGTGTCATGATTAGCATCTTCCAAGTAGATACATGCTTAGAGGAAACATGGTTAGCTAATGATCAGATAACCTTTTTTTTTTAATACCGGTTAGATGAATTACAAGCTCGGCTTCTAATACAAATGTCCATTCGTACTAGAAGACGATGTTTGGTCCAATATATGGGATAAACATCTTGGGTTTTGATTTCGGTTGTATTTGATGATTAAACCATGATTTTAATGTTGTTCTTTATTTTGATTTCTGTGTGAGATTTTCTGATTTGTTAATTGTGTGTGTTGGTTAGCCTGTTCAAACATAGAGTAGTGCTTGAGGGATACATTTTCAATGAGCTGGACCATGAGAAAAGGTTTGCCATCATTATCGTTGCATGTAATTGGAAATGATGAGAAGTAGCTCAAAAGAATGATTTGTTAATGTGTTAATTGCGTGTGTGGTTAGGTGGTGTATTTTCAATACAATGAAGTTCAATGAAGTTCCCATGTGCATCATAACGTGTGTTAGATATGCCCTGAACCTATCACGGTGACTTGGAAGATTGTATGAGGTAAGGATTTGGTATTACTTCATAAATGGAAAGGAGAAAACTATGAGTCTTTCATATCGTCAGTGCACAGTTCTTTGTATATGCATGATTTGTTTGGTATCGCCAATTCACAAGGGAATCCGAATATGGAGGGTGGATACATGGGTTTCTATGCTCAAAATACAGTTTCGTTGATACCAAAGGCTGTAGATGACATCCATAAACGCGGTGGGACTATCCTTGGGACTTCAAGAGATGACCATCATACCTCAAAGATAGTTGACAGCATTCAAGACCGGCGCATTAACCAGGTACAAAGATATAAATGTGTATTGCTTTCATATCAAGGATGTTTATTCGACCTGCGAATAATATCATATGAACCCAGGTGAAATAAATAATCATATGTCAGCTACCACTTTCAATTGAATGAGACAAATAAGTATGATGCGCTAGCTTTATATGTTGCCTGATTTGATGGTATGTATTTTCACTTAATGGTTATGGTTCTAAAACGTGCAGTTGTCTGAATGTATGATATTCCTCTTTTTCAACCTGCAGATTTAACGGAAAATGGGTCATTTGTCCAAAAATTTGAAAACATGGTTCAAATGGACGAGTAAAGATTATTATGGGTGAAATGGACACCAAAAAAATAGCAAGGATGAAACCGGATTTATCCTGGCTTAAACTTAAAAAAGAGTGAGGATGAAACTAGATGCATCCTGATGTAAATTAAAAATAAGAAAAAGAATTTGAAAATGGGTAGGATGAAACTGGTTACATTCTGGTTATTTTTATATTTTTGTCCATTTAAACAGTATCAAAATCTAAATGTCTTTTTCACCCAGGAATTATTGATTTTGGTCTTTTTAACCAATTTTGTGTAGATTTAACTGAATCGCATACAAAGCTTTTGCATGCTATTATAAATATGGAGGTTCTCTGTTAGCTGGAGTTCTTTTGGTGTAAATGGAATTTGTTGATTGAAAAGTTTGATTTTATTTGGAATGAAATGGCAGGCGCATCGCGTGTGCGTTTAGTTGTAATTACTTTTTGAAGATTAGCTTGAAATGAGTTTTCACCACTTGGCGTTGATCGTTGACTTTGACTATTGACCGAGTCTTGACTTTAACCATTGACTGCTGCACGTAAACAACAAAATTACATAACGAACGGAATGGCAGGCGCATCGCGCGTGCATGTTATACTAGTTCTACATAACTATTAAGCATTACTTAGATTTCTAATGCTATAATCGTCACAGCTAATGAGTTTGGAACTGACATCACGAGTATCATTATTGTTGTAGCATTTTTACCTGTTGCCTTATTACTGCTACCATCATGCATGAGTCAGCAGGGTCTGATTCATCATCTGACTCGTTACTGATATTCTCGTCTTTTCTCTGGATTTGCAGTGAAGAAATTATCTTTGGAGGAGACAACTGGGAAATGACTACGAAGGAGGGTTCTTTTCAGGCTCCTCTTCCTGATTCATTTTGTGATGCTGAATATGGCTTTGGAGGAAGGGATATGACTATATATCTTGATGAGGCAGATTTAAAGAAGAAACCCTGGGTACGTTCCAGACTGAACTTCCAAGTTTTATCCCGGATTTCGACTGCTTCTCCTCTATCAGCTATTCTTACTACGAGGAAGGCATAGGTGAATCTGATACTGACTGTGATGTGGGAAATCTTGAAGATTTTGATGATCTTGTACTAGATGGTTCCCATGACGGTTCATCTGGTTTTCCTGAAAGGATTCCTAAAGTGTTTGAGCTTTTCAAGCCAAGCGATGATCCCTATATGCTTGGCCACAGGAAGGCGAGACAGCAGAATCTGCTTGGGTCAATGTGTACGGTTTTTAATGCAAAGATGCGTTACGGAGGATATGGAGTTATTGTGCGCAATATGTCTGGAAAGCCAATAGCTGCTTCAGTCTATTTCGCAATGGATGGAGTAACTTACCTTTATCAGGTGTTGAAGGGAATAGATGCTGGTCTTAAACTTGCTTTAAAACATGGATGTTCTAGTCCTCGTGTGCAGTGCAATTCCAGAATAGCTATTCACCTTCTCAGCTGAAGTCATCTGGTGGAACAAAGCTGCTTATTTTCTGGCAAAACAGGCAAAAAGAACATTAATGATCTATGGCTGGGGGCATAAAGATTACAAGGCTGATATTAAACCAGAGGACATTTCAGATGAACTACTAGATATTCTGTGGAAAGATGAGGTTTACTACAACTTAGAAGACAGGGATATGATCCTTGGAAAGATAGGGTTTATTACAACTTGCGGTCGCAGGATGATCATGCCACAACTTGGATACCAGGACTAGGATCGCGCAGTCTGTTCTTGTGTAATTCAAGACTACCATAGTTGATAGTTTTTTTTTTATATTCGGATGTCTATTTGTTGTGTGTACATGTTAACAGAGAACAAGGATGCCTGGATTGACTTTATTATCAATTATTTCTTTTGTGTTTCTCTTTCAAAATGATTCTTCTCAAAACCAATACCAATCTGGCGTCAGTTGATTTCAGGCCTGTATCACTTGCACTTCAGCCGGATATTAATTCGACAGACTTATTCATTTCGAGTCATTTTTACAAAAATATAAAAAAGTTTGTGTACAAGGATGCATGGATTGACTTTAAAGGTGATGTTACATTTCTTACCGCTTTCTAGTTCAATTCCAGTAAAACTGCAATAGGATCTCCACAGTTTATTACATTTCTATATCTCTACCAGAAGTTTGCGCCGTTTGAGTGTAACCATTGTTGGCAGATGAATGGGAATGAGATTGGTAGATGTCACCAAACTCTTTTGTAGAGCATGGATTTACAAACAACTATATGTCTACAACAACCAACCTAACTCACCACAAAAAAAAACCGACCTAACTATATAGATGCCTTTATCTTCTTATAAGCTGTTGGGAGATATATATATTTAAAAACATAGTTTTGTAATATTATATCAAACTTAGAGAAATAGTGTGGTGGTATAATTTTGGGCTCCCACACTATAGACTTGGGTTCAAGTCTCACCCCATGCATTTGAATAGGTATATTTATATATCTATAATATTTATTAAAAATCCGGGAGAGCGGGGCCTTGGGAGGTTTGGTGATTCAGAAACTGATTTTTTGCAGGTTTTAACTCTTGATTTCCAAAACGGTTTTTGTACTTAATATTCTCTAATTAACTCTATTAATTTTTGGTAATTATATTGTTACCGTTTTTGATTGTTATGGAGGATTTTCAAAGTGAGCACTAATTACGAATTTATATTCATTAAAACCGTATTGATTTCTTTTGAGTTATAAAAGAACAGTTTCGGAGAAGATGAAATACGCTTGTTTTTTCATCTATTTTTGAGTCTTGAGCAAGTGAAGAAAGAGTAGTTGTTGGTTCGATTTCTCATAGTCTTTAGAAATCGAATAAGAGAGTTATCATTTTTTATCCCATAGGTGTTCGACAATTTTTTTGACTCGCTAGCACAATCAAGAGGCAGAGTCGCGAAATACCTTAAAGATAGCGACCTAGTCCGCGACTCAGCTGTTTGAGATCCGATTTCATTATTTCTTTATTGT
This sequence comes from Papaver armeniacum, assembly GCA_023531295.1. NCBI lineage: Eukaryota > Viridiplantae > Streptophyta > Magnoliopsida > Ranunculales > Papaveraceae > Papaver > Papaver armeniacum. Next base: position 21,785 of record JAJJWW010008151.1, read on the forward strand.
TTCCAACATAAGTTAATATAAAGAAAATTAAGATGATGAAGAAAATACCACTATAGTGTGAGTGAGGTTGAATTGTGATTAGATTCCATTGCACAAAACTGAATGGAACCATCAAAGTCCGTTCCTAACTAGGGAATGTTGGTGAACATATACATCTACTGCATCTTCTGGGAAACTCCTCCTTTCTCAAAACTGCTTTTAGCTGGTCCATTAGTCATTTTCTGGTAGAAACCCATCCCTGCTGAAAACCATTTAACAACACACACTCTACTCTTCATTAACTGGTAGCTTTTACCAGTCCTGAAAACCACTTTGCGTGCGTACGTGCATTTTATCGTTTTTGTACATTCAAAGATTTTAAAAAAAAAAAGTGCATTATGATGCATATTTTCAAGTTACTGGAAAAATGTGAGACTTGGCCAAATATATGCCGGACTCAAACACAAAGCTGACAACCAGCGCCACGAAAAAAACAGACAAATGAGGACTAAAGAATACCACAAGACTATGTCCATCTCATTGAGTTCTATTACCTCTCCCCAAAGTCTCCTTATTACTTCCTTGAATGATTTTCTAATTCTTTCCATTCCATTAGAGTCTCGATCAGAGTTCTCTTTCCGGTCTCTTAAATGCTTTTTCCTCTCTAGTTAGGTGACGCAACATGTCATTCATAGTGGGTTCCCCCCCTCTCTACAAATACCAGCGCCTTCCAAACTCTCAAGCACTATTTCTTCTCTGCTTTCTTTCTTTCACCACTGAAACTAAACAGCTATGAAGCTCTTTACTGCATCAAAAAAACTTAAATTCTTGGATGCAAATCAAATCATCGGAGAAGCAATGCAAATCCCAGCCAAATCACCATCTCCACTGTTTTTGATTAGTACCATTACCCTCATTCTCCCACTTTCATTGATCCAGTTATTATGTAAAATTTCGTTCTCCGACATTGTGCCTACCCTCTATCCCGAATCAATCCATGAGTTCGTCTACAGCCTTTCCTTTTTCCTCTTGTTTCTTCTCTCTACATCCGTTATTCTCTTCACGGTAGCTTCTCTTTATGCATCCAAGTCCGATTCCTTTATCTCCACTCTCTTTGCGATTCCTCGCATATTTAAACATCTTCTGATCACTTTCTTATACGCCTTACTTCTCAAGTCCGCGACCTACTACTTGATCCTCTTCATTCCTATGTATGTCTTTGATTCGTTAAATGTTAATGAAAGAGCTCAGTGGTGGGGAGCGGTCGGTTTTCTTATCATAATTGCCATCATATACTTTGTTGTTCATCTCTATGTTATGGCGTTATGGTATTTGGCCAGTGTAATGTCTGTTGTTGAACCAAATGTGTACGGCTTGGCAGCCATGAAGAAGAGTAAGCAACTCTTACAGGGAGAATTCTAATTGCTTTCCAACTTGCAAATTTATACTTCGCGGCTACATGGTTTATAGGAAAGGTGTTTGGGTATGTGATTCAGAGTCCTGACCATTTCATGGTTAAGCTTTTGTTGGGATTGGCGTGTTTGTTCTGGTTGGTGTCCGTTAATCTCACGTCGCTACTAGTTCAGAGTGTCTTCTTCCTTGCTTGTAAAAGTCACCACAATCAAGTGGTTAGTAAGAAGGTTTTGTGTCATCATCTTTGTGGGTATGATCTCCGTGATAAGTCAAAGATCACGATAGGGTAGGTTATCATCCAATTGCACTGAATGATACTACTGGCGTGGGCCGTACTATCTGACAGTACAATCAATATGCAGAGAGATGGTTTGAAGATCATGACACTGTGGGAGACCAGAATGTTGTTGAGAATGAAGGACCTAAAACCTCTTATCTTATCTTAATTAACGTAATGTAATTTATAATTTCCAGTATTGTATATATGATTATAAGGTTTGCTAGCTACTAATAATGCATGTTTGTGAAGTTGTCAGTCCCGATTGAATATCATCATACTGCAAATTGGGTTCAGATTAGAATTTGAATGCCTTTTCATGCTTTACCTTTATCTACTTGCCAAATGCACCAAAATTAATTATGTTTGCCAAACAAACATTTTTCTTCTTCTTTTTTAATCAAACACATGGTGCAATTGACCACGTACTCCAGTACTCCAGTTACCAAATTAAAAAGTTGCAAATTAAAGTTCAAAAATTTGTTCCCTCATTTTATGCGTAAGTCAACAGCTACAACTTTCCTATTCAGTTATAGATATTATCTCCCTAAAATCTCTCCAGAATACCAAAACCCAAAACCTAGAGCTAAGATATTAAACTGACCTTCATCCTTAAAACTTAAAGCTGCTGCAGAAAAATCTTTAACGACCTAATTTCTCTTCTGAATCTCCAAGAGAGAAAGAGATCAGAAGCGCAAAGAGAAGCAATGTCAAGCATTCCGGAGGATTTATACCTTGACATCCTACTATGGGTACCAGCAAAATCACTATTATCATGTAAGTGTGTTTGTAAATCTTGGAACTCAACAATCTCTAGCCAAAGTTTCATTAAAGCACACCTTAATAACCTTATTATCGAGAGAAAAAATTATAACCTCATGCTTATAGGAAGAAAGCAGGGTAGTTCCGATCCCATGAGTATTTGTTCTGTAGCTTATGACGCACTATCTTTCGGATTTGCCAGAATTGATATGGTCGTTAGAAATACTATAGAATATGATTATCCATTCAGATCATTAGGTCAGGATATTGTCTTGCTGGGTTGTTGCCATGGTCTGGTTTGTATGTGGGTTTCAGATATGGTTTTCAAGGATTTTCTTTGTGTTTGGAATCCATGTACCAAAGAGTACAAGGTTATACCGGATTCAATAAAAATAGAAGATGAGACAGCTTATGCTTTTGGTTATGATTCTACCATTGATGACTACAAATTATTTAAGGTTATACAGATACCAGCTGGTAGTATTTATTGTTTAGTTGAGGTGTATACGCTAGGATCGAATTCCTGGAGAAGTATTGAAGACATAACTTATTGCTTTCATAATGACCAAAAAGTTGGGGTGCTTGCCAATGGAAATCTTCACTGGTTAGGTTGGTCATGCAAGATAACTAATACCCATGTTGTGGAGAGATCCAAAGTCATAATCTCTTTGAATGTCAGCAACGAAAGATTCCACGAAATGCAATTAGCGAAAGAACCTTTGGAGAATGAACACAACTTTAGGAGTCTCGGAGTGCTGGAAGGGCGTCTTTGTGTACTTTTTCATGACGATTCTAAGCTTGATCTGTGGGTAATGCAGGATTATGGAGTGCAGGATTCTTGGACTAAACATTTTGCCATTATGAAGGGGCAGATTAGGGACCGTTGCTTAATAAGTCTGATGTGGTCTTTCAAGAATAATGAGGACCATAAGTATCTAATATGTGCTGAGCATGATTTATTTTTATATGAGCCGACGCAGGCGAGAGTTAGAAGACCAAAGATTAACGGTTTTAGAAGCTTGCATCATGTTGAGAATCATTTTGAAAGCCTAGTATCACTCGGCTCTGGCACTTATGTAGGGAGATAGCAAATGGTAAGTAGAACGATCACATTTTGGTTTTCTTTTGAAGTAAATTAACTTGTCATCTTAATCTGACTCATAGCGAATGAACTCCTGTTATTTGCACATTTTCTAAATTCTTAAACTAGCTTGCACTGCATGTGGGTTTTTATCTTTATTAACTTGGATTCCTTTTGGTCTTGGCAGGAAGGAAGAAATTGGTGCTGAAAGAGTTTATGGGCTGAAGTTGAGAGCATTTGAGTATTTTTCTTTCACAAGTCTTCTTTTTTGCCGAGTTTTTTTTATAAGTCGTATAATCTTGGATTGTTTGAATTAAGATTTTGAAGTTTTTCTTGAACTACTGTTGAATTTGAGTATTCTCTTGAATAAATAAATTACTGCTGGTTTCCATTTGTGAATCTTGTTATTAAATTGCTTAAGTGAGTGATCATTTATTGAATTTTGCTGTTACCTAATTAGAATTGAGAAACTTGTAACTAGTTTGCGTAGAGACTGCTTGCTTGTACAAGTTAACATATTTTAGACAGCGCACCGATGATCAAATGTGAAGTTGATTTGTTAGTCGCTGCAGATTAGTGTTCCAATTACGAAATATTACGTATCGAGGTTTAAGTTGCTATACTGAGATATCTTCACCCTTTATCTTCAAGATGTACAAGAAACAGCTAATTCAGAGTCGAAAAAGAGGAAACAAAAATGATTAACTTTAGATTGGAAAATTAAATCAAATAGTACAATACAGTAGAATTTAATACCCCGGAGGGCCTTATACTACCAGAGCTATACAATATTTCCAGAAAGTACTCACAGTAATTCTAATTAGGTCAAGCCATCTTCACTCCTCGTGAACAACCCGTGCTGACATGAGGCTGAATCCATTGATTTGGATTGGCTACTATAAATGCTATTGGCATCAAATAGAACAGTCTAATGCCGCTATTACCATGACAAGCAGAATTGTCATCAAATAGAACAGTCTAATCCATTGACTTTTTTTCCTCTCAACATGCATTGATCGTAAGGACATGACCAGCTACTATATCAAACACTATCTCTTACCAGGTGCTCAAGTAATTGTTTATTCTCATTAGTCCTCAACTCAGCATATTCCCACAATCCTTTTTCTGCAAAGTTCTCCAGTTGACTGCAAAGTGACAGAATGTCTCTATAAATTGAGAAGAAGAAAAAAAAAAAAAAAAAAAAAAAAAAAAACAAGGTTGTCAAGAATTAAAAATAAAGGCCAAGTTCAAATGCTAATGATAGTTATAAGAATTCACCTCTTTTAGTACATATGATGCACTTTTGGGGAATCCTGCTTGATGTTGTTCTTCTCTAGAAGATCAGAAGCATTCTTCAACAATTTCAAGTCGAGATATTTATTTATCGGTATAACTACCAAGGGCTTCCCCACGGATGTTGGGCACTTTTCTGCCGCTTTGAACTGCTTTTCTTTGATCATCCTCGTAAGAAACTCCTCTTTAGATTGACAAATTGAAAATCGCTCCAAAAGAGTAACAACTTGTAGTACAAACGATTGAAAATATATGGTTCCTTGTATGCCTTTGCTTTGCCCAAATTACCATCATACACCTCCAGACCATGTGATTAAGTGACTGAAGCATTAGTGTATAAAGGTTCAAGAACCGGAATGACATAGAGGCATTGCAAAAGAAAAGTAGCAGGTCCAGGCTGAGGAGAATGCTGAACTACTAGATGAACCTTTTGCTGAAGAACCTGGAGTTTCTCCATAGCCTGTTCAGTACCTTCAGAAACAACATTATAGGGTACAAAATAAGAGCGCAGCGCAACAGTACGAAAGGGTCTTATAAAATAGTAATCATACTAACATAACTCTTAACACTACTAACACCCTGACAACCTATTCTGGAACTTCCGATCTTGAATACATATAGACATGACTGAATTCCAGGCAACAGTATATCTTATATCAAGCCGGTTGAAGGCCTCTTTTGCGAAATCAATCTCGCCACATTTACCAACTGATCTAAATTTCCAAGTTTTCCTTTGTAATCCAAACCCAAGACTCAGGGTCTTGGCATGGATAACTTTTTTTTTTTTTTCGTAGTTTGAGATTTTAGATGAGGCATTTTGTCACACACATGAAGACGTTTGCAAGTTTATAACAGAACGGTGTATGCATAATTTTGGTCTGGGACTAGTTGAAAATTTTGGTTTACCTCTTCAACAGCTAGTATAGCACTCGATGGAGAGACGACACTGAGTTCAAGTTGAGCAAATTAGCCTTTGCGAGGTGTTTAAGCTGGTTCTGATCATCCATATGCTTTATTTGATTTATATTTCTGCAGAATGTCCTTTGTTCGTAGAACGAAGACAAATTAAATAATCTGTATCTGCTTGAAGTTGAACTACTGTATGTTCTCAAAAGAAAATTACAGAATGACTTACTCATTATTCCTACTGTATGTTAAGTCCAAGTTCAGCATTCCAACCTCCCTTGCCTTACTTTCAAATTATTCTCACTCAGGCATTTCTACAAACACTTCAATGTTCCAGCTGTGGTTTGGGTTGAAAACAAAATAAGCCCTTGGTCTAAAACAAATCGTAAAACAACTAGCAGTAGCAGTTCATCAGAAACAGGAGGAACTGGAATCTGGAGTTTCTTGCTTTGTTCTCTAAACAACGCAATTTGATATTCATCGTCATCTCAGCAAGCATCTTCCATATCTACAAGACTACTACCTTCTGCTGCGCTTTATCTTTCATTACCCTAATTAATTACCAATCATCAATTAAAAGAGCCCCAAAGATAACAGAAAAATCAATCAAAATTTTACAAGAATAGACATCCCCAATTTTGAAAAGGAAATTCGAATGGTTAATTGAAAAAGGAAAGGGAAGTAAAGTAATTACCTGAAGAATTAATGGCGGGAAATGAAGAGAAAAGTTGGGGAAATCGTCTAGAGAAAGAGAGAGGATGATGATGCTAACTGAACTCGGATTCACTCCAACTCATATTACCCCGAGACAAACTCGCTCACTAGGACTACACCACCAACAAAAAAAAAAAAAAAAAAAACTTTTAAAACTCTCCACGTGTAACGAGAGCCACGGCCCACCACAACTACAAACTTGTGCGTCTGCTTACTGTTTATTTTGTCATTTCATCCTTAGCTAGTGAATTCATTTCAGTGCCAATCCTTAGCTAGTGATGCATTGAAATCTCGCAAGGTTAACCCAAGATTGCTAATGGGGGTGCCAGGATTGGTGGGGGCGTACCAATCCAAGGCAAAATTTGTTTTGTCCTATATAAAAATTGTTTTGTTTTATTATAATTTTGGTACATCCCCATTAATCCTGGCACCCCATTAGGAGCCTTGGGGTTAACTTTCGTACATACATACGAATATTGTGTACCGGAATACATCATAGGATTGAGGCGAAATCCAGAACTTACACAGCATTGAACAAAACCATCACGAAATTATCCTATCACAACTTTTTGTTTTGATCTTTTGCGCCTTTTTTAGTTGTATCTGCATGCACGCAGTTTGTGTGTTCTTCAATACTATCTTTACTGAGGAAAAAAAAATCATGTCAAAAATACTCAGCGGTAATGGATTCACTCAGTAAAAATGTTTGTCATGTATTTAATATTTTGTCATTTTTTTGTTGTTGGGCCGCGGACACAGGAGTTATGCTTAGCTGGTACACCCTCTTCATTTGGGATCCTCACTAAACTCTTCTTTTCTTCCATTAATTTATACTCCCTCCGTTCTTTTTTAATAGGCTGGTTTTGTTTTTTGAGAAAATTAAGGAAATTAAGAGAGCCAATCATTGAAAGTGGTCCTCATGATACTCATCGATAAAAGAAGTGAAGTGAAATGGTCCATGACGACACTTGTCACAAAAGAAGTAAAGTGAAATGGTCCCATAACATCATCAAAAGAAGTTAAGAGAAAAATGGTCCTTAAAATAAAGAATATTTGACTTTCCCAGATTAGAAACCAACCTATTTTTGTGTAACATTTATTTATAGAAACCAGCCTATTATTTAAGAACGGAGGGAGTAGTAATTTGTATATAGTTTTTTTTCTCTCTCTTTTTCTTTTTAGAGTGGTTGAGCTTGAGATCATTGTTTCCGCTTCAGCTCTCTTTTTTTTTGTATATATACTTTTTTTTAAATACAAATTCACAGTTCAAAAAACTAATAATTATGAAGTAGAGAAGTTAATTATGTCGTTGCTAGCTTTTTTTTCATCTTTGTTTGTTGTTCGTTCATGAAAATACCGTACCCCAAATGGATGTACCAGAGATGCAGACATATAAGCCAAAAAGCTTGGTAAATGGGAGGCATGAAATGGTAGAGGGACGGCAATCTAATAAGACAAAAAAGGTCATTACAAGGAAATTCAAGTGCCCCTTATCAATGAAAATCTGGAAATGACTAATTAGCCCTTATTGTTAATAAGCAAGTTTAGTAATGATAATCAAGATTAGTGTTGATAATCAAGATTAATGTTGATAATTAATTTTCACTTATTATAACTCTAAAATCAGATTTTTAGAGTTATAAAAAAAAAAAATTGAGGAGAAGAAAAAGAAAACTTATGTGATATTTGTGAAACCCTAGATTTTGATTCACTCCACCAAAATGAGTGATTCCAGGTGACCCGTATACTTCTAAATTAGTTCCCATTAGCTTTTTCGCTCAAAATTATCTAAAGTACATAACAAAATCAAAACTTTTGAATTTTCGTAAGAACTTACGGTTGCAATTTTGCTTGTTACCAACCGTAACTCTTAGTTACTGTTCGTAAGTTATCGAATACCAAGCTAGAATTGGTTAAATTTGGGAAGATCCAATCGTAAAACCGATTCACGATTTGGTAACTAAATGCTCGATACTAATCAGAACTTCGATTACGATTGGTAATTAAATGCTCGAAACCAACCGTAATCAAGAAAATTCTCAGGATATAAGAACATACGGTTGGTAATTGAACTATTACCAACCGTATGTTCTTCAAATCTCCGATTACGGTTCAGAATTGAGTTATTACCAACCGTAACTCACATAAACCCGGAAATTTCAATTTCAATTTTCATACAAAACCCTAATTTTTGATACAAAATTAACTTAAATCCAACACGATAAACTAAACCCTAACTGGGTTTTTCCAAACATTTTTCAAATCGCCGATTAATCGAAGACGATGAAATTTTCGGTTTTAATGGAGGTTAGGGTTGATGGAGGAGAAGAGAAGATGAAAAAAACTGATTTGATTTTTTCTGATTCATTAGGTTTAAAAAAAATTGATTTGATTTTGGTTAATTTAAGGTGAAAATCTAGTCAATTTACACCCCCTATAGGACACCCCCTAACCAATAAGAGGGACATTGCTATCACACTTGCCGCCCCTCTACCATTATGTGCCGCCCCTTTACAAAGCTTGTAAGCAAAAGCTAGGGATGGCCATTTGCCCCACCCAAACCCATCCTCGTGGGTACCCGCCCCGTTTGGGTAGGGTTTTACCCGCACAAATGGGGATGGGGTCGGGTATGGGTAATACCCGAAACCTAAGCTACGGGGATGGGGGGGATGGGATTCAAGGTCCCCGCCCCATACCCGCCCGTTGCTTCCATATTATAAGGGTTTAGACTTTTATGCAAGAATTTGTATCGAATTTTATACTTCTACCACTTAGTCGAGCTTTCTTACATTTATTAAATTCTTGATCGTTCTTGTATACTCATCACTTTCGTTTCTTTGTTGTGATCAGACACATTCTTTGATCGTTCTTGTATCGAAAGGACAAAGTAGAAAAACTAAGAAATCATTTAAAGATTCTTTTGTTCACCATAAGATGAATTTCTGAATTTAAAATTTTAGAATGCATTATTCTTATGTTATTATTTTTGTTTACTTCATATTTAAGTTTTGATTATAAATAAATTTATGTATTAACTCCTGTTACGGGTAACCCATGGAAAAACCGCCCCAAACGGGTATTCCCCATACCCGCCCCGCCCCAATTCATGTGGGTAACGGGGCGGGTATAGGTATTTTTTTTACGAACGGGGCAGTGACTGGGATTGGCATTCCCGCCCCATGACCATCCCTAGCAAAAGCGCACCTAAAGCCACAACTTATTCAATCTTTTACCTACACAAACCAAGTGATGCGGTGTATTCTTTTTCTAGCTCGAGAATAATGAACGCGAAAGAGTCAGTCAGCAGCGAATAATGACGGAAAACGAGTCAGTAGTGCATTCTTTTATGTTACACTTCAAGTAATTGTGCAAATGGCAGAAAAAGTTAGTTTCATTTTCTGCTTTTTGAAAGGGAAGTATTGGGAGGAGAAATTGACTAATTAACAGCAAGAAAGAGTCGTCCCAGACTGGCGGATCTACAGCCTGACTTAGGCTGGCTTAAGCCACCCCTAAACTTGGAAAAAAAATTAAAATAGGTAGCGGAGCTTAGCCAAATCCAATACAAACCCAGCTGAAATTGATAAAATCCACCCCTAACATGCATAAATTTTTTTCAAGCCACTCCTAGTTCCGCCCTCCCAGTTAGTGAACTTACATAGGAAAACAGAACTTAATAATCTATATACACACCTAAAGATCAAAACCATCCAGCTGAATGTGTCAAAACAAGAAAAAAGAAAAAGGAAAAAAAAAAAAAGATCAAAACCATCAACAATCATAGTTAGTAATATAGCTGAGTGAAATTGCCATGGATTTTTCTTTGTGTCGTTTATATGAGATGGGAATGAAATTGGTAGATGTCACCGAACTTTTGTAGACCATACACAAGTTAGGAGGACACACAAAGAAAAAGAATACAATACAAAGACCTTTTTTTTTTTTCTTCCTTTTTTTTGATTTTTGGTCATTTCTAGTTTCCAAACTCGCAACAAAAAACAACTAACAAGACTAAATCACTTAGCAGCAGCACCACCAACCTTACTTATTGATGCATTATATCTTCTTTGAATGAAAAAGATGGCACTAGTGCATACATTGATTAGATTCCATTACTCAAATTCACACCTTGCCTCTGATCAACTGACTTCTTCTGAGCTTACGCAACATGTCATTCATAGTAATCTGCACATGGGTTCTCTCGCTACAAATATCAGCTGCCTTCCAAACTCTCAAGCATTATTTCTTCAAGGCTCTCAACAAGCAACAACCAAGAAGCTTCTCTTAGTAGCAATTCAAATCCATTATACATACTAATAAAAATTGTTGTCTTGGCTGCTTAATTTTTTTCACCGGTAAAACTAAACAGCAATTAATGGAGCTCTTTACTGCAGCAGAAGAACTCAAATTCTTCGGTGCATTTCAAATCATCAACGAAGCAATGAAAATCCCAGCCAAATCATCCCCACTTAAATACTTTCTGATTACCATAACCCTCATTCTCCCATTTTCATTAATCCAGCTATTGTTTAAGATTTCATTCACTCAGTTCTTTTTTACCCTGTATGATTACTTTTCCGGTGATTCATCTGCCACTTACTTGATCCATGAGCTCTTCTACATCCTTTCCCTTTTCCTCTTGTCTCTTCTTTCTACATCCGCTATTGTCTTCACAGTAGCTTCTATTTATGTATCCAAATCCATCTCCTTTATTCCCACTCTCTTTGCAGTTCCTCGCATATTTAAACATCTTATGGTCACCTTCTTTTACGCCTTGCTTCTCATGATCGTCAACTTCTTGGCTGAATTGACTTTTATATATGTCCTAGTAGATTTGTTACATATTGATGAAGGTGCTCTATTTTGGGGTCTTTTTATCATATTTTGCTTCATATACTTTCTTGTATGTTTGTATGTTACAGCGTTATGGCATTTAGCCAGTGTGATCTCTGTTGTTGAACCAAATGTTTACGGCTTGGCGGCCATGAAGAAGAGTAAGCAACTCTTACGAGGGAGAACCGGAATTGCTGTTTTACTTGTAAATTTTTATTTGTCGGATACATGGTTTGTAGAAAAGGCGTTTGGGTATGGCATGCAGTTTCCCGTACATTTCGCGGTTAAGCTTTTCTTGGGGTTGCTGTGTTTGTTCATGTTGGTGGCTGTTAATCTTACGGGGCTATTAGTTCAGAGTGTCTTCTACTTTGCCTGTAAAGCACACCACAATCAAGTGGTTGATAAGAAGGTTTTGTATGATCATCTTTGTGGGTATGATCTCGGTGATATGTCTGTAGCATTGAATCCTCCTAGTGCTGGCAGTGTGGCAATGCAGAGCTTGGTCAAAGATCACGACGGAGTAGGTTATCAGCCTGTTGCACTGAATGACACTACCGAGTCTGACGGTACTGTCTGACAGTACTATTTAAGGTGCGGAGAGATGGGTCGAAGATCATGACACAGTGGGAGACCAGAGTGTTGAGAATGAAGGACCTAAAACCTCTTATATTAAATAACGTCATGTAATTTCTAATATCCAATATTGTAGTATGAGAGCGCCACAGTTTATGTTCCTCGGCTGGCAATGTTTCCAAATATATATTATCTGATCTAAAATATAGAGAATATTTCCACCCGAATCGTGCAAATGTCCTGTGAAGTGATGGACTGTCCATCACTTCTCGTAAACTGACCACTTTCTAAAACAGTTACAAATTAAAAGTTCAAAAAAATTCTCAAGTCAACTTTCCTATTTTGTTGAAGATATTCACTCCCGAAATCTCTCCATTATGCATATACCATAACCCGAAACCTAAATCCGAGATATTAAACGAAATATCATCTTAGAAAACCCTAAACGAAAAAAAAAAAAATTCTCTTAATCTTCAAGAAAGATATCGGAAGTAGTAAGGGGAAGTGTTGGTGCAAAAACGATCACCCCAACAATCTTCGAGATGCGAGAAAGTTGATCCAATCGCCGCCGTTGATTAGATTCTCCAAAGAATTGTTGATTGAAAATGGTGGGGGTACCTGCAAAGACTCCGATGCTAAAATCAACAAGAGTTCTATGCAAGTAGGTTGTTAAGAAAGGGAATAGAAATTGTGTACCTTTTGTGTTGAGATTTAGCCTCTATATATAGGCAGAAATAGATGTAGCTTTAGGGTTTTGATAGTTATCCTAATAACTTCCCTCATCTGTATAAACCTCAAATAACATCCAGATTCATGATAAACCCTAATATTCACCATAATCCTCATTTATCTTAAATAATTATAAGTATTTAAGATAATTATCCTCTTTATTTAGGATCCTGCATTTATCTCAAATAATTATAAATAAATAATTATTCAAGACTCTTGGGCTTCAATAATAAGCCTAGTGGGTTTCCATAATAAACCCATTTGGTTTCCATAATAAACCTTGGTTCCCTAACAACCCAAATCCAGGCTTCCATAATAAGCCATGCGGGTTTCCACAATAAACCCACCGGTTTCCACAATAAACCGGATTAGGCTTCTATAATAAGCCATGCGGGTTTCCATAATAAACCCACCGGTTTCCATAATAAACCGGGTAAGGCTTCCATAATAAGCCATGCGGGTTTCCACAATAAACCCACCGGTTTCCACAATAAACCGGATTAGGCTTCCATAATAAGCCATGCGGGTTTTCACAATAAACCCACCTGTTTCCACAATAAACCGGATTTGGCTTCCATAATAAGCCATGCGGGTTTCCACAATAAACCCACCGGTTTCCACAATAAACCGGGTTAGGCTTCCATAATAAGCCATTCAGGTTTCCACAATAAACCCACCGGTTTCCACAATAAACCGTATTGTACCGACATCAAATAGCTTGTGCGGTATGCACATACACTATTTTAATTGGGTACAAACATCGCCCCCTCTTAATTCTCAACTTGTTGATGGATTAAGAAAATCAATAGAACTAACCTTCTCAGGTCGTTCAAATTCGCCATATGTTGCTTATCCGATAACCTTTTGTGGCCTTGGCCAAAGACATGTTGTGTGGCCTCGCCCGAGCTCTGGGCTTGATAATTCAAAGTACCAAAAGTGTACTTAACCATCTCAAATCACCAAACATGTTCAAAGTACCAATAATGTACTTAAACTCCGTATAGTAATTACCCAAATGCCAAACAGATCGGCATGTTATGTTCTCTTGCTCTTTCATTAGCTAACATATGACATAAGTGTTGGTCTTGTAAATCTTCTTTAATTTCATCTCCCACCCTTATGGTGAATGAAGCGTTTCCTTGGTTTTTTTCTTTGATAGAAAAACACTTCCAATTTATCTCTTTAATAGAAAAATTATCTGGATTAAATTAATAAATCAACTTCAACTTTGAGAACATACCTCACTTCGAATGCAAAGTTGCTCAAGTAACTTCCTAGGCACATTGGTTGCCCATTTGCTCCGTCTTGGCCTATAATTTGCCGACTCAATGCTCGTGTGTCTGCGAATAATGAATGTACGACAATCTCCGGTGTACAAGTTGACTATCTCTAGCTTTTCGTCATACATTTCCTTTCTTTCATTCCACCTCGCGTTTTCTCCTTTTGTTTCATTTTTAGCTTGACTTTTATTATAACACTTTCTTCTTCTCTTTCCCTTTATTAGAAAGAGATGGTAGCTATTTCCTTTAATACTCCATCTTTGTCTTTCTCTTTTATAAAAAGACATTGTAAGTATTTCCTTCATAATCAAATACTTCATCTGTCTTTCTCTTTACTAGAAAGACATTGCAATTATTCCCTTGATAACCAAAATACTTCGTCTTTGTCTTCCTCTTTTATAGAGAGACATTGCACGTATTTCTTTAATAAATACATGCAAAAAGTGTTCTCAATTAACTATAAACTTGATTTATAATGTAATTGGGGAAGACTTACCTCCCCAGGTGTTTGTTCCTTCCACCTTAGTCGCCCCCATTACATCCAGTGATATTGAAAATGATGTGTCCTATTGTTTGACTTCCTTAACCATGTTGGTTTTTATTGCATGCTAGGCGTCACTTTAGCCGCCCCAATATCTCAGTAAAGATATTTCAAATAGCAAAGACGCCCCCATGTGAAGCGGGAACTATAATATCTCGATCCTCACTTGCTAGATGGATCGAGCTTATGGTATCTTTAAATTTGCCATCTTATTTCGGGTTCATCGTGATTTTTCCTTTTGGAATCGCTCAAAATGTTGTCTTGGTTTGGTGTATCCCTCGGTTCCGAACCCTTTCGCCGTACATGAAAACTTTGATTTCTTTTCCTTTTCTGCTTTTGCGTACCTATCGGCCTTGTCATACAGCCTCCCGAGGTTTCCCACCGGCTCCATCACAACGAGTTATAAATTCCAAATTCATCATACTCCATCGCGTTTTATACGCTTCTATAATGAACCTTTCATCCACTTTTCCAACTTCACTCGACTTCCCGACGAAATCTCCTATTGAAATCAAAAAGGTCTTCGCCAATCTCTTTATGTAAGAGAAACAAGTGACTACTCTCTTTCTTGATCTCGAGATTAATCTTGTCTCGCTTTCGAAAAAGAATCCGACAACATTCCAAAACCCTTGATTGAATTAGGCTCTAACAGAGAGAACCAAGTCGAGCCTTACCCGTCGAGTCATTGGAAAAGTCCCTGAGTAACTCGTCTTTGTATCCCCACAAACTCATCGAAGCTTGAAAACGCCGGACATGTTCCACCGTGTTTCCATTTTCGCCATCAAAGAAATCCTTAAACCGAGGTGGCTGAAATTCGAAGGAGGGCAGCATCGCCTTATCTTTGCAACGAGCAGGGGAATCCATAGACTTTTTCATGGATAATCTGTTGCTCTTCGTCTTTGGATTTTTTCTCGTGTTAACAATTCATCGATCATGGCACTAAGTCTTTTTTGCCGAGCGTTTCCTCTTTCCCGAGTCACTTTCGGTCCCTCTTCGACCCGCTCGTTCCTAGTAGGGTCGACCTCTCTTCGAATGATTCCCCTCACGCCGATCTCCTTGAACGATCACCGTTCGATCGGCTCTCCGTCCATGCCTCATATGACTCGTCCCTGCTTGACTACCTCCATAATAATCGTTGTTAGGAGTCCAACGGTCGTAAGGATCATCATTACCTCGACGACCTCGACCCTGATTACGGTCCCTTCCCTCCTCAGCTCTTCTTCCATCGCCGCGACTCCGCCATCGATCATCATCGACTATGTCTCGCCCGTGGATTATTTGGTTCAAAGTGATTGACCCTTCCACTTCCGTAACGAGATATACTGGGCATTTCTAGCTCTTTTCTCTTCTCCAACGCAACCTTCAATCGCTTGTTCTCTCTTTCCAATTCCGCAATCGCTCACTGATCCATTAAATCTATAGGTGTTGCTCGTGTAACGTTCCCCGATTCGGTGTTGCGGATTATGTTGAGCAGCTGGTGCTATAGGTGGGACGTTAGCCACCTGAGTAACCGTATGGAGATTAGTCTGAACAAAAGGCGGGGCGTTATTCTGGACAGCAGGAATGGCGTTAGCTTGACCAACAGGTGGGTTCCCAGCTCGAGGCCGCACGCCTCTGCTAGCTGCATCCTCATCTCGACGGGCCTGGCTGCTTGGGAGTCGATTTGAGTTCTCTTCTTGTTGCCGAACCCTCCCGCTAGTGGCCGGAGGTGGTGATCTATTCAAGAACTCGTGGTTCACCCTTGGAGCGGTTCCTCGTAACGCGATCGAGAGGAAATTTTTGTTGACGACATCGACGTCGTTCTCCCATCCCTTTCGTCAAGTTATGGACAACAACACTTCTCGAGTTCGAGTATTTGCTTGTCGACTCGATTGGTTTCGAGTGGGTACATCTACATCCATCTCAGGTTGATCTCGCATCTAATGTATTCATCATATTGAAGCTCGGACGCGGCTTCTCTGGTACTTTTTGAAAACTTGTGCTGTTTCTGCTCCTTTCAGAAACCTTGAGATACTTCTGCACCTTTCAGAAAACTTCGGCTATTTCTGCGACTTTCTGAAAAGTTAAGCTACTTCTGGAATTTTCTGAAAAGTTAAGCTACTTCTGGAACTTTCCGAAAGGTTACGCCTTTTCTGAGCCTTTCCGAAAACTTGTGCTGTTTCTGCACCTTTTAGAAACCTGAAGATATTTCTGAGACCTTTGGAAAACTTGTGTTATTCACGGCTTTCCTGTTGAAACCCTAGTCTCGACAAATCAATTGGAAAAACAGCTCCTGTTAAATGGAGAACACGATCTTTTCCCGTTCCCCTTAGTCGGCGCCAAAAGATGTTGGTGCAAAAACGATCACCCCAACAATCTTCGAGATGCGAGAAAGTTGATCCAATCGCCGCCGTTGATTAGATTCTCCAAAGAATTGTTGATTGAAAATGGTGGGGGTACCTGCAAAGACTCCGATGCTAAAATCAACAAGAGTTCTATGCAAGTAGGTTGTTAAGAAAGGGAATAGAAATTGTGTACCTTTTGTGTTGAGATTTAGCCTCTATATAAAGCGAAATAGATGTAGCTTTAGGGTTTTGATAGTTATCCTAATAACTTCCCTCATCTGTATAAACCTCAAATAACATCCAGATTCATGATAAACCCTAATATTCACCATAATCCTCATTTATCTTAAATAATTATAAGTATTTAAGATAATTATCCTCTTTATTTAGGATCCTGCATTTATCTCAAATAATTATAAATAAATAATTATTCAAGACTCTTGGGCTTCAATAATAAGCCTAGTGGGTTTCCATAATAAACCCACTGGTTTCCATAATAAACCCACTGGTTTCCCTAACAACCCAAATCCAGGCTTCCATAATAAGCCATGCGGGTTTCCACAATAAACCCACCGGTTTCAACAATAAACCGGATTAGGCTTCTATAATAAGCCATGCGGGTTTCCATAATAAACCCACCGGTTTCCACAATAAACCGGGTAAGGCTTCCATAATAAGCCATGCGGGTTTCCACAATAAACCCACCGGTTTCCACAATAAACCGGATTAGGCTTCCATAATAAGCCATGCGGGTTTTCACAATAAACCCACCGGTTTCCACAATAAACCGGATTTGGCTTCCATAATAAGCCATGCGGGTTTCCACAATAAACCCACCGGTTTCCACAATAAACCGGGTTAGGCTTCCATAATAAGCCATTCAGGTTTCCACAATAAACCGTATTGTACCGACATCAAATAGCTTGTGCGGTATGCACATACACTATTTTAATAGGGTACAAACAGGAAGCAATCATGTCAAGCATTCCCGAGGAATTGTACCTTGACATCCTATTATGTTTACCAGTGAAATCTTTATTATGCTGTAAGTGTGTTTCCAAATCTTGGAATTCCATAATCTCCGGCCCTAGTTTTGTTAGAGCCCACCTTGAACTTACCATCATGAAGAAAGATTATAAACTCATGCTTACTGGAACAAAGCGTAGAAACAGTCCCATGATCATTTGCTCTGTAGGTTATGATAAGCTGTCATTGGAATTGCCAAGGAATAATATGGTTGTTGGAAATGTTGTTGAATATGATTATCCGTTCTGGTCATTAGGTCAAGATATTGTATTGCTGGGATGTTGCAATGGTCTTGTTTGTATGCGGGTTTCAGATAAGGTTACTAAGGGTTTGCTTTGTGTTTGGAATCCATGTACCAAAGAGTACAAGGTTATACCCGATTCACCAAACGAAGAAATAGAAATAGAAGAAAACACAAATGCTTATGCTTTTAATTACGATTCCACGACTGATGATTATAAATTATTTAAAATTATAGAGCAATATGGTGATTGTTTAGTTGATGTGTATGATCTGGGATCAAATTCTTGGAGAAGTATTGAAGACATTCCGGATCGTTTTCATTTTCATAATGAGCGGAAAGTTGGGGTGCTTGCCAATGGAGGTCTTCATTGGTTAGGTTGGTTAGGTGAAAATTTTGATAACGAAGTTATAATCTCTTTGGATACCAGCAGTGAGAGATTCCAGGAAATACATTTACCAAAAGAAGGCTTTAGGAGTTTGGGAGTGTTGGAAGGGTGTCTTTGTGTAGTTGTTGAAGATGATTCTAAGCTTGATCTGTGGGTAATGCAGGAGTATGGGGTGCAAGAATCTTGGACGAAACGTTTTGGGATTATCGACGGGCGAATTAGTGACGGTAACTTTATAAGTCTGATGTGGTCTTTCAAGAATGATGATCGGGTACTAATATCCGTACAAAGTGATTTATTCTTGTATAACACAAAGCATGCACGCGCTAGAAAGATTCGCAGTTTTAGATTCGTGGGTGATGTTCAGAATCATTTTGAGAGCCTAGTGTCGCTCAACTCTGGTGCTTATGTAGGGAGGGAGATAGCAAACTGTAAGTAGAACAATCAAATTTTGGTTTTTCTTATGAGGTAAACTTGTCATCATTTTTTTCTTAGTTCTTAAACCTAGCTTGCACTGTGGGTTTTAATCTTTTATTAGAGTATATATACAAGCAGATTGCATTAATCTTCATTTTTTGATCACTGACTTGGATTCTTTTTGCATTCGTTGCAGGAAGAAAGAAGTTGGTGCTGAAAGAGTTTCTGGGCTGAAGTTAATAGCATTTGAGTATTTTTCTTTTCACAAGTTTTCTGTTTTTGCCGAGTTTTTTTTTTTATAAGTACAATCTTGAATTGTTTGAATTAAGATTTTCAGATGTTTTTTCTTGATCTTTTGTTGAATTTGAGGATTCTCTTGAATAAATTATATGACTGGTTTCCATTTGTGAATCTTGATATTATGTTGCCTAAGTCATCATTTATTGAATTTCCCTGTTACTTGATTAGAACCGAGAATGTTGTCACTAGTTTGCCTAGAGACTGCTAGCTTGTAAGAGACCTCAACTTGGCATCATTGACAAAGAAATGTAGAAACCATCATGTCACAGAGGGTTCATTCTTGATAGGTTCCCTAGAACAGTATTCAAATTTTCGCTTACTTGAGCAGTTACAAATCGAAATTCATGTGTCCATACGTAACGTGACTTTCTGAAATCAATATATTTCCAGAAATAAAGAACCTAGTAAACACTGATAAAACAGTAATGGAACATTTCAGCAGCATTTATTCTCATCATAAACAAGTTGAATTTCTGTAATAACATCATTTGCAATACACATCTATTTCACCCATTTTCTTGTTAACAGATATGAAAAGTATACAAGTAAACATATGTTAGAAAGCGCACCGATGATCAAATGTATGTGCAGTTGATTTGTCAGTCGCTGCAGGTTAATGTTTCCAATTACAAACGTTACCTAGTTCAGAAAGAGGAAACAAAAATATTATTGGAAAAATAAATCAAATAGTACTGAGCAGTAATTTAATACGCTATCTATAGAACCAGAGTTATACAGTATTCCAGAAAGTACTCACAGTATCCAATTAGGTTAAGAAATCTTCATTGCTCATGAACAACCCGCGTTGACATGAGAATGAATCCTTTGATCACTAGAACAGTCTAATGCCATCATTAGCATGACAAGCAGAATCATCATTCATCAGTTCTTTTTCTTTAATTTAGGAGCAACTTTTCTTCATTTTGTACCTCATTTGTAATCCCTAAAGACCAGAAAACGTCAGCCTGTCAATAAAAACAAGCCTTCCAGGAATAGAACACCCCATCCGTATGGACGGGCCTCCAGGTGTAAAACAGCTAACAGTGCCATTACCACGGCAAGCAGAATTGTCACTCTTTCAAATCACATCCTCGGGGATCTCCTCACTAGTATCAGTTTTATCCATTCCATCTTTCATTCTTTCTTATGAATGCAAACTCTTGTGTTTTTCATCTTTTACCTCATTTGTTTGCTCATTCCAATTCAGAGTACCACTAGCCTCTCTTTATCTTATATGGAGTTAGTGATTAAAAACCTATTAGCAGCAAACGGTAGGTGAAATAATCAAGTTCAAGTCCAATATTTCATTCTGCAAAGAACTGATGACTGGAACAGCAGTTGGTAGTGGTATTCCAGCAATGCTTTTATCTAGATCACCTTCTGCTTTGCTTCTATGTCTGACCAAGTTTGGTTGCGAGTTTAATTTGCTACACTAAACTCATGCTCTGATGCCAGTTGTTTGCATTCAAGACCATCAGAAAAACTGGATACAGTTGCTAGTACACCAATTAGACCCTCCTCATCTAGTCAGGGATAAAGGGGTGGAACAGAACCATTCATGAGTGCAAGTTCTGCCACCACGGTCCAACCATCTCTCTTATTCTCCCGGTTCAAATAGTTGTGCCACCTGAAACTGCACATATTATTTTCCTTGACTATCTGACAGTACCCAATGAATGACCACTTACTTGAATACAACCTACTGGCGCTATATGAACAGCTCATCATGGTTACCTTTCTCGGCATTGCTTTCATGTGCGACCTGGCAACTCTTTTGCTATAACGGCGAGGGTCCATAGACCAACTTCATGAATTTATCATCTTCCTGAAAGAAACATGAGAAAGCAAGATATAAAGTTAATTGAAAGCTCCGTGACAACTGTTAGAACCAAATGACGGACTTGGTGTCAAACCTCTAGGGTCCATTGTCCCTTAACCAGGTATGGATGAAGAACCTTTCGCCATTGATGCAGACATTGCACTTCTCTTCTACTAGGTAAACTAGCAGCTGCACAGATAAATGATCAATATTACAAACCCATACGTAAACAATTCAGCATAATAACTGCTAAATTGGAACTAATCGATTAGGGCAATTAAATCAAATTGTCTATAAATGGTACAAAATTATCTTTTGTAAACTTGCACTAATAAGAAGCTTTGTAACTGGAAAGAAGGACTGAGAAGAAAATGGCATCATCAGAGTTCAGCATAATACGTGTCTACATGTATTTACATCTCCGACTAAAATGTTTCGTCAGTCTATTTTCTACGTCTTGGAAACTAACACAGCTTCAGATATACCAAGACGGATGAAACACTGAAGAAAAAAAAGACCCACCTATTCGCTTCCAAATATTTCCCTTGAAAGATTCAACAGCTTTCCTCAGCTTCTCATCCTGTAGCGATAATTCTAGAAGTTAGCACATTACTTACTGCAACGATGCTAACTGTGCAATATGAGTAGAAAGGCAGATGCATTAAACTGACAATTAGGAAACAACAATGATTTCAAGCACAGAAATGCTGCATAAATAACACAATCCCCATAATATTAATATCCGACAATGAATAAGCTGCGGCTATAAATTTGTTCAAAAGTGAGTCATACTATAATCCTGACCTATATAGATTGCAGAAAAACTTATTTACTCTGACCTAACAATTTGTGGCCAGTGGGTTACAAGAAAAAAAGCTTTAAGAGCTTATCCCAAAAGGAATCATTAGATACCCAAACAGTATTAACTATGCAATCAACATCGTCATCTTAGCAAGCATCTTTCATATCTACTACCTTCTACGTTTCATCTTTCAATACCCTAATTACCAACTATCAATCGAGAAAACCCTGAAAAAATCAATCAAAATTTTACAACAACAAAAATCCCCAATTTTGAAAAGCAAATTCGATGGTTAATTGAAAAAGGAGAGTGGAGTAAAGTAATTACCTGAAGAATTAATGGCGGGAAATGAAGAGGAAAGTTGAGGAAATTCGATGGTGGAAGAGTGTCTTGTCTTCTTAGGGGCACCCAGTTTTATCCTGAGAGAATATGAAAAGAGTCCGTCAGCAACTAGTTCAACGTAATTTTGGACGTTATCTTTTACTCCCGAAGGCACAACACAATTGGAGTATTCATTTAGAGCACCTTTTTTTTTTCTTTTTTTTCCCTACCAAGGCATAATTGGGGGATATTCACGGTTATATGGAGTTGGATCTGGCTAAGAGAGTATTTTTATTTAAGATGAAATGTCAATTCTGTTCTCTACGGTAATAAGAACTAAAAACACCTAAATCATTTCAAGTTGGTATCCCCATTCCAAAGAACG
Source organism: Papaver armeniacum (assembly GCA_023531295.1). Classification (NCBI taxonomy): domain Eukaryota; kingdom Viridiplantae; phylum Streptophyta; class Magnoliopsida; order Ranunculales; family Papaveraceae; genus Papaver; species Papaver armeniacum. The sequence continues at coordinate 44,186 of JAJJWW010008151.1, forward strand.
CGAAATTGGGGGATATAAAAAGGAATTGGGGATATAGGAAAAGGACAAAAACCGGATCCAGATATCAATTCGGGGTCACCCCTATCTAAGTATTTTTTTAAATCCTAATCTACCCCTCACTAATCAGGTTTAGTGGTTAATAATAATTAGTAAAATCATAAGATTTTTTATAAATGATTAGTGTGTGTTCTTTGATTTTGGGTGAGTGAGGTGAGAGTAGGAGGGAAAAATATTTTGAGAGAGAAATTTTTTTGTGGAAAATGGAGGATGATTGTGAAGAGAGGATTGTCTTTGTTGAATCTTTAGCTCAACTACAACAAGGAGCATATCTTGAATCTTGACTAACGACAACAACTCTCAATTGCAACTCATTGTTGAGCCAACACCCTTGAATGATGATTTTGACGAGTATGGAGAGTTTCTTGAAGAACCAACACAAGAAAGTAAACTTGCACAACATACTAGCATTCCCAACACACAGTAAAGTCGCTAAGATGTCGAAAAATCGATTTTTTCTTTAAACCCGCCATTTTTTCCACTGAAAAACCTTGGTGCCGGCATGGTAGATGTATGAATACCATGCCGGTAGTCAAGGTACCGGCATGGTATTCATACTACGACCATGCCGGTAAACTTATATCCCCCAATTTGAATTATAAACCGGCATAGAATTCTACCAAAAACTATGCCGGTACAGAGTTAACCTTTTTACCTAACAAGGAATATACTACGGAATATTCAACCGGCATGGTTACATTGATCGTTTACCATGCCGGTACTGAATGAAAAACATACAGGAAACAATTCCATCCCAAACCAAAAAACCGGCATTGCAACTTAATAAACATCAACGCCGGAACTAAATACCGGCGTGGTACCATCAATATCGATAATGCCGGCAACAAAACCGGCGTTGTTCAGTTACAACATTACAATGCCGGCACCTACAAAAAACATGCAGAATTAATGTTTTCCAAAGCTAAATTAGGCATTCAATATCAATTAGTTTCAATGCTCGGAATTGTGTACTGACTTGGAACAATAGGTTACGATAATGCCGGCATCCTTGCTTCCGGGCGTTGTTTTCTTATGAAACACATATGCTTAGGAATAGGTTTCAAATTTGGTCTTCCGTTTTGGTTAACTTAGACTATCGGAACAATGGTCGAGCATGCCTAGTGCGGGTTTCTGCATAGTGTTTTAATGTTGTTTGGAACTAATTTTCATTCGATCCTTAGGTGGTGACATATATTGATCTAACAAATGCAAAGCCGCTTTATCGGGATACATCGGAATACTATAAAATCCCTCCGGTATGTGACCAAATAATACTTTTCACCTAGTATCTTGAACATTACTAATGGATTGCTAGTAATGAACCTTCTAATGAATGCAAAATTGTTCTTATGTAGGGAATAACAGATCGAAAGGAAGCAATCGCTTGGGCTAAAGAGACGGCTCTTAAGAACATGTGTGTGTTGGTGAGGAATACCGAAGGTTCGAAGAGGCGTTTTGAGATGGCTTGCAAGAGAAGTGGGAAATACAAGGAGAAAAATAGCCACAAGAGAAAGGACTATGTTTATCCAAAGAAGACTAATAGGGTATACAAGACTCGTACGAGGAAGAATGATTGCCCGTTTAAGCTTGTATTCCGTTTAAATGACATGACCAATTGGGATTGTGAGGTTTTGTGTGGCTGTCATAACCACCGGGATCCGAAAGATTTTGTTGGTCACTCCTTAGTTGTGAAGCTAAAACCTGACGAGTTCGAGGATGTAAAGAGATTGACCAAAGCACTTATCAAACCGAGACAAATACTCAGAGGCTTCAAGGAAAAGGACGAGACTAACGTGTCTTCTCTACGTACAATTTATGCCGCACAAGCAACTATTAGAAGGGTGGAATGGGAAGGGAGGAGCGTTATGCAATAATTTGAGAAGATAGTTTGGGATCACAACTACACGCGTATCATTAAAAGAGGACCGGACGAGAAGCCCCTTCAAATATTCATTTCGCATCCTTTGCTTTCACAGTTGGCAAATACATGTTGTGGTGTTCTTTTGATAGATTGCACCTACAAGACAAACAAATACAATATGTCGTTGTTCAACATCGTTAGGGCAAACCTCGACAAGGTAACATTCACATTGGCTTGGTGTTTAATGGAAAACGAGAGGACCATAATTATCATTGGGAATTACGACAATTGAAATTGTTCTTAGGAAAATCAACTTCCGAGGGTCATCGTAAATGATAACGATGCCGCATTAATGAAAGCAATATCCGACGTCTTCCCGGACGCACAAAATTTCCTATGTACATATCATATACGTAATAATGTGATAAAAACTTGCCATGCCTTGTTTGAACCCACATAAAGGCGGATATTAAGAAGAGAATGATGGTACAACTAGAGGAAGATGTTCGAAAGAACAAACTATCCCCCAGAAGAAGAAGAAGATGAGAGAGGCAAGATAAAGGAGCGAGTGGACAAAGAACATGCGGAAAATCATAAAAAGTGGTTGGAATTTCTAAGAGATTGGGAGAAAGTTTATTGGTCTCTTACCGAGGTTATGTACGAAAAGAGATGGGAGAAGTTTATTGCCGATTGGAACGAAGTTTATCCATTGCCGTCCGGTATTGTCGGACTCAATGGTTGGATAAGTTCAAGGAAAAATTTGTACGTGCATGGACAAACCGGTATAGATACTTCAAGACTGAAGCAACTAGTACATTGAGGCCGCTCATGGGAGATTTAAAGATCTCATCCAGTCCGGTCAAGGCAATGTGGTTACGGTCACCGAGGCAATGGAGAAATACTTTAAGCAAGATATTAATAGGATCAAGGAGGCTTTTGAGAAAAGCTCAATGGAAAGGATGACTCTATTTCTTCGTTATGGTAACTTTCTCCAAGGAATAGAATTCAACGTCTCTCATTGGGCAATAAAACATATGATGAGACAAATGGAATATGAGAAAAATTACGGAAAACCGGGTGATGTGTGTATTTGTCCCGACATGTCTTCATTGGGGCTTCCGTGTCGTCATATGCTTGTGAAGTATGAAGAATGATACCTATTGAGGTTATTGATCCGTTTTGGAAGCAACTATCTTTCGACCCTCCCCTTCGGGAGATCCGGGCAATCTCCATGGGATACGAACGAAGTAAAGGAATTCTTGAAGCTTACTCACGTGGCACCTCGGTAAGCCGACAAGTCTTGTTGAGCCAACTAAGGCTAATTACTCGTCCATGGATCGCACAAAGCGAAGAGCCAAGAAAGGGAGATCCAACAGGAAGACCACAAACTAAAACAAAAAGGAAAAAACAAAGGGTAGAATTGAAAGAAATGACTCAACGTGAAGAAGAGGAAGAATGGCAAGTAAAAACGAGATCTAACCACATGTGAGATTTCGGAACAAAGGTTCGTGGAAGCACAGGTTCCAAACAAAAGAGGTAGGCCGAGGAAAGAACCGCTAAGTCAACAACAAACGCATGAATCCGTATCCACACCAAAAGCCAACTCATCGGAGGTTCCAAAGAAGAGGGGTAGGCCGCCAAAGGTATCAACTTCAAGTGTCAAAGAACAACAATATGAGCATTCTGAAGCCATACCCATAGTCTATCTAGCGGAGGTTCCAAAGAAGAGGGGTAGGCCTCCAAAGGTATCAACTTCAAGTGTCAAAGAACAACAATGTGAGCATTCCGAAGCCATACCCATAGTCGATCTAGCGGAGGTTCCAAACAAGAGGGCTAGGCCGCCAAAGGTAACATCATCTAGTGACAAAGAACAACAAGCTGAGCATTCCGAAGCCATACCTATAGTCGATCTAGCGAAGGTTCCAAGGAAAAGGGGTAGGCCGCCAAAGGTATCATCATCAAGTGACAAAGAACAACAAGGTGACGAGGCTAAGGTGGTGACAAACCAAAGTGATAGCAAAGTTGACGTAGTTTTAGTTCGAAGGGGAAGGGGTAGGCCAAGGAAGTATGAACTCCCATCACATATCGAAGACATCGCAAGTGTAGAGATTACAGAGGATGGTTTAGATATATTATTGTTACAAAAGGGTAATATGAAGATGTATAAGGATCCCGAGCAGGTAGGACAATTAGAAGTTATCATACCAAGATACAGTCTTACATAGCCCAACTTCCCCGAGGTTATTCGCGAAAGTATATTTTATATACGGATGATGTCGACGGAGATGGAAATTGTGGCTATCATCTTTGTGATCGAACAATTAGGAATCTTTGACATGGCGGTTAGTAGAGGTATGACACCATGCCAATATGCTAGAATGAGGATGGCCGAACAACTTGTGAACAAAAGGAGCTTTTATGAGCAATTGGTTGGTGTAGGCGAGGGGTTTGATGATATGCATGCTCAAGTATTGGGGCCGAACAACAGGCGAACTTTCTTCCTTCGAATATTGGATGAGAATGCCGCTTTGTGGGCATCTAGTGGCGGATACATTTAGATGTGTTGTTCATTATTTTACCCCCACCATAGAAGTAACATTTACCCCAAAGTGGCAAAAATGCGAAGTATCCCTTAAGAAGAGAAGAGTTTTTTTGGCGTTCGTGAACGGTAATCATTTCGTTATTCTAAAACTCAAAGAAAATTGTCCATTGCCACCTATCTGTGGTATGATTAAAAACAAGGGTCTAGATCCAAATATCTAGAAGGGATGGATGGCATCGTATGAGGAGAATCACCAATTTTGGGATGCGTTGGCCTTATCAAAAAAACCTCTCCAAGAGGAGAAGATGCAACCCATTACGTGTGGAGGCGACGATGAGTAATTTGGATTTATGTGGTTCAGTAGTACGCAACGTTTTGTTTTTTTGTAAGTCTGAATTGTAAACATTAAATCATATTTTGATGGCCATGCCGGCATAGTTGTGTTTTATATTTACAACTCCGGAACTTGTGTACCGGCGTAGACTTTCATTTGAATCCATGCCGGAAATGCAGAAAAAACTTCCAGAGAAATCAGTGATATTGCCGGCATTGAAAGTAACCTCATTACTGTGCCTGTTTTCTGTGAAAATCAAATTTGTCATGGAGATTACAGAAACCGGCATAGTATCCAAACACAAACAAATACCAGAACTCTGTCATTTAGAGAACCAGCATTGTTGTTACGGTTCTCGAGCATGCCGGTTAGGAAGAAAAACTTAGAAATTTAAGTGATCTGGGAAAATTCAAACTCTGTAAAAGAGGTAATTTGACACAAGTTTATCAACATAACAAATATAATAAAAATACTAGATTGTATACAAGAACAAACTCCAAAGTTTTGTGGTTCCAAACCGAAAACAAATCAAACATAAACCAAGTCAAGCAAAGAGTTTAGCAAGACACACAAACAAACACATTGTTCAAGACTCACAAACAAACATAAACCAACACTAGATTGTTCAAACCAAACTAATATTATAGAATAAACACACGATCACTCGGTTCTTGGCTTCTTGTGTACCCTTTTCTTCCTTTCGCCCCACAAGTCTTTTGCCTTCGGATCTTCAATTTTGTCCATCTTTTTCTCGACGTTCTCTATTTCTTTTTCGGGGTCAAGCACCTCTCCTTTCTTGCTCTTTTCTTAAAGAACTTTGACAAATTTCCAATCATTGATTTTGTTAAGGAAATTATAAACATGTACTTAGTATGTTCGATTGTATAAGTTCATAGACATAGATTAAAAGAATGAAAATGAACAAGACGTACGTACCAACAACGTAACGAGCTGTACAAGTGCGGGTACAGTTTCCGGAGTTGTGGAGGCATGTGCTGGTGGTGGAGGAACAACTACGATATCCGGGCGTACAACATAAGGATGCATGAACTTACGATGGCCTCTTAGGAAGGCTGGTTCACTCTCATAACCGTTCTCAGCCAATTCCCAATCATCCCTATCCAACACAAGTCTTTTTTCTTCCCTTTCACTCCAATGTGCAAGAATAGGTTTTGGGTCGTAAACCACGAGAGTATGGTTCTCATTTGATTTGCATTGAGGAAAGTCATGAGAGAATTTCTGATAAGATGTATCCGTGATATCTTTCTGCTTGTACTCAAGTTGGCGCATTACACGGCGAGGGTTGTGCATAACAAATCCTTTTGGATGAAATAACGGTCCGTTGTAAAATGAAACATTATCACGCCTTTGCAAGTGAACTCCTTTGGCATTCCTATATGGATCAAACACAACATCTTGGACATCCTCCGAGTCCAAAGCCAATCTCATTGCTAATAACCGTTTTTTTGTTATTGGGCCTTGGGGTATTGTCGAAGTAGTATTTCTATCCTAGAGGACTATTCTCTTGATATTCAGTGAAAATCTTCAATCCTTTATACCGTATGAACAATTTTGTGAAGTGTTCATAAGCCCACACCTACGCCAATGATAGATTGTTCCAATGAAATGTATAAGAAAATAAATAATTGGAAACTAACAAATTTAATGACAACAATCAAAAAAATAAGTAGTTGACTATACCTGGAGTACAGTGAAATTTCCATTAAATTGACGGGCGTTCGCCTTAGATGCTCGACACATTTCTGCCAGAAAATGTGCCAAGAAAGCAGTGCCCCATGAATACTCATGAACCTTTTCCAACGGATCTAAGTATTGTAGGTTGTTCATATGCACCCTATTACCATTGGCGTCAGGGAATATAGCTGTGCCCAAGATGAGCAACATATAAGCCGCGACAGTTTGCTGGACTTGTTCGGGATTCAATTCCTTGTTCTTCGTGTTCCCAAACAATTCAACGAGCCTGACGAATGTTATAGTATTTGTCTGGGAACTCTTTGTCTTGTACATATTTGTCAAAGTGGTTTCCTTGTCCCATCTAAATAACTTTTTAGTCAGCTCATAGATCTTGTCCCATTCCAAGTCCTTAGAGTCATCTCCTACCTTAACGGGTTTCCCAAGAACCTCAAGACCTATTATCCTTTGGACATCTTCAGGGATGATGGTCATCTCGCCAAAAGGAAAATGCATGGTATCAGTTTCACCAAAGAACCTCTCCAAAAAGCAGTTTTCCGTGACGGTATCAGTGGCCACATAATTTTTATCGCGGATACAACCCGGATGCTTTGACTCTTTGCTTTAATGACGTCACACTCAAGCTTCAAAGGCCATACATCCGATTGTTGATGGCGGCTAACACGGAAGGCGTTCTTGTGGTCCTATAAAAACACCCAAAGTAAATTACATTCACTTGATCACAGATAAATAATATAATAACAAGATGCAAACGTCTTACATAAGTTTGATAGATCCGGCGAGCCCAAGAGTGTTTGTAGGCAAATAAGAGTTGCGGGTTTATCGGTTCACCCCAATATTTTCCATCATCGCGGTCTGGAATCATGTCATACTTATCCGGAAAGTGGGCTGGGGGTGCCTTTTCATTATCCTTAGGGGCTTCAACTCTGACATCAGTCTGTCCTAAGCCACCTGCTTGTGAGGATGAGCCACCTGCTCGTTCGGGTACAGGATATGTTCCCACTCATCATCATCATCACTGCTGGTTGGGTAGCTTATAGGTTTATCCCGAATTGTGACCTTAGCAGTAGCCCGATCAGGACGGCTACGTCGAGAAGACTTACTTTTTGCTTCTAAAACAACTTTGCCTTTTCCTTTGTTCTTTTCTGCTGCTCTAGACTTATATTCCAATATGTAAACTGAGTTATATAATGACAACCGGCATAGAAATCGAACTTAACATAAGTTCCGGCAAAGGTGCCGGCATTCTAATCAATTAAAATACCATGTCGGTTGTCTTTGAATTTTAGACAGAGAATGAACATTTTTTGTAACAGAAAACCGGCATAGTAAGTTAACATATCGACACCGCCGGCATTGAGAACCGACATTGTTGTATAGAAATTTTAAATGCCGATCTTTGTAGGATTTTAGTACAGAGATTTTAACAAAATAGGCTAATGAAAACAGCATAGTATTGATGAAATATACAAAGCCGGTACAGAAAACCGGCATGGTATTCAATTAAATATGTATGCCGGTAAACGCATGCAATAAAATCGGGAATCAAGACATATAATCTGGCATGATTTTCAAATTGTATTCTACCGCCAATCAAAAATGCAACAATTTTTAAAATTCCAATTTTAAAAATTACTTTTAGTGTAGTAGAAAGACTAAACAACATAATTTCACTTTGTGTTTTCTACTATGGGATAAACCCTAAAATTAAAAACTTCAATTCAACATATACATCACTTACCTAAGCAAATTTGTTATTCTCGCCTCACCATCAGACTCTTCAGGCAGTTCTTGCGCTTTTGATTTCGATTTACCACCTTCATCAACAGATTCTTCAGGATTGGGTATGGGTTTTTCCCGGGGTTTGCGACGACCCATTGGCATTGATATAGAAGATGAAACAAAAAGGGATATTGAATAAAAATGGAGAATGAATGATTTCCTTTCTATTACCGCCACTTAAATAGAATGAAGGAGTTTGTAACCGACGCATAAACTGGTATTAAGGATTTTGTAACCGTCAAATAAGTGGAATGAATGACTTTTGTAACTGCCATATAACTTGTGTTTGTAATCAGAATGCCGGCATTGAAAAATGGAACAATTCAATCTTTGGTATTCTGACAATAAGTATTTGGTGAGCAGAATTCAACGGAGGCACATGTAACGGTATAGTATTTGGTTTATTTTTCGATGCCGGTAAAGGAAAGAAAATTGATGAAATAAATAACATTAACCACATAATCTTAAGTAAATAAACTTAAAAACATTAACTCAAACCAATTGCAACTAACATCATTTCTTGGAACGAGATTCAATAAGCATAGCAGCTTCGAAATGCCTAAAAGGCTCTTTTCTCCATTTGGTATATGCGTCCTGAGCTTGAAACCTATTCCCTCTGTATCTTGCAAGAAACTCGTTGTATTTGCGACATAACTTTATGAGTGCAATTGTTCGATTTTGTACATAGAGATCACCGTAATCAATTCGGCCTTTCTTACCTTCCAAGTAGTTATTCTTGTAAGGACTAGTCCTAACAAGACCCCAAAAAAGATTCGAAAGGCGGTGATCTTCCTGGGAATCCGATACTATGTAGTAGTTTTTAATCCACTCGGTTTCTTCCTCGATATCCGCTTCTATCTTAGATTTTTTTGGCGTTTAAGGATTTCTTTAGTTTCTTTGCGATAATGTTCAAGCTTTGCTTCCTCTTCTTCTTCTCTTTTCCTCTTAAGTATCTCTTCTTCCATTTCGGCAATTGACTTGGTGGTTTCTCCCTTCCTTTTAAGTTTTTATAGTATAAGGGAAACTGAGTTGGTGGTTGATAATTGATTTCCCAACGGAGTGGATAGTTTGTTCTTCTTGAATTTTTCTTTTTCCATGGCAATGATGGAATCGGTAGTTGATGATGGATTTTCCATTGGAGGTGTCAAGTGCAATGGGTGAATCCATTGCATTATATAGATGATTGCACAACGACTATTTAGTGCTGGCATTGTCAGTGACCTACAATCGACGCCGGCACTCTAAAGCCGGTTTATGGTTCAAAAAAATAGCCGTTGGGCACTGAATTTTGAACAATCCGGCATTGGGATAAGCTTAACCTACATGCCGTCACTGGGTACCGACATAGATTAATATACTACATACTAAGCTGGAATCATTAGGCAATTGAAATATGTTTACATACTAAGCCGGAACTATAATTTATTTCGAACGTAATCCTTGTCGACGGAACAACGATGCACTTAGCACGTGCATCAAGCCTTTAAACCACTTGGTGGCCCAAGTGGACGAGTTATAGTCCCGTGAGGGCTTATATAGAGATATACCCACAAAACCTTACGAAATACCTAACTGGATACCCTAAAAACCTAAGCAAATTACACTAAACTATCAATCTTCTTAAGAAGAATCCGTTTCCGATTCACCCAACTGGTGGTACTCCGTGACTTTGGTTACAATATGGTTCACGTTGGCTTCAAACATGAATGGTTCTCCCTTTTCTTGTAACTAATGCGTTTTCACGGCTTCATTCTACAAAAACAACACACAAACTTTGTTTGTTACATAAAATATGAGAAAGAGTAGACTGTGTCCAACTAATCATAAAGATACTTACGAGTTGTTGAAGGGACAATCTATTGTGGCTAGCGTGCTCGATCCGGTGTTTCATTTTTAGATACTCAACCACAGCATTTAGGATGATGTCGTGTCGTTGCTCGATTTGTTGAGCAGTTCTTCCTTTCGGGTTACCGTAATCGTGAATAAATTTGTTAAAAATCTTCAACCACATGGAATCCCGCGTGCTGCTATCTATAGTTGATGGACGAGTTTCAGCGTACCATGCTTGGGTGATTGCTAAATCTTCCCCCGAGTCAAACGATGCCATTGGTTGTATGGTGGATTAGGTACTATACTAAGCTATTTATTGATAATTATTCTAGGGTTTAGGGTTTCAAAGTTAAGAGGCTCAAGGAGATATATAAGAACGCGAGTTTTTTGCTATTTGGGTCCAAGAATTAGCTCTCTTTATATAGAGAAAAACGTCAATGACTAGTTTTTTTGAAAATCACCACAACCGGCATTGTAGTAACTGTGAAATAGGATGCCGACATATATTTCCGGCACTGTTGGTGATAAGCTTACAATGCCGGTACTAGGAAATTTTTTAACAGAGATTGAGACAAAGATGTAACCAATACCGGCATGGTTTCAAAACACTTTGAAACGCCGGTAAAGAGAACCGGCATTCAATCTATAATAACGACTATACCGGTACCTAATAAATTCAAAAACAAAACGGCTAGTTTTTTGAAAAATAAGACTGTTGGAGATTCATCTCTATATAATACCCCCATTCATTTGGAAAATTCTAGACAAACCATCAACCAAATTACAAAAATCATTCTCTCAAGAAAGCAAGCACGGTTAAAGCTTCACAAAAGATGGGGAATTCATCATCTTCCTCTATTTGCAAAATAAGTAGATTTACTAACAATATGATCTTCACTACTATGACCCACGACTAATATAATCTTCTCTTACAGAGTCATCATTGCAAGTGTCAAATTTGCAAGTCACCTTCTCATCTATCCATGAACTGTCCTTTTATTTATTCAAAGTATAGAAGCTGTGATGGGACACGCCGGTTTTGGATTGCAAAAACTAATGATGCTGAAAATGGAAGAATGTTTCTAAGGTGTTTGAATCACTCAAAGTGCGATGAGTTTCAATTGTTTGACAAAGCTGTTCAACTAGCAGAATCAAGAGAAAACCACAAGGGCCAATGCAAGCCAATCGATGGGTGTGATGGGTGTTATATGAAGGGAAAGGAATATGTTGAAAGAGAAGAAAAACCAATGAAGCTGATCCTTGACACCCCCTCCCGGACGATGTCTTCGAAGAGGTTCGAGAAAGGCTCAAAGGTTCCACAATTGTTGAAAAGGGATGGAAATAGATTATCTTTAACCAAATGTACTCCATGCCATGTTTTTTAGCATGTTTTAATTAAAATTTTCAAATCCAATGTAATAGATTAATTAGGAATAAAATAGAAGAGCATTCGAAATGGATTTTTATTCAAAACTAGCAAAGTACCGGCATGAAAGTATTCAATTTTCCAGTGCCGGTTTTTTGACAACTACGAAAATTTGAAAATACCATAAAACTGGCATAGATGTTAGAAAATAATACTGTGCCGGTACCTTCGAATATCTATACAGGAACATGGAATTTTTAATCTTCTTGTCCCGGTATGGTTTTATAAACAATTTCAGCGCCGGTTACTAGAATCGGCATTGATGTATAAATATTAAACAATGCCGGTACCGAAATCCGGCACCGTTAACCTAATTTATCTATGCCGGTAAAAGTCACAAATAAATCTTGCAATGATAAACATGTTCAACATAAACGAATCACTAGAAATCAAAACATGTTCAACATAAACCAAACAACTGGATTTTGCTATCAAATGTTCTTAATCCAGGTATCCTAAACCAAAAGCAAACCAAACAACTAAAGAGTTAACCAAGAGGTACAAACGAAAACAAGTTCGGAATTTTTCAAGACGTGACAACCACCATCCAAAAAAATAAACACAACTAAAGAGTTAATCACTGAGTCTTTTGCTTCTTTTGGGACGGTTTGTACTTAGTTTCCCCGAACAAAGCTTTTGCACTAGGGTCGGTTTCTTCAATTCTATCAAGCTTTTCCTCGAATTCCTTCATTTCTTCAAGGGACAACACCTCTCCTTCCTGGTACTTACAACCCAACATCTTCTTTAACTTGCCAAGCCGACGCCGCTAGTTTAATATAGGGTTATTTTGTTTTTGGTACTCAGGTTTTGTCCAATTTTTGAGTTTGGTCTAACATTTGTCCAGCTTGGTGTTTGGTACTTGGAAAACACATTGACCTACATTGACTCTGTTATATATTGAATTATGTTAATGAAATAAATAAATAATTTTAAAAAAATGGTAAAAATGTAATTATTAGATGAGTTTACTATGGTACCCTTCACTTAGTTAATATTTACATTAGATCCGATGGGTTTAATAATAAACCCATTAGCGTACTGTAATGATCTAATATATTTTTCAACTACCGTTAAGCAATATTACCAGCTCCGGTCACTGCCTGAACTTCAAGCCGCCACCACCACCACCACCACCGGCATTCTCCTCTTCTCGTGTTCTAACTAAATTCAACCACTTCACACAAAACTCGACGACAACCAACGCCATCTTCTTTGCATTTGTTCATCGGCAGATGCATCTCTTCACGATTTTCTGTCTGTCCAAATCTCTTAAGCCAACTCCATTCTTCTGTCCATCACCGCCAACTAATAATTCAGCCTGCAAGTGAGAAAATCAACAAAATTTCAACCACCATTCATACGAGAACTGAGAAAACTCAGTTGAAAAAAAATCATTTAAACCCATTCGATATACCAGCAACACCACCACTGACTTTAATTGAATCAGCCGTTAGAAACAACCACTTTCAACTTAATATGTTCAATTAACTCAATACCCATCTTTAATCTCATCCCCAAGAACCCTAATTTCTGTAATTTCGCCGCCAAGAACCCTAATTTCTATTTGGATAAGAACATATAGATGAATTCTATAAACCTATAGTTTCTTCCTGGGTTTACAATAAATATACTAATTCAAAATCAAATAAACCCTACTTTTATTCTCTCTGATTCACCTTTTCCCCAAACTACCTGAGTTCAACCGATCTCGTCGCCATCATCAATTGTTCGATGTTCATCAATATGAATATCTTCTCTCTCGGCTTGATTAATCTCTTCCAGGCTTCAAAAAAAAAAAACTCTCTGCATAATTCAACTCTCTGAATCGCCGGAGAGAAAGATAGAAGAAAGGAACAGAACGGAAAGAAGATGAGTCGAGTGATATTCCCTTTTGGTTTAAACCGAAGGGTATAATAGTAAATTCAGTCAATTAATAAATTTTTTTTAATTTTAATAAATGCTAAACAGAAGTCAAGAGTCAACGTGGGTCAACGTTATTTTCAAGTACCAAACACCAAGCTGGACAAATGTTAGACCAAACTCAAAAATTGGACAAAACCTGAGTACAAAAAACAAAATAACCCTTTAATATATCAAACACATAATTAGTATACATATAATATTATGTGTATATTAAACGACGAAGCAATTAACAATACTTACAATCAATCCAACGGTCTTATTAAGTTGGGTCATCGTAGGTGGTGCTTGTGCGGGAGTTGGAACGAGAGGGTTTTTCTGGGGAGGAACTTGGACGTCATCCGGTCGGACGACATAAGGATGTGACCATTGCAGGTAATCTTCCATGTATTCGGCATCAACTTCATCACCGTTTTCAGAAATCTCCAACTTTTCCCACTGACTAATATCTACCAAACGACGTGGTTCCCTATCCCTCCAATCTGTTGGGTCCGGTTTTGGAACATACTCTACATGCAACCGATTTGGAGTTGAATAGCACCGAGAAAGGTCGAGATCAAAACATTAAAAAGAGGTAGTCTAGAAAAGTGCTAATTGCTTATATCCAAGTTGACGCATCACACACGTAGGATTAGCCATAACGTATCCTTTTTGGTGGAACAACGACCCATGGTAAAATGCAACGTTACCAAACCTCAAAATCTGGCGGTTTCCTCTAGTCTCATTGTAAGGGTCGAACACAACATCTTTGGTACTCATTGCGTCTAAAGCCAATCTCATATCAATCAGTCGACCTATGTTACCGGGCTTTGGAGTATTGTTGAAGTCGTATCTCTTAGCTATAGGCGTATCGGGTTCTGGAAGGTCTATGATCTTCAATGACGGGTATACCTTGAACAAGGTTGGGAAGTATTCATAAGCCCACACCTATTCCAATGTGAAGCAATAAGTTTTGTTTCTAAGTTCACGATAAGAGTACATATGACCAATATACATATAACATTAGTTTAAAAACAAATTTACCTGAAGTAGAGTGAAATTCCCGACAAATTGGTTGGTTTTAGCCTTAAAGGCCCTTCTCATCTCCATCATCAAATGTGCCATTACCGCAGTGCCCCAAGAATATCCATAGACATCTCCAACGGATCCAAGTACTGAAGGTAGTTCGCACTAACCTGTTGCCATTGGTGTCGGGGAATACCCTAGTGCCCAAGATGTATAACAAGTAGCGGCGGCAAAGTATAACGAATTTGCTTAGGGTCCTATCCATCCTCCAAACTTCTTTTCTTTGTGTTTTCAAAATTCTTCTTAAGTAGTGTCAACTTGATTGTCTTTGTCTTACCAGACGTGGATTCATAAAAGCTCTCCACAGAAGTTTTATAGTCCCAACCAAACAGCTTGTTAGTCAGACCGTGCAACGTCGACCATTCTAGGTCCAGAGACTCAACTCCACGCAATTTATTTGCCGATAACATTCAAGCCTAGAATGTTCTCGAGCATCTTCGGGGATGAAGGTCATCTCCCCAAAAGGAAAGTGCATGGTATCGGTTTCACCATGATACCTTTCGACGAAGCAATTGTGATAATGTAATCGGGCTTCACATAATTTTCAACCAAAGCATATAGACCAGAATCCTTTACTATTTTTTGGACCTCTTCACATTCCTCGGACAAATCCCAAACATCCGCGGCTTGGTTTCGGCAAACACGCACAACCTTCTTATGATCCTACAATTAGGAGATACAATACAATTAAGAGATTTTACATAAATACACAACAATACATATGTACAAGATAGAAAATGCTTACATAGGTTTGATAGATAGTACGAGCCCACGAGTGCTTGTATCCAAATAGTATTTTTGTTCCGGAGCTTCGCCCCAAATTCTACCACGTTCAAGGTCAGGTATCATGTCATCAATGTGAGGAAGGTGAGAACCCTTAACTTTCACTTTGACGTTGCCCTTCCCCTTCTTGCCATTGCCTTGTGTTGGTTGTTGACTTGGGCCACCAACTTCGCTTTGGCTTGCTAATTGACTTGGAGGAACCTCATTACGTTCATCCTCAATTTCTTCTTCATCTTGCTCAACTTGATCATCGTGCTCACGGACTGCAAGTCGCCTACGGTCACCACCACTCTCCCAAACTATCCCTCTTGTACCAACCCCCAAACGAATCTTACGACCTTCATCTTTCCCTCGAGGAGGCAGAGACTAAGGAGTATCAAGACCGTCCTTCCTTCTTCTCTTAGCGACATCATCTTTATTTTTTTTCTTTTGTTGGCTTCCTTCGCTTTTGACCTATATCGTAAGCACACGGAAAGCAATGAATATAAGACAACTCACCTTCAGTTTAGTACTTAGGCATTGAATACCTTAGACTAAACCACGCTTGGGGTACAATGTTCCAATGATACACTTTGACTATCGACAGTGCCGGTACCAACTACCGGCATACAAATGCAACCTAAAATCTATGCCGGTTTAATTGACAGTTTCCAGTATGTTTTAAGTCCACTACCGGCATGCTCGAATTATTACAAATGAATGCCGGTACTAAAAACCGGCATGTAATGAAACCAAAAATCTATGCCGGTACTGGTGACAAATTCATAAACTCTCCTGTATGTTTTAAGTCCACTACCGGCATGCTCGAATTATTACAAATGAATGTCGGTACCTAAAACCGCATGTAATTAAACCAAAAATCTATGCCGGTACTGGTGACAAATTCATAAACTCCCCTGTATGTTTTAAGTACACTACCGGCATGCTCAAATTATTACATATGAATGCCGGTACCTAAAACCGGCATGTAATGAAACCAAAAATCTATGCCGGTACTGGTGACAAATTCATAAACTCTCCTGTATGTTTTAAGTACACTACCGGCATGCTCGAATTATTATCAAACACTGCCGGTACTACAAACCGGCACTGTATTCATCCTAAATTGAATGCCGGTAAAGAAAAATAAGTTTCTGGTTAATCTGGGGATGGAAACCGGCACTGTATTCATCATAGATTGAATGCCGGAACACAAAACCGGCATTGTGTTCATACGAATTTCAATGTCGGTACTATCTAAAACTCAACTGTTTGGGTTAGGTTTCGCGATTCTAACCTAAACCCATTGCCATAGATCGATGGAAACACCTACAAAGTAGTTTAAAATCACTTACCTTCTCACAGAAGCCATATTTCTGAGTAGTTGATTGTCCGAGAACGTTGCTTCGTCGTCCTCTTGCTCTTGAGCAATCTTAGAAATTCGTTCGGCCTGTTTTTGTTGAGCAATCGATGATGTTGAGTTCGATTGGGCATTGGGTTTCTTTTGTGGAGGCATTGTTTATGATTCGGGTTGGTTAATCAACGAAGAAATTTTTGAATCGACGATTAATCGACGAAGAACGGATGAAGAACGATGAAAATAAATAAATTCAGAACCTAATCCTAGACAGTGCCGGAACAAATTGTAAAGAATGGGGGATATGTTTTGGTTTTTTGATTTTAATGTTTTAGTACAAAGGGTATTATGGTCTTTTCATAATATTTTTAAATTAACCAAAGGGTATTTTAGTATTTTCATACCCAAAAATCACCCCTTAACACAAACCATGGGTTGGGAGAAGTAATCAATATCCCCAATTCCTTTTTATATCCCCAATTTCGTGTTCATTCCAAAGAAACCCCGAACAGAGTTTAATTGATTGTCATTTCGTCTTCTCTGAAGAAACAATACAAATCCCAGTCAGATCATCATCGCCACTCATTTTGTCCTCTCTGCTAATGAAAATGATTAGAATAAGGAGGAGTTAACTCAATCAAAAACAGAAACAAAAAAAAAAACCATTTCAATACATGAAATTTAAATAATAATTTTTCGATTGTAAAGTTAACGAAAATGATTATAAAAAATCTGTTCAGAAAATAGTCACACACGCGTCAATAACACAGTGACACACATCACATAGAAAGACAGACAAAAAGCTCCGCTGATTCTTTTCTTTTTTTTTCGGTGTATAAACTTTCAAAAACTCTCAACGGACCGCGTAAAAAAACTACGTAAAAAACCGCCAGACACTATATATGGGCCCTGCTAAACTCCCGAGGGGTGGGGACCACAAACTCTAAAATTCCGTGAGGCGCGGTTTATTTTCGTTGTTTTTAGAGCGGTTCGTGTTGAACTGCTGATAAACTTTAAAGTGACATCAGGGATTATGTAGTTGTGTCTCAAGTTTGTGCTCTCAATTTTTTTTTTCCAGTGTATAAACCGAAATTGGTGAGAAACTGTTCAGAAATAACGCATTTTGCTTGAGAACAACAAGTTTTACGTCTAACACTGGATCTAGATGGGTCGCTAACTTTTGAAAGACTAATGCACGCACGAAGCGAGATACATAGTACGAATCATTATTAAATAAAATATATTTTGGGTTACAGACTTACAGTAATTTATTCATCATATGAAAAATATCTGGAACTCAAACCAGATAGATCAAACTTTATTTTTACTTTTTTCCGGAGATAAATTATTCGGAAAAAAGTCTAGTTCTACATTGGTTTAAGTCCGAATCCTCCTAGTGCTGGCAGTGTGGCAATGCAGAGCTTGGTCAAAGATCACGACGGAGTAGGTTATCATCCTGTTGCCTGAGAATGACACTCTGAGTCCGTCGATGGTACTATCAAGATGCGAGACAATTCGGTCGAAAATCATGACACCGATGCCACGGTGGTACTGACGCTAAAATATTGAAGGATTGCATATATAACTCGATTTCATTGCAATTAGCTCATATTTAGTCTATTGTACTTTAAATTTCATTCTCCTTTTCGTTGTTGCATAGGATAACTTGTTTCTCTTTATCCTTGACCATTAGTCAGTCAAGCTTGATAGTGCTATTTCCTTTATGTTGTCCTTCAATCTTGTTTGTTCCCCACACTGTCGTGATCTGGTCGAAGATCATGACACAGTGGGAGACCAGAATGTTGAGAATGAAGGACCTAAACCTCTTATCTTAATTAGTCTATTGTAATTCAAATGGCATTCTTCTTTTCGTTGTTGCATAGGTCATAGTCAAGCTTAATACTGCTATTTCCTCTATATTGTCCTTCAATCTCGTTTGTTGGCGCACTATTGCTTGCTTATACAATCAAGCTTGTTGGTAATATGTAATTTTAGCGCTTCGTTGATTTTACAAACTCTATCTAATTCGATCTTCTGTTGTAATCTGCATGTCTATACCTCATGAATTAGACCATTCCAAGTAACCCCCATCAGTATTTTTAGCATAACGGAAATGGCTCATCATCAGTATTAAAATTTCAACTAAGAGTTTGTAACACGGAACTCAAGCATGGTGTGCGTGATCACAAACAATCTTAATATGAATTGAATACGTGCATTGAGGTGTGAGAAGAGTATAATGTGCCTAGGTAGATGATGATTCATAGATTCCAAACCCCTTTAGTTTGTCATGATCTCGTCATCATCCCCCAAGGTGGTAGGTCTGAGATATCGGAATGTAAATGAAACTATCAGTACTAAAGGTAAATGAGACGACGGTTTACGTGGTTCAGCACTAAGGCTTACATCCACGGATCTGAGGTGATTTACTATAAGATAAACGATTACAAAGATCATCCCATGATCTTGTGTTCATTGACTACTTAAATTGAAGCTCTCACTTACTTCTTCCTATTCTCTCTCCTGCTTTCGATCCCCCTCTCAGTGGAGGGGGTATACATATTTATAGCTAAATTGAGTGGGTCCATGACAATGAGCTGTTGAGATCTTATCTTCTTGTGCTCGTGCGTGGTCCGCGGACTTCTATGTCATCCCGCGGCTTCTACTGTATCCGGTTCATCACGGCGACCAACCCTCGTTTCTCCGTTGGTCGTCCGACACGTGTTCTCGAGCCGCATTAAATGCGGGTGGTTGGGCGGTCGATCCGCGCCGAGTGGTGTCGATCCTCTTGTCACGTCCGTGTCGGTCGGACTTCCCGACCGTTGATTATATCTAACCTCGTGATGGGTTAAAGCCATCCTTTGGTGTTACTGGCGGATCACCTATCTCGGGTGCTCCTTCATCTCTGACCATTGGTCTTGACAAATGGCACGTTGTCCAAGTGCCACGGATGCCCCTATGTGTCACCCTTCTTTGAGGAGTGGCCTCCACGTGGACTCTGCTAGTACACGTGGCAATGGAGATAAATAAGTGTACTTACAATTTGCCCCTCTTCTTGCGACTGTGTGTTTGGCCTTTGTTGGAAGAAGAACCGTGTGGTACGTTTTTATCTCCCTCATAACTTCTCCTAAAAAGGTGCTACCTGCATTTATTGTGCACGTTTCCCATGTCCAGCCATAACTGCCCTTTGGGTAGTGGACGGTTTCTTCAGTTCTATATAAAAAGAGAAGAGTGAGAGAATGTGACTTTAATTCACATTCTGTTTTATTCTCTGTTCTTGTCTTCATCTTCTTAACTTCCTCGACACCATTGCTCTGCTGCTTTGCTTTGCTCTCTTGTGGTCGTTGTGGTTCCGCTTCGTGGTCGCCGCATTGTTCTGCCTCTTGTGGTCGCTATTGTTGCAGACTCCTTCGTTGCTGCTGTTGATTTATTCTTCGTGGTTCAGGTATGATCTTTTATTCCGTTTAATCACCATGCCTAAGCTTGTCCCGAGTTCGATCTTACGGTGATGCGTTGATGATGAGTTTAAATTTAAATATACCCAGGGATTTGAGAGTCGACGCTTCTCTTTGAGTCGGGTGTTTCATCGGCCATGCTTTGATTTTATTTCTTCTTTTGAGTTTGGATAATAGTAAAGAGTTTAAGCAAGCTGTTAGATGAAATCTAGGGTTTTCTTCTTTTGTCTCTTGCTTTGTTCTTGAGATTTTCTTGATTTTTGATCTTCCTCTTCTCCGATTTGAATTCCTATTCGTGTTTGTGCTCGTAGACATGTCCGATCATCCGCGGGTTCCTTACCAAACCCCCCGTCAAGTCCTCATCGGTCTCCCGGAGTGATCCCAATGTAAGGGGTGGAACTTCGCCTCCACTTACCCGGGGGTAATCTTCGGGATGGACGAACATCCTCATCCTCTGGTCGAGGCCTTCGCTTAAAAGGGGTGATCCTCCGCAGGGATCTAGATATGCCGTGAATCGCCCTAGAGGTGGGTCTCCTAAGAAGCAACAAAATCCGCGCAATGAGCCTTTGGATGTGCAGCCCCTCCGCACTAAGCCTCCACCGCGGACTAACCCACCTGTGCCTAGTTCAAGTAAGTCAACTAAAACTCTTACTTCGAAGAGAAAGGTGTGGAGATAGAATCCTCGGGGATGTAATTCCTCTAAGAGGAAGACGGTAGGTTCTGTGGAGGATACTACGGGAGATGCTTTTGAGGGTGATTCTGCTGTTACTTTTCGTCCTTTACCTTTGGGTAATAAAAACTTTACTTTCAGGCACATTGATCTTGAGGCCTTCAAGTTAAAACACGGTCTTCAGCACTTCCAAGTGCGTTTTTATGCCTCCGACAAAGATATCACTTATGAGATGATTAACAATTATCGTATGATGCCTTTCATTTGCCGTGACCGTGGGTGCTTTCGAGGTTTGGTTTGATGTTGCCTTTGTATAAAGCCGGTGATGATTTCTACTATCGGGTCTTATCTAGCGCGATCTCGCCAAGAAAAGTCATAATCGCGGGGTGCAACAGTTGACTGGAAACTATCTTCGCCATCTCCGAGAATGCTATCTTCGTAGCAAGGGGCGAACGATGATGACCTGCTATGCTCCTAAATTAGAAGAAGAGCAAGGGTGGTATACTCAGAAAAATTTCAATAAATCCTTTGGAGATTACGTTAACGGGAATACTCGTAAGCCGTGGTCTCAGTGAGTCTGCGGAACATTGCTCTGTTAAGGGGAAGTTCGCTGTTGAGTGAGGTAAGCGATTCCAAGATGGCGAGGGTTCTGGTGCCGAAGGTATTCCTATTCTGCCGATGAAAGAATCAAACGTGATCATGATTATGAGTGGTGCGCCACTTGTTCTTGAAGTCGTTGGTCCGTGGGCCTATGGTTGGGTCCCCTGGCCCCCATCGTTGGCAGCCCATCGTTGGCAGTCTTCCTCGCGAAGCTTCTCCCACTCGTTACGCTCATTACTGCCCCTGGCAGATGAGCTTTGCCGGTATGGACTTTGCTTATAGTCGCGATGTTGATGACGCAGAAGACGAAGATATCCCTGACGCTAACCTTCAACCGCGGAATACTGACGTTGTTAAGGTGTGTTGTTTGCTTTCTACGTATATATGCCCCTACGTTTTCTTAAATAATGTTGATTATGCCAAGGAAAGGTGATGCCAATGGCTCTTTTATCATTACGTGTTGTAGGTGCGTAGAAGTAAGAAGATTAATCCCAAGCAATCGTCGAATTCTCCCACCGAAGGTTCCTCACACTTCGAGGATGTGAATAGTCCCGTGGATGGTGATGAGGACTTTTCCGATAGGGAAGAGCGGTGAGACTTCTCCGCCTGTTCAAGAAGGTGATGGTGATCAGGCAGTTGGCGGTGGAGGTGGTGATCCGGTCACTGGTGGCGGTCAGGGTGATTCGGCCACCGGTGGTGGTGAAGGTGATGATCCGGCCACTGGTGGTGGTCAGGGTGATCCGGCTATTGGTGGTGGTCAGGGTGATCCAACTATTGGTGGTGGTCAGGGTGATCCAACTATTGGTGGTGGTCAGGGTGATCCGGCACCGGTGGTGGTCAAGGTGATTCGGCCACTGGTGGTGGTCAAGGTGACCGGCCACTACCACCGGTGGTGGTGAAGGTGATTCGGATTTGGTGATATTGGTGGTGGCAACTCGTCTATTGGTGGTGGTGGAGATCAGGCCGGGGGGGCTACTAAGTCCAGTGTGGATGTTATAGATAAAGGTAAGGGAATTGTTCTTAGTAGTGGTGACAAGGATGGGGATGCTTGTTATGAGTTCTCCTTTGGTAAGGTTTTGTCTGGGGAACAATCACTTGACATGTCCACGGTTATGGGGCTTGTTTCGGACTTCACTCTGTTTCCAGCTGGTGATGACTGGAGTGTTCTCGAGGATAGCTGCGTTGGTGGCCCATCCCGCAGTACGATCTTTGGGGTTTTGGTAGTGCCTTCCGAGGGTTTTCTTTGGTACCTCCTCCACTGTTGGTGGGGCTTTGGTGCAAAGTAATGTTGGTGCTTATCATGGTGGGAATACCTCGGACTCTCCCTTAGATGATTTCTCGCGATCCTTAGCCGTGGATGGCGATGATCTTTGTTTTTGGCGTGGTGCAAAGAAAAACTTGCTGGTTGTACCTCATCCCGCCCCGTGATTGAAGGGGAAAAGAGTTCGGATGCTTTTACTCGTAGGCACATGGAGTTAACCCCCGAGGAGGCGGTAGATCGAGGGTGGGGTAAAAATCTCGTAGCAGCGGGCTTGATTTTGTGGTGGATCCTCCCCTACCGTTGTTAGCGACATGATGGCTATTGCTTGATGGGTATCGATCTGATTACCCCCAGCGGTTATTGGAGGTTTGTCCCTGTTCTTTTTATCCCCGATTTCGTTCAACTATGATGTGAGCTAATTTCCCTCGTTTTCTTTGATAGATGATGAGAAGTGAGTATTGTAATCACCATCTTTACTGGCTCTTCAAGGCTAAATCTCTCAAGCTAGAGGGGAAGCTTCGACATTGTGAAGAGACGCTTTCGAGTGTCGAGGCTTCGGTCTCTGCTAAGGGTGAAGAAATAACCGAGCTAAAGAGTCGCTTAGCGTAAGGAGCAGCGGGGCACGGAAGAGGCTCGGCTACGTTCTGAAATGGGCTCTGGTTAAGGCCAAGTTAGCTATTCTTGAGAAGAACTCCTCGTCCATTTGTGTCTGCGCTTCCTCTTCTTTGGTAGTTTCCTGCTCCTTATTTGTTCGAAGTTTTCTCTTTCTTCCCTCCTCCCGCCGTCATTGTCTTCGGTGGGTGGAGTCCCCGAATTGTTGTGGCTTCGGAGTGAGAGGGCTCGTCAAAGGGTCGCATTCTTTGAGTTAGTTGAAAAACTTAAGAGTGAGTCGGCGAAATGGAATGCCCGCGCGGATGTTCATAACGCTATGGCCGAAGAATGGCGTAAGAAGAAGAATTGCTTGGTAGATTTGCAAAATCGAAATAATCATGACCGCCACTTGTTCAACGGGCTCTTTTATGGACGCGGATAATCTTGAGCAAGCCCGTGGGCAGATTTCCTCCTTAGAAATTAAACTTAATGTTATGGAAGACGAGCTGCGGCGAGCGCGGTCTTCTCATCCCTCGGATGTGCGGACCTATATACAGCGTCTTGCCAAGGAAAGAGACGATGCTAGGGCAGAATGTAGTGCTCTCAGTAGTGCTTTATCCGCGTCTCGAGCTGATGTGGCTCGTCAGGTTGAGCGTGAGAGAGACTTAGAGGTGACTATGTATCGTCTTAACAAGGGGTTGGAATTGAAGAATGATGAGGTTAATCGACATCGTCATTCGGGCTCGATGCTTCGAAATGACCTGAGCGCAAGTCAGTATGCTCATAATCTAGCTGGGCAGTAGATTACGATAAGTTATCAAATGAATATGATTATGCCGCGAAGCGAGGGATTCCGCGGTTGATCATTGTGAAGGTATACGTCTTCGTCGTCGAGTGTGCTTTGTATTGTATCCGTCATAACTCACTTTGTCTTCTTCTACTTTGTCCGCAGAGCTCCAAGTACAGCTTTTAAAGCTGGATGAAAAGTTTGCCGAAGCTCGAGGCTAAGGTAGTTCAACGGAGGGTCAAGCTAACTATCATCGCGGTCTAGCCTCGTCTCAGAGGAAATGTTGAAGCAAGCTAATCAAAGGATAGACCAGCTTTCTACTTCCTTGAACCAAAGCCGAGATGAGGAGCGTAGCCATAGGTTTCATGGCCCGCAAACACCTGGCCGAAGAGATTAATAAGATTCTTGGTGAGATTGAGCTGGATCTCAAGAAAAACCATGGGCTAACCAAGAATTATACTCGGCGTCCGTGCACTGCGCTCCCATCAAGTTCTTCCGGACCCTCCTCGGGTGGTAGCGTTCCTTCATCGCCGAAGGATAAACTCGCGGATAACGCTCCTACTCGGTAGACCGTAGCTAGTATGCTAGGGATTGATCTCGTTGCTTATCCTTTTTGGCGTTTTTGTTATTTTGCTGGGCCGGGCTTGTAATCAACCGCATGTATTAGATCAAACTTTGGTTTTTAAATCGATTTTGAATTTTGTTGAATTTATATCTACCATCTTTAAATATAATGAAAAATTCCAAGATTTGTAACCCGCGGATATCAAGTCTTTGAATTTGATAAAGTGTATTGTTCGTGCAACTCCGTAGGTTGGTATCCCCGGAATTGTCTTGTGACCTTGCACCCCGTCCAGCTAACTCCTTGGCCAGAGGATCTCTGAACGGTGGGGGTCTGGCCGACGTTTAAGGATGTACTCCATTAAGTTCGCGGCTTGTAATATTGCACGGATATCTCATTCTGTAAGAAGTCGCCTCCTGGTCATACACTTATAGACACTTACAGAGGAGTTCTGAGAGATTGCATGTGTATGCTCCAATATATTGCGTGTGTGTGCTTTGCACGGGATATTACCCGGTATATTGTAGTGGGTATGATCCACGCTTTGTGCAGGATATCCCTCTTATTAAGTATAATGTCAATTCCTAATAACAGTAATTGTACAACGATTTACGTGGTTCGGCCTTAAGGCCTACATCCACGGGGTAACAATAGCATCGATATTTTATTAAGGTGTGACATGGTTTTCAATGTACATTGTGTAAGTAGTATATACATGTGGTTCACGTGGTATGTGTTTCATATAGGTTGTGGGTTTTGAATGAATTTGAAATGTGCGTAGGTAATGAATGAGATATGATACTTGAAAATGAAAACTTGGATTGATTGAAAAGTTAAGGTGCGTTACTCCTTTGTCAGAGATAGAAACATGTGGACTAGCGAGTCCATTTTCTTCTTCTGAGATGCACACGCAGGTGGTTGGTCATGGGTAGTATGGCTTGAGGTATTTGGCATTCCACGGATGCATGAGGATTTCCCCTTTCATATTGCGCAGATAATAAGAGCCATTTCCTGCGATGTCGTGTATTATGTAGGGTCCTCCCCAAGTTGGTGCTAATTTTCCCCACTTCTTTTCTCGCTGGTATTGGGGAATGGTCCTCAACACATACGCCCTTCTACAAAATTCCTAAGTTTCACTTTTTTGTTATATTCTCTCGGCCGACTGCGTTGGTAGTTTTCCATTCTTTGCAAAGTGCCGCTTCTCTCCTTTCTTCGAGGTCGTCGAGCTTTTCCAACATCATGTCCGTGGTGAGATTCTTTTCCCATGCTTGTCTTTGTAGTTGGAAGTAGAATTTCTGCAGGATTACCGCTTCGCTCCGTAGGTGAGTAGAAATGGGGATTCTCCATTGATCTTCGAGTCGTCCTATATGCCCATAGAACGTTATGCAACTGTTCACACCATCGTCCCTTGTACTCATCTAGCTGTTTTTAAGAATGAGTGCCAAAGTTTTGTTTGTGGCTTCTGCTTGTCCATTGCTTTGTGGGTATATGGGGGTGGATTTGTTTTTTCGAATCTTGAAGGTGTCGAACAACAAGTCAATATTCTTTCCTTGTCTGTCATTTCGTTGTCGGAGACTATTTCTGCGGGGATGCCAAACCTGCAGATGATATTTTGAAAAATAAAAGTGAAGACGTCTGAATCCCGAATTCTTGCCAGTGCCTTTGCTTCTACCCACTTGCTGAAATAATCCGTTGCCACTATTAGGAATCTTCTTTTCCCCGTCCCTGATACGAGTGGGCCTACTATGTCGATACCCCATTTCCCAAAGGGCCACGGACTGTCCACCGAGTTTAACTTTGTAGCTGGGGCGTGGATTCGTTTACCAAATCTTTGACATTCTTCGCATCTTTTCGCCATTAAGCTGCATCTCGGGTCATGGTTGGCCGAATAGCCCCGCGTTTTTGCCTTATCTCGCTAGGGATCTCATTCCTTTGTGATTCCTGCGTCTCCCTCTGTGTATATCTTTTAGAATGATATGTCCCTACGATCGGGATAGGCAGCGACGAAGGGGTCCGAGGAATGATTTTCTCGTATAAGGTTTGGCCTCTTAGTTCGTACATCCCGCTTCTGGACTCGCACTTTCCTAGCTTTGTTTGGTGTCCTGGGAGTTTACCTTCTTGGAGGAAGGAGTGGATTTCGCTCTCTCCATTTGTTTCGACTATAATCGTCGTCTTCCTCCGCTTGTCGTGTAATGTCATCGTTCGGAAATCGTCGAATATGTATTCTCCGACATCCTCATCAGAGATATCTTTCTCCTTAGGTTTGCTTTGGTTAGCCGCGCACGTTTCTTGGAGTTTGATGGATGGTTCGTACACTCTTGTTACCTTGATTGCTTTGACATCCTCGTTTTTAAGCATGGACGATATATATGCCAGGGCATCCGCGTGTCTAAGCTCCTTTCTGCGCAGATGTCGGAAATTGATTTTTGGTACTTGGGAGGCCAACGTTTGCACTAGAGCCATGTATGCCATTAGTGTTTCGTCATACACATTGTATTCGTAGCCTATCTGCCGTATGATCGGTTGTGAGTCGCTTGTCAACCGCACTTCTTGTATCCCTAATTCAATTATCAAGCGGAGAGCATGGATCACTCCTTCATATTCTACGATGTTATTGGTATGGCCTTCGAATTCCAATCAATGCGTGCACGATTCTCGTCCCCTGTGGGTGTGGTGATGACGATGCCTATCCCCGCGCCCTCTCTATTTTTGGAGCCACCAACAAAGACCTCCCATTGCCGTGGGTTCACTGGCTCAAGAATATTATTTGGCTCTGGTTTTTCTATTTCTGGGGCGCCCATAGCCTTCCAT
The DNA here is from genome assembly GCA_023531295.1 of Papaver armeniacum. Taxonomy (NCBI): domain Eukaryota; kingdom Viridiplantae; phylum Streptophyta; class Magnoliopsida; order Ranunculales; family Papaveraceae; genus Papaver; species Papaver armeniacum. The sequence continues at coordinate 71,572 of JAJJWW010008151.1, forward strand.
CCTTGTATGCGTACTTCTTCTTCGTTGTCCAAAGGCATGTCTGCTAGAAAGTCTCGCTAATACCTGCGATTTCTGGGAGTGTTGGAGCTCATAGTGGATGTTGAATTGGTCGAGGTACGTGCTCCATTTTGCTATACGTCCTACCTTTCCTTCCCCTTTGAGGATGGTCTCTAAGGGTGCCCGACATGGGATACGTATGTCATGCGTTAAGAAGTACGTCCTCAGCTTTAAAGTAGACCATACGACGGCTAGGATTAGCTGTTCAATTCTCGTGTAGTTTCGTTCATGGAATTCGTGGTCTTGTCTGACATAGTAGATCGGTTGCTCCTCCTTTGTATGGGTTCTGACGAGCACTGCGCTTACCGCATCGTCTGTTGCCGCAATGTAGAGTGCCAAAACCTCCTCAGGGTCCGGTTTCTGAAGGATGGGGATTTCTGCTAGGTATTGTTTAATGCCCAAAAAAGCTTCTTCGCATTCTGTCGTCCATTCAAACTTAGTCCCTTTTTTCAGTATGTTGAAGAAGAGTTTACACATATCCGAGGATCTTGAGATGAATCTTCCCAGAGATGCTAGGGATCCATTGAGCTTTTGTACCTCTTTTAGGTTCTTCGGAGATGGCATGTTTGTTATGGCTCGGATTTTTGCGGGATCTACCTCAATGCCTCTTTTTGTCACAGTGTATCCAAGGAATTTTCCCGAGGTCACCCCGAAAGTGCATTTTTCCGGTTTACCTTCATGTTGTGCTCTCTCATAGCCCCGAAGATGTCCTTGAGATCCTGGTGGTGGTTCTTTCTTAATATGCTTTTTACGAGCATATCGTCGACGTAGACCTCTAAAGTCCTGCCGATCCACGGCTTGAAAATAGCATCGACCATCCTTTGGTACGTTGCTCCCGTGTTTCGGAGCCCGAAAGGCATTCTTACGTAACAATAAAGACCATGGGGTGTGTAAAATGCGAGTATGTTCTTTGGTCTTCTTCAAAAATAGTTGGTTGTATCCGAATATCCGTCCATGAACGACAACTCTTCATATCCTTCTACTGCGTCGACTAGCTAGTCAATCTTTGGGTAATGGATAACTATCCTTGGGGCATGCTTTGTTCGGAGTTGGTGAAGTCGATGCGATTCGACCCCTCCATTTTTCTTTGGTACTATTACCATGTTGGAGATCCAAGTGGGGTATTTGACTTCTTTTATAAAACCGGCTTCCAATAGCTTTCGTAGCTCCGTTTCTACTGCTTTGTGATGCTCTGTGGCCACCTTTCGTATCTTTTGTCGTACCGGGGGTGTGCCGGAGTTTAATGCGCGACTCATGTCAGATCTTGTCTTTGGGTCTATTCCCGGCATATCGGATAGTTTCCATGCGAAGATGTCCGCGTATTCCTTTAGTAGTTTTATTAGCGAAGCTTCGCGTTCTCCGTCCATTAGAGTTCCTATTTTGATCTTTCTTGGATTCTGCTCCGTTCTATGTTGATCTCTTTCACCGCCTCCAAGGATGTGAAAGTGGGCTTTGGTTCCCAAGGTGGGGATTTTCTTTAATTGCTATTTGGTAGTCTCGGATTCTTTGTTTGCGACGACGCCCGGTTAACCTTTGATGTTGAGGCCTCCGTGTTTCCTACAGAGTTCCCTTTAGGCAAGCTTTTCCCCGAGATCTCCTCCAAATATTCGTTGATGGCTTTGTCTTTGGATATCGCCTTGCTCCGAGCCTTGCGGGTTTTCCTTTTCTCATCTTCTTCGTTGTTGAGTTGTATTTGCATCGCGTGGCATTCTTTACGGAAGCTTGATCACCCTTTATCTCCATTATTCCTAGGGGAGTGGGAAACCTAAGGTATTGATGGTAGGTAGCTGCGACTCCCTTGAGCTTGTGGACCCATCTTCGTCCAATAATGGCATTGTAGGGCGCAGGCGTGTTCACCACACTAAAGCGAGTGTCGACTTTCATGGGGCCTGCATCCACCGCAAGATAATATCCCCAGTGGGCTTCGTAGCCGTGCCATTGAACCCGTAGATGGTGTAGTGTGAAGTCAGGAGTTGCTCATCGTTAAGCTCCATGCGTTTGAATGTATCGTAAAACAAGACATTTACGGAGCTTCCTCCATCGATGAGGATTTTCCTTATGTTGCATCCTGCGATTGGCAATGTGAGGATTAATGGATCGTTGTGATCTTCCATGTCGTCCTCAATATCCTCGGCTTCAAAAGTCGAGGTGCGTTCATCCACTCCTCGTGCTCTTCCACTTCCTGCCCATTTACACCGTAAAGCTCACGGTAATCTTCAAATTGCTTTCTCGGTCGTTTCCCTATTTGTGCCGTTAGGGTTGGCTCTTTGCTTTCTCGAGCGGGGATATAGCGTTCAATGTGCGATTACCCTCGGGTAGTTGGACCGTTTTGCGTTTGGCTCTATCTTCCATTCCAAACTTTTTCCACATATTTTTAAGATCCCCGCATCTATCGGCTTTTGTCTTGCTATCTTGAGATTTTTGCATTTCTCGTCGTGTGTCCGTAGAAGCAAAGTGGAAATCGCGGTACTCTTTGGATTTCGCCGAGGTGGTGGTTGTTTCCCTTTAGACCGGGGCCAGTCTAAGTCTTCGCGATCCTTGATCTCCTTTAGTATGCGCGGATATTTTGGTATTGAGTTTCGTATAGACCCGGTCTTCAAACTTTTTGCCACTCCTTTTGTGATCGTCTTTTCGATCCTTTTGGTGTTGGTTGGGCCTGTCTACTAGTTCCGCGGAATTTGTCCGTGGGGTTCGTTGTGTCTGCGCTCGGGGGTTATCTTTTTGAATTTCTTCCAACCTCGCATGTTTTTCAATGATTATTCTTAAATCTCCCTCAGTGGTTGGGGAGGTACCGTGGATTTCAACAAAAAACGGACTCATCCTGTCAAGCCCCCATTTGTAACTTGAGTTAATACTCACCACGGATCCACATGTCCAATGGCCTCGACATACCTTGTGCCATCTATCCGTGTATTCTCGAACGGACTCCCTGTACTTAATTGCAAGTGAGAAGAGCTTGTCCATCCCTGTGTTCACAACTTTGTTATACATGTAGGTGGCCAAGAACTTTTCGGTGAGCTGGTCATATGAATCAATGCATCCTGGCTTGAGGTTATGAAACCAAGATAACGCGGATCCTTTCAGGCTTGAAGGGAAATATCTGCATAGTATAGCCTCGTATTAATCCCACCTGGCCATTACCCTGTTGTAATATCGTAGATGAGCTGAGGGGTCCGCGGACCCGTCGTAACATTCAAAGGTCGGGACCGGACATTTCTGCGGAATGGTAGCCGTAGCCAACTGTCGTGCAAGGGGGGTAGTTTTGGCCTCCTTCATAATCTGTTTCTAGTCTTCCACCTCCTTGCCTCGGTCTTGAGTTGATTGATCTCTCGCTAGCATCTCCGCGCGGAGGTTCTCCATTGCCAAACAGGTGCTCGTCTGAATGGAAGACCGTGTCTTTCTTGTGGGTTGTGATGTTGTGGCCTCCTCCGTGTCGTAGTAGTCGGAATTTCCGGTTGGTAGTCCGGGTCGGACTTCCTGCTTGTTAGCGCATCTCTTTGGGGTATTCTTCTTCGGTTAGTTGTTGGGGATGTTTTCGAAGATCGTCCCTCGGTCCCCGTTACATGCATCACGAGTTAGCTTCGTCGTGCCGATTTTCTAGTTCGGAGCTTCGGAGGATCTTCTCTCTTAGTTCTTGGTTTTCTGAGCTAACAAGGCCACGCATCCGCGCACGTTAGCCGATTCCTCTTTAGCTCCTCCGATTGCGCCAATATTTGCCTTTGTTTGGTTCGACGCTTGATTGGGGATTCCTTCCTCGTAGTTGAGCTTGTCCCTCGGGGATTGTGGTATTGATTTCCTCCATTAATGGCACGTCCGGCTCGATTATTCCGTTGGGTCCTGTCGGTAGTTGTTCGTCTTGTTCATTGTCCGGCGGCATCCCATAGGGATGGTTCTGGATCACTGATTCGGCTATAGCCTCCTGAGGCTCGGCTGGCCTGGTTGCAGCTGTTACTTTGGAAGCAATTACTTGGGAAATCCCCTCGTTTGGTGCAAAGAGCTCTTGCGGCCGCAGCCTTCTTTGCTTCCATTGCGATGATGCCGCATCTAAGAGCCAGTGCTTTCAGCCTGATGCGCATATTGTCCGCGGCTGTGCGTCCTTCGCCCTTTTGTCTACTCCTTGTTACTGCTGGTGTGGTCCTTGGAGCATCTCTTGGAGTTATCTTTGTCTTCCCAGCATCTTTGTTCCTTTCCATTGCAATAATCTGCGCAAAGAACATGGGAGGTAATCCGAGACCCAAAAGTCCACGGGTTGGCTGTTAGTTCAACTTTGATTTCATAATCTCGATTTCTAGTAGTAATGAGTGTACTTGGGCTGTTAGTTCGGCGAAAAGTATGAAAGACATAGACGGATGCGGTTTTAACCGGGATAAAGTCCATGGGTCGTTGTTTGCAAAAAGCCCAAATCTTTTGGTGGATATTGTGTTTGAAATTCCAGTTAAAACCCAGATCTGTTGGTAGAAAACACAATAGACATAAATACGTGCGAAAAACGAGTCTAAGAACAGTTCTGTTTGCTAAAACCCAGATCTGTTGGTTTAAAGGTTATATAATGCCCAGATCTGTTGGTAGAAAACCCAATAGACATAAATATGTGCGAAAAACGAGTCTAAGAACAGATCTGTTTGCGTTTTTAAGTAAAATTTTTGAGGTTGAGGCTGTGAAGTCACAGGCAAAGATAAATCTTTTTACCGGGACAAGGTCCCTGTTTCTAGCGCCAAATTGTGAACACGGAACTCAAGCATGGTGTGCGTGATCACAAACAATCTTAATATGAATTGAATACGTGCATTGAGGTGTGAGAAGAGTATAATGTGCCTAGGTAGATGATGATTCATAGATTCCAAACCCCTTTAGTTTGTCATGATCTCGTCATCATCCCCCAAGGTGGTAGGTCTGAGATATCGGAATGTAAATGAAACTATCAGTACTAAAGGTAAATGAGACGACGGTTTACGTGGTTCAGCACTAAGGCTTACATCCATGGATCTGAGGTGATTTACTATAAGATAAACGATTACAAAGATCATCCCATGATCTTGTGTTCATTGACTACTTAAATTGAAGCTCTCACTTACTTCTTCCTATTCTCTCTCCTGCTTTCGATCCCCCTCTCAGTGGAGGGGGTATACATATTTATAGCTAAATTGAGTGGGTCCACTGACAATGAGCTGTTGAGATCTTATCTTCTTGTGCTCTGTGCGTGGTCCGCGGACTTCTATGTCATCCCGCGGCTTCTACTGTATCCCGGTTCATCACGCTGACCAACCCTCGTTTCCTCCGTTGGTCGTCCGACACGTGTTCTCTGAGCCGCATTAAATGCGGGTGGTTGGGGCGGTCCAGTCCGCGCCGAGTGGTGTCAGTCCTCTTGTCACGTCTGTGTCAGTCGGACTTCCCCCGACCGTTGATTATATCTAACCTCGTGATGGGTTAAAGCCATCCTTTGGTGTTACGCGGGATCACCTATCTCGGGTGCTCCTTCATCTCTGACCGTTGGTCTTGACAAATGGCACGTTGTCCAAGTGCCACGGATGCCCCTATGTGTCACCCTTCTTTGAGGAGTGGCCTCCACGTGGACTCTGCTAGTACACGTGGCAATGGAGATAAATAAGTGTACTTACAGAGTTAGTAACAGAATGGTACTTAATTGATCCAAACTTAACTTCGATGCTGCATTTTCAAATAATCGGGTAAAACTGGGCTAGGACTGATCATACGTGATAGTGCAGGTACATGCAATGGAGTTAGATGCGGAACAAGCAGAGAGGCATTAGCTTTGTACGAGGCTGTGAATTGGGCTATGGAAAAATGAATTCGCAATGTCCATCTGGTGGGAATATGGTGTCTGCAATGGATTCATAAAAATAGCTTTAAAGCTTTGAATCTTGGCTATGTACATATTATATTCCTAGAGATGCATATATTAATGTTAAAGCATGATACATCCAGATGCATACAGCTGATTTATTTTATCTGGAAATTTGGAATGACCCTCTGCCGCAATGGCTGAGACTTGAGAGATTGTATGAAATGTGACATCTTTTAACCAAACAGGAGGTCGTATAGGAATGCCCTTTGTCTAGAACCATTTTTTGGGGACCATGGTTTTTTTTGAGGGGACCATGGTCTTATTAGGCCACCTTCCCTCTAGTTATAAGGGGTGTCCTAATGCGTTTGAAATTACTAACCTACCCTTAACCTAATTTAATTTAAAACCAACCTAATAACCACCTCTCTCTCACTCTATATATAACCACCGCCTCCTCCCACCACCACCACCGCCCATCACCGCCGATTACTACCACCACCACCTCCGACCATCACCACCGCCCACCGTCGCCGATTACCACCACCACCTCCTCCCACCACCACCGCCGATTACCACCACCACCACCTCTGATTATCACCACCACCAACCACCGATTACCACCACCACCACCAACAACCACCACCACCTATATATATATATATATAGCTTAATTTAAATCTTTAGCAAAGATATTCTCACAAACCCATTACTTGTCGTTTGTTTTTGGTTGAAAAAATGAGAAGTGAGTTGAAAATGGAAGTTGTGGAGAGGTTTAATGGAGGTTTACTTGTCTTGTACATTTCATGGTTAAGCTATTGTTGGGATTGCTGTGTTTGTTCATGTTGGTGGCTGTTAATCTCACGGGGTTATTAGTTCAGAGTGTCTTCTACTTTGCCTGTAAAAGTCACCACAATCAAGTGGTTGATAAGAAGGTTTTGCATGATCATCTTTGTGGGTATGATCTCAGTGGTGATAAGTCTGTAGCATTGAATCCTCCTAGTACTGGCAGTGTGGCAATGCAGAGCTTGGTCAAAGATCACGACGGAGTAGGTTATCATCCTGTTGCACAGAATGACACTACTCAGTCTGACGGTACTGTCTGACAGTACTATCAAGGTGCGGAGAGATGGGTCGAAGATCATGACACTGAATGTTGAGAATGAAGGACCCAAAACTTCGTATCTTTTTTCTTTTTTTTTTGATCGGTCCAAAACTTCTTATCTTAACTTAATTAACGTAATGTAATTTCTAATATCCAATATCTACTAATTATGCATGTTTGTGAAGTTGTCAATCCCGTTTAAATCAATGTCAGGTTGATATTTGTGAAAGTATCTAATTAATTATGCACATCATACTGCAAATTTGATTCATATATATTAAAATTTGAATGTATTTTTAAGTGTTACCTTTATCTACTTGCCAAATGCACCAAAACTTGCAATATGTTTTGTTAGATTTCCAAGTTCTGCCACTTGCACCTTCTCTGGAACCCTAGGATTCACCCATAAGCCCGATATTGAGAGCGCCACAGTTTATGTTCCTCAGCTGGCAACAGCACACTAAAGGAGCTCTTACTTAACTGGAGTGATAAGTGACGAGTTCCGATCTGACGACTCATTTCGTGACTATAAAGAGCAAAGCTACATACATACATGCTGCTGCATCATTTTAATCGGCTTCAATGATTGCAGCATAGCTGCTCCTTTGCCTAACATATTTTAGATCAGTGTATAGTTTCTTTTCTAGATCAGTGATTCTGCCTTGGAGTTATGGACTTTTTGGGCATTCAATATGCTTCGCGCGCCCTTTCACTTTTCAAGTGATGGAATATTGTGTCCATCATAGGGATGGCCATTTGCCCCACCCAAACCCATCCCCGTGGGTACCCGCCCCGTTTGGGTGGGGTTTTACCCGCATAAATGGGGATGGGGTCGGGTATGGGTAATACCCGAAACCTAAGCTACGGGGATGGGATTAGTCCCCGCCCATATCCGCCCGTTGCTTCCATATTATAAGGTTTTGACTTTTATGCGGAGAATTTGTATCGAATTTTATACTTCTACAACTTAGTCGAGCTTTCTTACATATATTATATTCTTGATCGTTCTTTTATATTCATCACTTTCGTTTCTTTGTTGTGATCAGACACATTCTTTGATCGTACTTGTATCGAAAGGACAAAGTAGAAAAACTAAAAAGTCATTTAAAGATTCTTTTGTTCACCTTAAGATGAATTTCTGAATTTAAAATTTTAGAATGCATTATTCTTATGTTATTAATTTTGTTTGCTTCATATTTAAGTTTTGATTATAAATAAATTTATGTATTAACTCCGTGTTACGGGTAACCTATGGAAAACCCGCCCCAAACGGGTATTCCCCATACCCGCCCCGCCCCAATTCATGTTGGTAACGGGGCGGGTATGGGTATTTTTTTAACGAACGGGGCAGTGACTGGGATTGGCATACCCGCCCTAGTCCATCCATCTCCATCACTTCTCGTTAACTGACCACTTTCTAAAACAGTTCACACGTACTCCAGTCACTTTCCTATTTTGTTGAAGATATTCACTCCCGAAATCTCTCCATTATGCAAATACCATAACCCAAAACCTAAATGTGAGATATTAAACGAAATATCATCCTAGAAAACCCTAAGAAAAAAAGAAAAGAAATACTAAGGTGTCTCAATCTTCAAGGAGATAATGTCAAGCATTCCAGAGGAGTTATACCTCGACATCCTATTATGGGTACCAGTGAAATCTCTATTATGCTGTAAGTGTGTTTCCAAATCTTGGAATTCCATAATCTCTGACACTAGTTTCATTAAAACCCACCTCAAACTTACTATCATGAGAAAAAATTATAATCTCATGCTTACAGGAACAAAACGTAGAAAAGAGTCCCACGATTATTTGCTCCATAAGTTATGATAAGCTGTCATCGTCATTGCCAAGGAATGATATGGTTATTGGAAATGTTGTTGAATTTGATTATCCGTTCAGGTCATTAGGTCAAGATATTGTATTATTGGGATGTTGCAATGGTCTTGTCTGTATGCGGGTTTCAGATAAGGTTACTAACGGTTTGCTTTGTGTTTGGAATCCATGTACCAAAGAGTACAAGGTTATACCCGATTCACCAAACGATGAAATAGAAGAAGAGACGGATGCTTATGCCTTTGGTCATGATTCCACGACTGATGATTATAAACTATTTAAAATTATAGAGCTACGTAAATCTTCTTTGGTTGATGTGTATACTCTGGGATCAAATTCTTGGAGAAGTATTGCAAACATTCCGTATTATTTTCAGAATGAGCGGAAAGTTGGTGTGCTTGCCAATGGAGGTCTTCATTGGTTAGGTTGGTTACGTAAAAAAATTGATACCAAAGTTGTAGAGTCCGAAGTTATAATCTCTTTGGATACCAGCAGTGAGAGATTCCAGGAAATACATTTACCAAAAGAAGCTTTGGAGAATGACCACAACTTTAGGAGTTTGGGAGTGTTGGAAGAGTGTCTTTGTGTCCTTTGTCATGATAATTTTAAGCTTGATCTGTGGGTAATGCAGGAGTATGGGGTGCAAGAATCTTGGAGCAAACGTTGTGTGATTATCGACGGGCAAATTAATGGTGACCGTTGCTTTATAAGTCTGATGTGGTCTTTCAAGAATGATGATCAGGTCTTAATATCTGTTGAAAGTGATTTATTTTTGTATAACACGAAGCATGCAAGCGTTAGAAAGATTCGCAGTTTAAAATTCGTGGATGATGTTCAGAATCATTTTGAGAGCCTAGTGTCGCTCAACTCTGGTGCTTATGTAGGGAGGGAGATAGCAAACTGTAAGTAGAACAATCAAATTTTGGTTTTTCTTATGAGGTAAACTTGTCATCGATATCATTTGTTTCTTAGTTCTTAAACCTAGCTTGAACTGTGGGTTTTAATCTTTTATTAGAGTATATGCAAGCAGATTGCATTAATCTTCATTTTTTGATAACTGACTTGGATTCTTTTTGCATTCGTTGCAGGAAGGAAGAAGTTGGTGCTAAAAGAGTTTCTGGGCTGAAGTTAAGAGCATTTGAGTATTTTTCTTTTCACAAGTTTTCTGTTTTGGCCGAGTTTTTTTTTTTTGTAAGTACAATCTTGAATTGTTTGAATTAAGATTTTCGATGTTTTTTCTTGATCTTTTGTTGAATTTGAGTATTTTCGTGAATAAATTATATGACTGGTTACCATCTGTGAATCTTGATATTATGTTGCTAAGTCATCATTTATTGAATTTCCCTGTTACTTGATTAGAACCGAGAATGTTGTCACTAGTTTGCCTAGAGACTGCTAGCTTGTAAGAGACCTTGTTTCTGATGACTTGGTTGTTGGCAACTTGGCATCATTGACAAAGCAATGTAGAAACCATCATGTCACAGAGGGTTCATTCTTGATAGGTTCCCTAGAACAGTATTCAAATTTTCACTTACTTGAGCAGTTACAAATCGAAATTGATGTGTCCATACATAACGTGACTTTCTGAAATCGATAGATTTCCAGAAATAAAGAACCTAGTAAACACTGATAAAACAGTAATGGAACATTTCAGCAGCATTTATTCTCATCATAAACAAGTTGAATGAATTTCTGTAATAACATCATTTGCAATACACATCTATTTCACCCATTTTCTTGTTAACAGATATGAAAGTATACACGTAAACATATGTTAGAAAGCGCACCGATGATCAAATGTATGTGCAGTTGATTCGTCAGTCTCTGCAGGTTAATGTTTCCAATTACAAACGTTACCTAGTTCAGAAAGAGGAAACAAAAATATTATTGGAAAAATAAATCAAATAGTACTGAGCAGTAATTTGATACGCTATCTATAGAACCAGAGTTATACAGTATTCCAGAAAGAAATCACAGTATCCAATTAGGTTAAGAAATCTGCATTGCTCATGAACAACCCGCGCTGACATGAGAATGAATCCTTTGATCACTAGAACAGTCTAATGCCATCATTAGCATGACAAGCAGAATCGTCATTCATCAGTTCTTTTTCTTTAATTTAGGTGCAACTTTTCTTCATTTTGTACCTCATCCGTAATCCCTAAAGACCAGAAAACGTCAGCCTTGATCAATAAAAACAAGCCTTCCAGGAATAGAATGACCCATCCGTATGGACGGGCCTCCAGGTGTAAAACAGCTAACAGTGCCATTACCACGGCAAGCAGAATTGCCACTCTTTCAAATCACATCCTCAGGGATCTCCTCACTAGTATCAGTTTTATCCATTCCATCTTTCATTCTTTGTTATGAATGCAAACTCTTGTGTTTTTCATCTTTTACCTCATTTGTTTGCTCACTCCAATTCAGAGTACCACTAGCCTCTCTTTATCTTATATGGAGTTAGTGATTAAAAACCTATTAGCAGCAAACGGTAGGTGAAATAATCACCTTCTGCTTTGCTTCTATGTCTGACCAAGTTTGGTTGCGAGTTTAATTTGCTACACTAAACTCATGCTCTGATGCCAGTTGTCTGCATTCAAGACCATCAGAAAAACTGGATACAGTTGCTAGTACACCAATTAGACCCTCCACATCTAGTCAGGGATAAAGGGGTGGAACAGAACCATTCATGAGTGCAAGTTCTGCCTCCACGGTCTTGCACTAATAAGAAGCTTTGTAACTGGAAAGAAGGACTGAGAGGAAAATGGCGTTGTAAGAGTTCAGCATAATACGTGTCTACATGTATTTACATCTCCGACTAAAATGTTTTGTCAGTCTATTTTCTACGTCTTGGGAACTAACACAGCTTCAGATATACTAAGACGGATGAAAACACTAAAAAAAACAAGACCCACCTATTCGCCTCCAAATATTTCCCGTGAAAGATTCAACAGCTTTCCTCAGCTTCTCATCCTGTAGTGATAATTCTAGAAGTTAGCACATTACTTACTGCAACGATGCCAACTGTGCAACATGAGTAGAAAGGCAGATGCATTAAACTGACAATTAGGAAACAACAATGATTTCAAGCACAGAAATGCTGCATAAATAACACAATCCCCGTGATATTAATATCCGACAAGGAATAAACTGCGGCTTTAAATTTGTTCAAAAGTGAGTCATACTATAATCCTGACCTATATAGATTGCAGAAAAACTCATGTACTCCGAGCTAACAATTTGAAAATTGGCCAGTGGGTTACAAGAAAAAAAGCTTTAAGAGCATATCCCAAAAGGAATCATTAGATACCCAAACAGTATTAACAATGCAATCAACATCGTCATCTTAGCAAGCATCTTTCATATCTACTACCTCCTACGTTTCATCTTCATACCCTAATTACCAATTATCAATCAAGAAAACCCTGAAAAAATCAATCAACATTTTACAACAACAAAAATCCCCAATTTTGAAAAGCAAATTCGATGGTTAATTGAAAAAGGAAAGTGAAGTAAAGTAATTACCCGAAGAATTAATGGCGGGAAATGAAGAGGAAAGTTGAGGAAATTCGATGGTGGAAGAGTGTCTTGTCTTCTTAGGGGCACCCAGTTTTATCCTGAGAGAATATGAAAAGGGTCCATCAGCAACTAGTTCAACGTAATTTTGGACGTCTAACTTTTACTCCTGAAGGCACAATTGAAGTAGTATTTATTTAGAGCACCTTTTTGTTTCTTCTTTTTTTTTTTCCTCCCGAAGGCACAATTGGGGATATTCACGGTTATATGGAGTTGGATCTGGCTAAGAGAGTTTTTTTTTTTTTTTTTTTTTTTAAAGATGAAATGTCGATTCTGTTCTCTACGGTGATAAAAACTAAAGACACCTAAATCATTTCAAGTTGGTATCCCCATCCCAAAAAAACCCCGAGCATAGTCTAATTGATGGTCATTTCCAGGGGCGGAGGCAGCCCTATGCAAGGGTTGGCAATTGCACCCCGTTGATTCTCAAAATTTCTGCTGAGTGTTAGTTTTTGAAGCCCCAAAAAGAAAGATAAACCATATTTGCACCCCCTCAAAAGCCCAACCGAAAAGCAACTTAATTGTTAACTTCGTATTCTGAATTCACGAGACATTTTCTTCTCTTAATTTTCCGTTGCTCTATCTCATTTTGTTTCCGATTAGTTTTTTTTTGGATTTACACGTCTTACTAATCACCACTTTCTTGTTTCTATTCCTACAGTTTTTGTTTGTCTGCTCACTTCCATTTTCGCAGGTTCTCAAACGTAAGCCTTTTGCTCAAAGTCATTCCTCCAAAGCTCTAGCCAATGTCAAGTACCAAATCTTGGAGAACATACAACTTGATATTGCTCTTGGGTATAGTTGGTAAATGTGGAGACAGATCTTTTGGCTTTGGCAAGAAAATGGACGTTGGTACTAAGTCTTAGCTTTGGCACGCATTGACAACCAGCTTAAGGTTTGCATTTCTCAAGTCAGAACCTTCATTCGTTATCCAAATATCTCAAGTCCTTCATTTGGTGTGAATCTTCTTTTCTTATTTAGGTCAAACCCCCTCTGCTTTAAAATTAACTCTCGTTATCATGTGAACATATATCTTTTAGACTACTTTTATAACCTGGCGAGATTGGGGTATACTCAAACTAATTGGGGTATACCCAATAAGACAAAATCTGGTCATTATGAAGTAAAACCAAGCCACCCCTTAACCTTGTATTTTCAAAATGGCAAAATTGCCCTCGTTTAATTAACACTAAAATTATGATTAGATTAATTAATTGAGTTTAGATTAAAATTTTCAAATTATGAATTCAGTAGATTAACCTTTTGATCCGTCATATGAGTTCGATTCGATCTAAAAATTTTGGTTTTGAAAATGCATAAAGCCGGCAAGGCCCTGGGACAGCCGACAGGGTAGCTTAAAAAAAGCATGCCGGCAAATGTATTGACACTTTATATAGCTAAACAAACCATTCATTCATCCAACATTTTTTGTCCAAAATACGAAACATGTCCCATAAACCGTAAAAAAACATTTGTCCACACCATTAACTTAAACATTTGTCCACCACAACATAAAAAAATGAACTAGGAAAGAATTCATTGGCCATGACCACGAGCACGACCACGACCACGACCCCGTTTAGGAACACTACCTTCACCACCACGACCTTCGGGCCGCTACCTTCACCACCACGACCATTCTTTGATACCTTCACCACCAGGAGCACTACGAGTCCTCTTTTATCGGCCTTTGTCTTGGCTTGTGCATCCTTAATAGCTTTTTCTTCCGCCTTTACTTGAGCTTGAAGTTGCTTGAACAATAGATGGGCATCCTCATTGTCAACATTGCAAGCATAGTCAATGTGCTTGCTTTGCACGAGGTTCTCCTCTATCTTTCGCGCAACATAAAACCACGACAAAGGTCTTCAACCGATCCTTCTATATTCAATTAAACAATAAACAATTAATAGAATGATTCGTAATGCAATCAATCTTAAAATAGTAAGAGCAACTCTAAAATACTTACAAATATCTTAAGCATTGTTCTGGGTCTTTCGATTCCATCTTCTTCTTACGAGCCGGTTCTTCAAAGTAGTCATTGGCCTAATCACGAGAGGGACGAGCCCAACCCAAGTACCACGCCATGTATTTCTCAGTAGCTTCATGACCGGTGGTCACCTCCAGCAGCCGGATTGGTTTCATCAACATCATCATCATCACCTCTTCTACCAGATGGAATTGATTGGTCTTCATCTGGAGTCTCGTCTGAAATCATTGGGTTCGAGATAATGGTTCTAAGACCTTTGTCGTTCGGCACAACATACACCCCTCGATGTTTTGAAGACAATAGTTTATCACCAACACGAGGAGGGTTTGAAGGAGGACTAAGAGATGCTTTGGAGCTGCTTTCTTCTTTGCCATTCGTAATCCGAACAAGAACAATTCGAAAAAAACATTACATGCCGGCGGGTTATATATATTCAACATATCCCATGGAACAATAGCGGTAGGTTGACCAAAAGATGAGTGCCGGCTAAACAACGCCGGCATTGTATCATCAAAATAGCCTTCCGGCGAACAAAAAAAAACAAGAAATTTTAACTATACAGGTCGGCAAGGTCCATGACACACATATTTCCGGCTGACACACCGCCGGCATGTTTTATATAACTACCCTTAGGGTTTAAAAACTCTAGGCATCGGGGAAACATTCAATAGAAGTATAGGAAGGGTACAAAACAAAAACTTGCCGGCTTCATTAAAAAACAAAAAGACGCCGGCAATGTATACGAGATGAATAACTCCGCCTGCCTTTAGTAGCGATTCATGGAAACTATCCAAACCCCAAGTTCTTCAAACTTATACCCTTGGCCAAACACTAACTATCAAATCCCAGGAAAGGTCGATAAAAAAACCTTGCTTGCCGCAATAACGCCAATTCACAAATTCGAATTTTCGACCTAATTTGACATGCAAACATGAAATCGAAGTACTAGAGTGAGTTTAAGTGTTCCCTTACTTTCTTAAGCGCACCATTTCACGTGTTTGTGGGTTCAATTCCTTCTTCTTCAACCGTTTTCTCTTCACTTTCTTAGCAACCAAATTTGCAATTCCAGGGTTATACTCATTGGGTTTTCGATTAGATTGTTTCATACGAGTTGCCTCCTTCCGTGGTGGATCCATTGATGAAGATTAATCGGAGTTTTCGATCGACGATTTTAACGAATTGATCGACGAGTTTTGGTGGTGGTGGGGTGATGGAGCCGGTAAGGTAAGGTTGTGGAGGAGAAGAAGAAGAGAAGAAGATGTAATGAAGAAAGAAAACTGATTTTGATAGTAATTAGAGTTATAATGAGAAAGGGTAATTTTGTAACTTTACCAATTGACCTCCCCCTTTGCCCTTAAAAAAGAGTCCCTATAAAATTGGGTATACCCCAATTAGTTTGAGTATACCCCAATCTCGCTAGGTTTTATAACCCTCATTGTTGCTTTAGTCCTTACCAACCTCAAGATCTCTCACTCAAATTCTAATTCTAGTATCTGCACTTATTTTTTCCCTCGTTACATCAGTTGTTAAGTACTACAGTAATTTCTTCGATATGCAATGGATTTTTTTTTTTTCTTCTTTTTTTTTTCCTTGCTAATCTTCTTTTCTTTGGGTCTTTTTTTTCTTGCATCCCCTCACCCAAAATCCTGGCTCCGCCCCTGGTCATTTCGTCTTCTCTGAAGAAACAATACAAATCCCAGTCAGATTATCATCGCCACTCATTTTGTCCTCTCTGCTAATGGAAATGATTAGAATAAGGAGGAGTTAACTCAATCAAAGCAGAAACAAAAAAAAAAAAAAAAAGAAACAAAAACAAAAACAAAACAAAAAAAAATTTCAATACACAAAATTCAAATAATAATTTTTCGATTGTAAAGTTAATGAAAATAATTATAACAGCCCTTCTATACGTACCGCGCAAAAAAACAAAAATAAAACCGTTCTCTCACACTTTAGGTGGGCCCTGTCCAATGGAGATTAACAGGGGCTCATTTTTGTGCCCCACCATTAAGAAAACTGTGAGACCATGTTTTAGTTTTGTTTATTTTCACGGTATATTTAGAATTTTGTAATTATAAAACATCTGTTCAGAAAATATTCACACACGCGTCAATAACACAGTGGCACACATCACACAGAAAGACAGACAAGAAGCTCAGTTGATTCTTTTCTTTTGTTTACAGTGTATAAACTTTCAAAAAGTCTCAACTGAACGCGTAAAAAAACTACGCAAAAAAAAAAAACGCCACACTATATACATGGGCCGTGCTAAACTTCCGAGGGCGGGGCCCACTGGGGACCACAAACTCTAAAAACCTGTGAGGGGCGGTTTATTTTCGTTGTTTTTAGACCGGTCCGTGGTGAACTGTTGATAAACTTTAAAGTCGCATCAAGTATTATGTCGATGTGTCTCAAGTTTGTGCTCTCAATTTTTTTTTTCTTCAGTATATAAACCGAAATTGGTGAGAATCTGTTTAGAAATAGCGCATTTTGCTGGTGAACAACAAGTTTTACGTCTAACATTGGATCTAGATGGGTCGCTAACTTTTGGAAGACTAATGCACACACGAAGCGAGATACATAGTACGAATCATTATTAAATAAAATATATTTTGAGTTACAGACTTACAGTAATTTATTCATCATATGAAAAATATTTGGAACTCAATCCAGATCCTAGTTAGTAATTCTCCGAATCATTCCCGAATGATTCGCGAACGTATCCGAACTGACCGCATCCGAATGATACTTCCGAACTATTTGAACTCCGAACCTAGTTCCCGGATTATATGGACCTCACGAATGATTCACTAACGTATCCGAACCGACCCAGAATCCGAATGATACTTCGAACTAGATTCAACGCCCAACCTCGCTCTCTCGTAGGTAACTCTCTAGCAGATTGATTTTTGTTTGATTTTTATATACTTTATATTTAAATACAATTATTGGTTAAAATTTTCTATTGGTAGTTGTTTAACCAAAGTGTTTTATGTGTTGATTTTTATTTAAAAGTCTATAAATTCGTTTTGTAATACATTTATGCGATTAAATTGTTTATTTCTTGTTAAATAATCACGCTAAAATGTTTTTTCCATCTTATTAGTCTCGTAATAAGGTCATAATACTTATCAATTTATCATATGTGTTTAATTTTAAGTGCGAACTCACATTTATAAAACGAATATGCACGCACGTATGCCGTTCCGAACTGAACCGTCCAACAAATAACCGTTGACCGGATTTTTGACCGAATCCGACCTATCCGAATCAGTATAATTCCCGTACGTATGCCGTCCCGAACTACTACCCGTACCCCGAATTGCTAACTAGGATCCAGATAGATTAAACTTTATTTTTACTTTTTTCCGGACAGAAAGTATTCGGAAAAAAGTCTAGTTCTACATTGGTTTATGTCAGAAAAGAAAACCAAATTATTTTTCTTAAATTAGATGGCAAGAGAAAACAAAATACTTTTCTCCAGGGTAAACCCATTGGTTGGATAATCTATAAACACCTAAAGATCAACTGTCAACAATCGTACTAATTAGTAACATAGTGAAATTACCATGGATTTTTCTATATCTACCGGAAGTTTGTGTCGTTTGAGTTTTAACCATTTAGTTGGTAGATGTCACCAAACTTTTGTAGAGCATGGATTTACAAACAAATTAGGATGGCACATAAAAAAAACAGAATACAGCAAAGACTTTTGTGTTTTGATATTTTATCATTTCTAGTATATATAGATGCCTTTATCCTCTTATAAGTAAAAGTAATGTAAATCAAGATGATGAAGAAAATACCACTACTGGTGTGAATGGTGACTAGATTCCATTGCACAAAACACACTTATATACCATCAGAAATGAATGGAACCATCAAAGTCCGTTCCTAATTAGGCAATGTCGGTGAACATATACATCTCTGCATCTTCTAGGAAACTCCTCCATTCTCAAAACTGCTTTTAGCTGGTGGCGCTAACACTACATTTGACGGTGCATTAGTCATTTTCGTCATCCTGAATGCTTTTTCTTCTCTAGTTACGTACCTAGTGAGTAGCCTTTCAAACTCTTTCAAACTTTTTCCTCTCTAGCTAGCTAGTTTACTGACGCAAAATATCATTCATAGTGGGTTCCCTCGCTACAAATACCAGCGACTTCCAAACTCTGAATCACTATTTCTTCCCTGCTTTCTTTCTTTCACCACTGAAACTAAACAGCTATGGAGCTCTTCACTGCATCAAAAGAGATGAAATTCTTGGATGCAAATCAAATCATCGAAGAAGCAATTCAAATCCCAGCCAGATCACCATCTCCACTGTTTTTGATTAGTACCATAACCCTCATTCTCCCAGTTTCATTGGCTCAGTTGTTTTGTAAAATCTCATTCTCCCACTTTTTGCTTACCTTCTATCCCCAATCAATCCATGAGTTCTCCTACATCATGCTTACCCTCTTTTCTCTTCTCTCGACTTCCACTATTATCTTCACAGTAGCTTCTCTTTATGCTTCCAAACCAGTCTCTTTATACTCAACTCTCTTTGCAATTCCTCGCATATTTGAACACCTTATGATCACCTTCTTTTACGCCTTACTGATCAAGGCCGTGGCCTACTACTTGGTCATCTTCACTCCTACATATGTCTTGGACTTGGAAAATATTGATGTGCTATCATATACGTTCTCAGGAGCTCTGTTGTGGAGTTTTCTTATGATAATTGCTATCATATACCTTCTTGTTCATTACTATGTTTTAGCGTTATGGAATTTGGCCAGTGTAATATCTGTTGTTGAACCAAATCTGTATGGATTGGCTGCCATGAAGAAGAGTAAGCAACTCTTACGAGGGAGGATTAAAGTTGCTGTGGAGCTTGTTAATTTATACTTCACTGCTACATTTGTTGTAGGAAAGGTGTTTGGGTATGCAATGCAGCTTCCTGTACATTGCATGGTTAAGCTTTTGTTGGGATTGTTGTGTTTGTTCTTGTTGGTGTCTGTTAATCTCACCGCGCTACTAGTTCAGAGTGTCTTCTACTTTGCTTGTAAAAGTCACCACAATCAAGTGGTTGACAAGAAGGTTTTGTATCATCATCTTTGTGGGTATGATCTCCGTGGTGATAATCCTGTAGCATTCAAATCTCCTTGTACTGGCAGTGTGGAGGTGCAGAGCTTGGTCAAAGATCACGACGGAGTAGGTTATCAGCCTGTTGCACTGAATGATACTACTGACATCGACGGTACTGTCTGACAGTACTATCAACATGCAGAGATATGGGTCGAAGAGTGGGAGACCAGAATGTTGAGAATCAAGGACCTAAAACCTCTTATCTTATCATTATTAACGTAATTTCCAATATTGTAGTGTATAATTATAAGGTTTGCTAGCTATACTAATTATGCATGTTTATGAAGTTGTCAGCCCGTTTGAATATCATACTGCAAATTCCGTTCATATTAAAATTTGCTAGCTACTAATTATGCATGTTTGTGAAAGTGTCAGTCCCGTTTGGATATCATCATACTGCAAATTCGGTTCATAATAAAACTTGAATGCCTTTTAATCTACTTTCCAAGTGCACCAATATTTACCGTATGTCTTTGTTAGATTTACAACGGTCTGGCTAGTATGGTTAGGGGCTCCATACTCAAAGTATGAAACCCCTCTATAAAGACGACACCTAGTACTATTTAAAGTCTCCTTTAATTAAAAACGGTTAATGAATGTAATTAGTTTTAACAAATTCCTAATTTTTCTGCCTTACCTTTTTTAATGTGATTCTTATTAGGATTTACTAGATTTTCCTTTTAATAAAATTATATTTTTGATTTCCTAAAGATATTTTATGATAATATAGAAAATCATTTCGAAACGTGATCAGTTTTAACCCTAGAGAACAACGTCTCTTCAGAAAGAAAGAAATCGGAGGCGCAAGGAAAGCAATGTCAAGCATTCCAGATGAACTTTACCTTGATATCCTATTATGGGTACCAGCAAAATCACTATTATCATGTAAGTGTGTCTGTAAATCTTGGAACTCAACAATCTCCAGCCATACTTTCATTAGAGCACACCTTAATAACCTTATTATGGATAAGAAAAATTATAACCTCATGCTTATAGGAAGAAAGCGGTGTAGTTATGATCCCATGATTATTTGTTCTGTAGCTTATGATGCACTATCATCCCGATTTGCCAGAAATGATACGGTTGTTAGAAATGCTATAGAATATGATTATCCATTCAGATCATTAGGTCAGGATATTGATATTGTCTTGCTGGGTTGTTGCCATGGTCTGGTTTGTATGCGGGTTTCAGATATGTTATGTGTTTGGAATCCATGTACCAAAGAGTATAAGGTTGTACCGGATTCACCGAATGAAAACATAGATGAAGAGACAGCTTATGCTTTTGGGTATGATTCTACCATTGATGACTACAAATTATTTAAGGTTATAGAGGTACCTGGTACTGGTAGTATGTTTTGTTTAGTTGATGTGTATACGCTAGGATCGAATTCTTGGACAAGTATTGAAGACATACCTTATTGCTTTCAGAATGAGCAAAAAGTTGGGGTGCTTGCCAATGGAAATCATCATTGGTTAGGTTGGTCATGCAAGTTAACTGATACCCATGTTGTGGAGAGATCTAAAGTCATAATCTCTTTAGATGTCAACAACGGAAGTTTCCAGGAAATGCAATTAGCGAAAGAACCTTTGGAGAATGAACACATCTTTAGGAGTCTAGGGGTGCTGGAAGGGTGTCTCTGTGTTCTTTCTCATGATGATTCTAAGCTTGATCTGTGGGTAATGCGGGATTATGGAGTGCAGGGTTCTTGGACTAAACATTTTGGCATTATGAACAGGCAGTTTAGGGACCGTTGCTTAATAAATCTGATGTGGTCTTTCAAGAATGATGAGGACCATAAGTATCTAATATGTGCTGAGCTTGATTTATTTTTATGTGAGCCGAAGCATGGGAGAGTTAGAAGACCAAAGATTAACGGTTTAAGAAGCTTGCATGATGTTGGGAATCATTTTGAGAGCCTAGTATCACTCGGCTCTGGCACTTATGTTGGGAGATAGCAAATGGTAAGCAGAACGATCACATTTTGGTTTTCTTTTGAAGTAAATTAACTTGTCATTATTGGTATCTTACACTACTTCAGTTCAGACTCATAGGGAATGAACTCCTCTTATTTGCACATTTTAGCTTGCACTGTGGGTTTTTATCCTTATTAGAATATATTGCATTAATCTTTATTTTTTGATAACTAACTTGGATTCTTTTTGCACTCTTGACAGGGAGGAAGAAATTGGTGCTGAAAGAGTTTATGGGCTGAAGTTAAGAGCATTTGAGTATTTTTATTTTCAGAAGTTTTCTGTTTTTGCTGAGTTTTTTTTGCAAGTGGTACAATCTTGAATTGTTTGAATTAAGATTTTCGAAGTTTTTCTTAATCTTTTGTTGAATTTGAGTATTATCTTGAATAAATAAATTACTGGTTTCCATTTGTGTTGTGAATCTTGTTATTACGTTGCCATATGAACTAGTTTGCGTAGAGACTGCTAGCTTGTACAAGTTAACATATGTTAGACAGCGCACCGTTGCAGTTGATTTGTTAGTCTAGTGTTCCAATTACGAATAATACGTATCGAGATTCAAGTTTCTATACTGAACAGTAGAATTAAATGAGAGGAGTTTTCATTAACAAATGAAGTTAAATTTTGTTTAAAGGTGGGTCAGTCGAAAATTATTCAGCAATCAATATCCATTTTAGACATTTCAGAGATCGATGGTGAAACCATTCATTGAGTAGATACAGATAAGAAACTGAGATAGACTTAATGTTCATCTACGTGAACTGTTCTGGTACAAAAAAAAGTTTCATTGAGTAGATACAGATAAGAAACTGAGATAGACTTAATGTTCATCTACGTGAACTGTTCTGGTACAAAAAAAAGTTGTACAGGCACTGAACAATATGCAAGATTGCTAATATGTTGCACCAATTTACTTGGGGATGCACAAGCTTGATTGATCGGAATTGATGTGTCTGACATAGAGCCATTTAATATGAACTTAATTAGCAACCCATTCATTAGCTGCCTCCGAATAATGTATACCATCCCAGCTAATATGTTTCAACGGATTCGCAAAAGGGCCGCCATACACCATCCCGTTTACAACTACCTTCTCAGGACAGCAACAAAAGTCGAGGGGGTCAACAAAACCTGCAATCATCATCATGAAATTACCTGTTCAATATCTGTCGATTAATCACTGACCAACTTTTAACCAGCAACCTCTATAATTAAGTTTGCAAGATTTAGTAACTTCTTACCTTGATCCTTGGCAGAGTTGATAAGGTTGTATTTAGCTGTATAAGCATCAACATATGTGAAGGCTGCACGCACCAGTGAGGTTGGCCTTGAGTTGGGCTAACTTGGACTTGAGTTGCCTATTGAATTCTTGAGCTATCTCATTCAAAGATACTTGTCCAACGGCTCCTTGCCATAGTAGTATTTTGTTTTTGCTATGTAAACACCCAATGGGTCCTGTGTTATGCACCCAAAACACCCTCGCACCAGTAGCTGCGACAAAAATAAAAACTTCATTAGAGAACTATGGCATAAGTTGTCACTAACAAATGATGCTAGTTTCTTTGTACCTACCTGTACTGCTGTGGCGAATTGATCAAGGATATCAGGAATTGGAGCACATGCTCCTTCTGATGTAGATAAACCAAATTGAAGATCGTCTGTCTGATGTCGAATGTGTATAAAGCCTTGGAGAAATCTTCTTGCTTCGGTAAATCGGCTTTAACTGAACAAAGACAACAATATGTTTGAAGCTGTAAAAAAACTAGACCGGAGACCAAATCTTAAACCAAAGTACTCTTTGTATAGCTTTACAAAAAATAAAAGATGTCAAAAATGATGTCAACGGTCCTGACCTTTTTCCTGTTTGGTAGAAATGGCAATGGTCCGAGCTTTAAATTGTCGGAATAGCTATCTGGGCGTCTAGATAAAATGGGCTATAACCCTTGTCTTTTCTGTTGGGTGATCCTCCAGTTGCAAAATTGGCTCCATTTTTGAAACTACCCAATGCAAGTTAAGTAGGCTAAAGCCCAGTTCCTCGGCTGCAGCATCCACCGAGATTGCAATCGTCCAGCATCATTAGCATGCAGCAACAAAATATCATTAGTGTATTGTAACTACTGGAAAGTATTATTGCAAATCTGACTGCATTAAGTAAATTAGCAAATCTGACTGCATTAAGTAAATTAGCATATCTTAAAAAGAGCAGTTGTACTGCTTACCCATGAAATCCACGACAAGACGACCATCGCAGGCCCTTCCAGACGGCTTTCCAAAGACAGTTTCTCCATTAGGAGTACCAATTGCATAAAATGCTGCTGATATACTCCAGCATCCAAAGTTGAATCTCCAAAAATGAAAACGGCAGGGAAATTGAATGTCTTCAAAAGTCCATGAAAAACCATTATCATTGTTTGTACCCTATCCAAAATGGCATACGTGCGTTATGAGGCTTAAAAGGCAATTTGAATAAAATTATGCCAGAAGCGGTCAGACATTAAGGAATCCGAAAGGTTTATGGAAGAAACCTCACCGGGGCTTATAGCAGAAGCTGAATCCGAGTTTAACA
>JAJJWW010008152.1:0-50992 GCA_023531295.1 Papaver armeniacum
CCCAACCAAGCTTCCCCGCCATTTAACACTCAAACACAGATTCTCTATCACCTCAAGCCATCACTTCCAGCTCTAACCTCACCAGCTCGAACTGCACCATCATGGCCCTGGTTCATTCAAAAGACCATCAGCAATTTCTACGATCCATTGTCACTAACACCACCAAACCACCTCGCAATGCCACAATACACACTCAAGACCATTGCATCTCGGTTATAGCCACCGAGCATTACTGACTCATAACCGGTTCCACCACGGACCACTAATTGCAAATGCACTTCAACCATCCGGTGAGAACTTCCATCTGCAATCAATGCCTCAAACCAACTTCCCACTTGTCTCCCATTCTTGCCATCACTAGTAATCCATCACAAAGACCAAATGCTATTTCACCTTCTCAAAGCCATCAACACAACTCAGGCCACTTCAATCTCGGCCCAAGTTCACAAGCCAGCTCTCTTTAGCTCAGCTCAGAATCAGTCCACCAGAGGCTCAGCCATCCGAGCTCGTGCCATTCCGCTCTTTGAATCGCTTCTCCACCAGCCTCAGTTCACCTTGCCCAATTACACTTCCACAAAGCAACACCAGCAACAACCACCGGCTCCAATAGCCTGTAACAAAACCCAATAAAACCAGGACTTCCATCCGAACTAGCCTCGCAATCGGCCCAAGTTGAGGTCAACCATCCCAGACATTGCGCATCCACACTTCCCGATGAGCCCATCAAGACCCTGTAATTCAACAAAGGCTAGCAATGACTCCATCAAATCCGAGCCATGAACCCCCCTGAGTTTTCAATCAACTTCTGCCATTAACCCATTGCCTTGTCTGACCCATCTTCCACCAGAACCTGAAGTTTGCTCATCATAGATCGAGCAATTCTCAAACCCAACCGCTCCTCTCTCGAATCAATTGCAAGATCGAGTCCTCTGTGTTTCGATCTACCACAGCAACAACTTAGATCTTATTTTAGCAGCAGCATTTGTTACTTTTGTTCTTTAACCAAAACTCATCTTCTCTGCATTTCGATCTCTGCCATAGAAGCAGCAGCCCACGAGTTAGCACACCACCCTCTCGATCTCTCCATGTTTGAACGATCTCAGCCAGAAATAGCCGTTACTCTTTCTCTCTTCTCTCCATTGATTTCGTGTGAAGACAATGATTGAAAAGAAATTGAAACCCGATTTCGATCCAGTGGTGTAGGAAAAGGAGTGGTTAATCCCACCCAAACGAAATAGATAAGGGGTTACCCACCATGACTCTAGGCACCCAAGCTTGCTTCGCTAAGGGCTAACTAGTTCTCACATGGCTCCGCTTCGGTTTCATGTATCCTGGCAAGCTTATTCATGGATTTTTGCTCGTAACTTTCTCGACGCAGTCGGATTGACTTCAAGCTTTGCCGTTAGCTCCATATTTCCGTTCGCCGCCGCATTTACCGCTCCACATATAGCTCGCCCGTGGAGATGACAATCGCCCTTTGGCCCAATTTGGACAATTTCTTCTTCTTCCCTCCATGCGACTCCATTGCACCCGATAACTCAAAAGCAAACATAAGATACATAATTCACACGAAAAATAGCAAAGAAAGCATAAACTCTATATAGTAAATACGGTGTATTCTACACCTATCACTCGTATCATCCACATACTAAGTGGTGAGAGGTTTCCAATAGGGAGATAAAACGTATATTAGAGAAGCTTGATTAATCCTAATTGGAAAGACCGGTCGTCTAGGCTTAACGATGCCTTATGGGCTTACCGTACTGCGTTTAAGACCCCATTGGAATGTAGCCTTATCGGCTTGTGTATGGCAAGGCATGTCATTTACCCGTTGAGTTAGAACATAGAGCTTATTGGGCTGTTAAGCTAAATTTTTCACTTGACAAGGCAGGAGCCCATAGGAAACTCAAACTCAATGAGTTGGAAGAGACTCGTATAGATGCTTTACGATAGTGCTAAGGAGTATAAGAACAAAATTAAACTTGTGCATGATAGAAATATTTTAAGGAAGTCGTTTTCTCCAGTGTCAAAAAGTTCTTCGTATGATACTCGCTTGCATCTTTTCTCTGGGAAGTTACGTTCTCGGTGGTGAGTCCTTTTATTGTTCGCAGACTGTCTTTCCTCATGCGGCCGTTGAGATCGAGACACCTGGATGGTAGTAGTTCTTCGAAGGTTAACGGTCAGAGATTGAAACCCTTTTAGAGCCCTTTCCTGCTGGTGATGTTGAGGAGGTCCCTCTCGAGGACCCCGTTTACCCTTGATTGACCATCAAGGCGTTTTTGTATGTTGTATATTAGTTTTGATTTTCTCTCTTCACCCGTGTACTATCTTTTACAACTTCTCTCTTTTTACCGATTCCTCATGTTACTTTACTTTTTGGTATTGTTTTTTCATTAGAAACATTGAGGACAATGTTAGATTTAAGTTTGGGGTGGGGAAGAAACTTTTGTTAGCTTTTAGTTGCAATAAATAAACCCGAGACTCAGAGAGCCTAGAAATTTATGGTTATTAAGGTTGGCACTAACCAATCTAAGTGGATGGGAACATCTTGGTTGTAGGAGTTGAGGAACCAACTGATTAGATGGAAACATCTAAAGAGTCTATTCATAAAAACACGAGCTCGGGTGTTAGAATTAAAAACATGGTAGTTTCGCCATATCTCGTTGAACTTTATCACCTTCGTTTTTATTTTTCTTTTCTTTTAAGTAATTTGGTGGGGCACACGATTCAAGTTGTTACCATTGCTAGGGTGAAATAGATTTATTGGGATACCAAGAAAGAAAAAAAAAAGAATTGAGACCAGACCATCTGACCAATCGGAATAAATTCAATAAAGTCGACCACTGGTGCCCTTGTATATGCCAGTTGTGTTGACCTAGAGTTAGGATTATCCCGCTTGTTCCCTTGTATTTTCCAGCTGTGTTGATATTAGCCAGACCGGTATCTCAGTCCATTAGGATAGGTTCATCCTAGTAGTGGCCTTCAGACAGATATGGGAAACAACATTCACCTTCGTCAAACCATCTACGTTTTTCTTTACATCCATCTTCTTAATCTATCCATGTGATTGGTTGACTCCGGTTTATGATGTCTAGAAACTATCTGAGTAGAGCTCTGTCACTTTATATGGATTTTAGTATGCTTGAGTGCAAACTCGTGTACAACAATTGGAATTTCGCATCAGGGTACTTCTTCTTGTAGTCAATGAGAGTATGCCAACCAAGGAGATTCTTTAGTGCCATCCAAGGTTCTGCGTAGATAGCTAGGGTCTGGAGTAAAGGTTTTGTGGGTAAAGGTTTTGTGGGTACACCTCTAGTAAACCCTCCGGAGACAACACTCCGCCGCTAGGGCCACCTAGCGGTTTAACGGCTTGCAGCACGTACTAAGTGTAGTCTTTTTATTTTCTATATTAGGTTTGCTTGAGGACTAGCAAATAATAAGTTTGGGGGTATTTGATAGACACATTTTTGTATCTGAATTGTCCTCAGTGTCTCTATTGTTAGTGCTTGATTTTGTACTTATTATGGTGTTTTTATGTTTGTGTATGTGTTTTTGGAGAAATACGCTTGTGTGGAAAAAGTTGCTCAAAAGTGCTATTTTTGACAAAAGTACTAAAGGCACCTCATTTTGGATAAAGGGCACCCCAGACACCCCTTAAGGAAGTGTTATTCGCACCCCCATCACATGTTAGGGGGAGGTCATCTTCACCATTTCAAATTGCCGGTTTTAAGGGAAAAACAATTCTCGACCGGGCGAAATTAGGGTTGACAATTTGAGCTTGTTTGGTGAGACTAAAGGGCGGAAATGATTGGGTATGTTTCTATGGGCTAGACAGAGATGGAAGAGGTGTTAAATTCGATCCAGTTTGGCTAATTTCTTTGAGAAGAAAACAGGGCAGTCCGTGCATGGGAGAGTTATTTCACGGGATTGCAAGTGGTTTGGAAAGATTTTATGTGTCTGAAGCGTGTTGGATCACTCCTACAACGTGTAATATCATGCTTGGAATGTTTATGCATCATTTCAGCGCGTGAAGAGTTAAATCAGGGAAGAAAATATTCCCGAGAATATTTTTTGTTCAATGCCGAGTAATGGAAGATTCGCTGGAGTTACAGAGGATTATTCTCGGTTCTGGGAGGCTATATAAGGTTCAGAGGAGTAGTAGAGCGGGTACGGGGAGTTTGGGAGAGTTTAGAGCACAACAGAGTGTGGATTGATCGAGTTGCGGGAGACGAAGTCACGTCGCTTGAAGAACATACGAAGAACATTAGACCCAAAAAGACAGTCGTTCATGCTACAGTGTTAACGACAAGCAGACGAGGGTCGCAGAGCTACAGAAACAACAGCAGTTCATCTTTATCGTTCTTTGTAACAGTGTTTGCAACAATTATAAACGTTGCAAACACCCGATTTTCATCATTTTCTCCATTTCATCTTTGTAAACACCCTTTGAGCAATAATAATGATTTTGAGCGTGTTTCCAACATGATGAGAGGCTAATTCTCCCACAACCAAGGCGATGAGGAAGCTATTTACGCATGAATAATTGGTAATTATTTATTTTCTCTAATTTATAATTAATAATTCACTCGATCATTGCTTTTGCAGAGTTTTTAATTGTTACATAATTTCCTTCATTAGTTGTGATTCAATTAGATAGGTTATACTTTGTATTAAGATAATCTATGCTTAGGGGATACAATTAATTTTTGAGAATTTGCCCGATTATTTGTGAATTAAGAAATAAGGTACTTAAAAGATAATTAGAGTTTTGAATTATTTACCATAATTTATTCATGTGTAATAGTGGAATCAGTGTCTTGGCTATTCCTAATATCTTGAAATCAAATTTTGAGTTAAGTTTTGTTTGTTTTTAAAGTTTTATAAGTCTAAAATCTATTGCTTTCACAAGTCTCAACGAACTTTTAATACAACTCAGTTGAAATCACATCAATCAACAAATATCTTATGTTCTTTTGAGCTAAGATTTTCTGTCAATATGTTTAGAATTTATCTTTGATTATTTATCAAAACTACTTCTAAATTAGGCTTCATTTCTCACTTGGTTTTGAACCTGGCTCGCACCCATGAGCGTACGTGCACCCGACCCTTACCGAATGTAAACGAGTAACCCTAGGGTTTCCCTATGATACATACACGTTCCGTAACGTCAAAAATTCTCTGAATCTTTGTGGCATACACAATGGACGGATGCAAAAAGGAAGACAAAGTTGAACAGGGCAAGGTTATTGAGTTTCACGAGAACCCTGTTTTCATAACTTGCTATCATGTTGTTGATCATGAAAACAAACTTCCAGTTCATATGTCATCTCAACTGGCAGGAAATCTTCTTCTATATTTTGAGGTCGTGCGTGAAAAACTTGGAATTACAACAAAGAATCTTGAATTTCTGAAAAACGAACTGAAGAAAGCAACTGATGAACTTGTTTATATTCGATCTCTGGTTGTTGCTTATGTCTGATGACTCTCGGTGCGTTCACCCTAAGAGTTATTTTTCTTTTTATCTAGGAAACTTCTTATGAGAATTTATTCTTGTGTTTTAAGAAGGATAACTAGGGTTTTGGAATAGCCATTATTGTGAGTACACATAGCTATTTCTAACGATTTTCATCTTGCAATGTTTTTAGATTTATTTATTTATTTAAATTATAAAGTTTATTTGGATGATGATTTTAAAAGTAGTAATATTTATGGTTTTATATATTGCAACTTGTTATGGGATATGTGTGATTGCGTCCGTGAACTATGATTGTCCCATATCTGCTCAAAAGTTAAGTCTATCATATGTCTTTATGCAAATATTGATAAAAGATAGAATGAACTTTTGATAACAAAAGTTAAGCCTATTATGTCATTATGCAAATATTGATGGAAGATAGGATGAACTTTTGTTTACAAATATTAAGTCTATTACATGTCTCTATGTAAATATTGATGTAAAATATAACGAATCTTTGAATATTCCGCAGAGTATTGGTCTTTCTGATCCACTTCTATGTAAAGTAACTGTGTGGCTCCATAAGTTCTCTTATGCTGAGCATTTCTGGCTAAATTAATCATGATTCTCTTGTGGTTAATTTAATTGAGTATTTTGGATACAAATTCATGTTCCATGTGATTTGTTTATGCCAAATAAATCATTTTTTTGTCTTGTAAAAGTAAGGTCGATCGTGTTGTTCTTTCGGGAATGACATATTATGGGGGAGAGTTCTTAATTGAACTTGTGTTTAATTGCCAAATCTTTGTGGGGAGTGCAGCTGTGGTATATTGTAGGAGTTTTCCTTTATCTTTATAAACTCCTTGATGAATACCATAGTTTCGACTATGTGAAATCATCGAAACAAAGTTGATATGTTCTCTTTTGGTCATGAAGTATCTCTATGGAAATTTCGTTAGGATCCCACTAGTTTTCGTACCTTTGCCAATTTTATTGACAAAAAAGGGGAGAAGTAATGTGTAGTTCACATTACAATTACATATGGTTTATCGATCATTATATAAGTGGGAGTGGTTTTCATGTGAGATGAATTATTGACTAAGGGGGAGTGATACATATCACCATAGTATTGTTGCAAAGTTGTGATACAATTGGACTTTGATGTTGTGTAATAATACTATGACACTGTATAACAATGATTGAGAGCTACTATTTTATCATTGTTATAGCTGCGGATCTTCAACAACTATGATGCTGAGTTGAACACATTCAGAATCACCGAGTACTTGGAAGTGATTTAAGATTTCAGTAATGTTGAAGAACCAAAGAAATAAAGCATTTGGATTGAGAGTTAAAAAGTTTATTTATTTTGTATTCCATATGTATTGATAGTTTTTTCACTAAATTTGACAAAGGGGGGAGATTGTTAGAGCACTGCTCGGTCGAACTCGCAAGTGTTGCTATCTCAATCTTGTTGTCAAGTTTAGTTTCCAAAACTATAAGTCTTGATTTCTAGTCCACTTATATCTAAGTCTCGGATTAGAATAGAAGGTGTAGTTGAGATTTAGACTTCGGTGTTCATCGATCAAAGAATAAGAACTACTAAGTGGAGCTTTTGGAACTTCATCAACAAAAGGTATGTGGAGACTTGAACTCATCTATCACTCAAAAGTATATCTCCTATTTGAGACAAAAGTCGTATAGCTATATAGACTTCGAATATACACATTTGATATTTCGAGCTGAATTTAACTCGCTTACATACTTCTCAAAATATGTGTTGGTGAGCTTTTGCTTTAACCAAGTTCATCTTATATTCTTGAACAAAGTCAAAAGATGATCATGTGAAAATCACTTGATAATATCTTACTTGATTTGTGTGAGACCGTCATTTGATGTACACTTTAATGTTTCATATTAATCATTCGATCACTTGAAAATTTCTTTGAAGCTAATAGTTTGTGTAAGACAGCTAATGTCGTCTTCCGAGAATGTTTCAATGATTGAAATGAGAGTTTAGAACAAATAACCATGATTGGATATAACACAATATGCGTACTTGTATGCTAACAATTGCAAGTTATTCCGAGTCCGGGAACCATGGATGCATACTCGTATGCGTATTGATTGGTTTAGTAGAGGTTCGGGAACTAAGTACGCATACCGGTACGCTACTGGCCTGAGGTTCAAGTTCCGGGACTTTACTGAGTTTGGTGGTATGCGTACACATTCGCGTACTGGCGAACCCAAACTTAGTCCGGCCACTTAAATCGGTTTGTTCATGAACTAATACATTTATATAATAAGGAATGTAATCTTTTCCAAACCATGGCTATAATGTTCATGAATTTATTCGAGTGAATCAAAATCGATTTTGCTTCAATTGTGTTTTGTATACGTCTATGAGAATATAAACAATTGAACAACTCTAAAACTAATTTCATTTGAGTCATTTGAACTAGTTATGGTTAAGATGAATAAGGTTTATGATAGGTGTCTAAAACACCTAATTTACTATCTAGTAGTTACGTTTTCTTTGCTATTTTTCTTGTGAATTATGTACTTTACGTGTGTTTTGAGTTATTAGGTACTGGAGTCGCACGGAGGAAAAGAAGCGGAAATCATTCAAATTGAGTTAAAAGGCGTAATTGTCATTTCACATGCTATTGGGAGCTGAGCCAAGGTTAAGGGGAAACATTCTTTTGGAGGAGTGTTAAGGACATCCCAAACAAGGTTAAGGGGTAGTCAATTTTGTGCTTAAAGGAATTGCTAAACGCACCAAAGGAGAAACTCAGGGCACCTAGCTTGGGGTGTATTTTATCCAGGGGTGTCTTAATATCCCCTTCTCTTGTAACCTAATCGAGAGAATTCTTCTCTCAATCATTCACTTGAAACACGAGAGAGGATGAAATCGTGGGTTCTGTGGAAAGTTTGGGATTTGCTGGTGATTCGGTATCTGCAACTGATAGAATAAGGGGATGATGAGGCTAATCGAGACATAGGGTTTGTGTTGTACTTGATGGGTAAAAAGACAGGGAAGAAGACGTTGCTGCCATTGATACTGTGTAGAATTAAAGGTAGTAATTGTGTTCTCTGAGAAGAATGGGAGAATGGGTTTGTGTGTATGCTACAGAGAAGGAGCTTGAATCTGTGTTTGAACCAAGATTAAGAAGAAGAAATTGGGTCTGCTGTGGAAATGGTTGCTGAGATTGATGGGGTTCTGCAATTAGGGTTGAAATCAGATAAGAAAACCAAGGTATGGGATGTTTATGCACAGGTCTTGAGCAATTGATGGTGGTGGTAATCGCGAGCAGTAGGACCGATGCTGAGTCGTCGTTATGGCTTTTGTGGTACCCGCAATGGAATTGAGGAAGAACTCAAGATCCTGGTGGCCGGTGGATTGCAGAATGAGGAATAGGAGGAGAATGGGCTGTTGGTTAGTCGTTGGAGCTGCTCAAATGGAGAAGTGCAGGGACAAGTGGTGATGTTTTGATGGAATTCAATTGAGCTCAAGATGAGGAGTTAGCTGGTGGTTCATGGAATTGATGCTGAAGGTGAAGGCAAGATGAAGTAGGCTGTTGTGTTACTAAAGGCTGAGTTCTGATGCTGCAGCTGGTGAACTGAGGCTAGAATTGATGTTAGTGATGGGAGGAACTGAGCAGCAGGACATTGCAGGGTTATTATTCTTTGAATTGATGCGTGGCAAGGCCGGAATGGAGTCCGATCTTTGTTGGTGGTTAAATCTTTGCGGTTGAGCCGAAGGCAAGTGAGGAAGAAACAATGGAAGAAATGGAGTCAGTAATTGGGTTTGCCTATGACTAGAGTTGAGCTGAATAGAGAATGTATTGCAGGTTATTGAGATCGAGTTGAAACAGTGGTTTAGACAGAAGCTAGAGCTGAGTTTAATTGCAGCTGAGTATAGGGAATTGCAGGTAAATGGCCTGAGAGTATTGAGTTGTAGATGATGAGCTGCAGTTGCAATGAGAAGGATCTGGCTGGAACTGTGACTGGGATGTATAGGTTTACAAGGTCCTGGTGGGATTATGCAGCAGCAGGATGGACAGAGATTGTGGTGCTGCAATGCAAGAAAGCCTAGGCATGTGCTAGAATTGCAGGTGAACACTAGGGGTGCAGTCTGTGGATGAATTGGCTGTATTTGGTGGAAGCATCTGGAGTTAAGTATGAACTCAAGTGCAGGCAGGTGAGATTACAGCTGGGGTAGAAGGCTGTGAACTTGAATTGCAGGGAGTTTTGGTTCTGGTGAAAGCGCAGGGTTTGCAAAGATGATTGCTATGTCATATGAGTTACAGGGAGAGCTGGGTGCTGTGTGGTTGAACGGAGTTGGGTATAGAATTTGAAGCTCAAATTGGATGCAGTTGGCCAGAGTTGGATGAAGCTGCAAGAGAGCCACAGATGCAGAGTTATGCATAGTGTTATCTGGTTTTGAAATGATATGAATTGTAAGCCGTTGATGCTGAGAATTGTGCAGGCCAACATGGCTGTGACTGAGGTGGTGCTGCACAAGGATTGTGCTGCACAAGCTTAGGCTAGTGCAATGGCCTAGGCTAAGGTGACTCAGATCCTGACTCAGATGGATCACTGACTCATGCCTGACTCACTAACCTGACTTGACCCGTTTTGACTTAGTGCCTTGACCCGAGTTGAATCGACCGTTTTGACCCGTTGACCGGTGACCGGGTGGACTTTGCCAGTCACCTGAGACACTTTCCGGCGACTATTCCGGCCGATTTCCGACCACAATCCCAGTTTTTCGGTGACGTTTTTTGGACAGAATTTCCTACATGGGTTTTCTCACACATGGGCTTGGAGGACTTCTACCTAGTGGACTTTTGAAGATTAGACCTAATTTTGGAAACAAGAGAGCTATTTAAAGGAAAGACTTCTACAACTTTGGGGGATCTTCATCTAATATATCTTTTATCTTATCTATTCTTTTTGCCTCTACTTTTGTTCTAGGGTTTTAGAACCATGAAGTCTTTTCTCTTTCTTCTTGTTATGAACTCCATGAATATGAGCTAGAGTTTTATTATTGGTTATGGAATAAGTTGGATTTCCAAATATGGGTTTTAATTCAATAAATTAGTTTTCTCTCATATTATCATTTATGATTCACCATTAATATTGTTACATGATTTGAATGCGTGTTTAGTCGAGTCGCGAATCGATTGAGTTTGCTTTCATCTCTCTTGCTAGATTAGGATTTATTATACGCAAAAGTGATAGATTCCTGATTACAAGTAGCATAAATATGATTATAGTTTGTAGTGATATATTCTTATGATCATATGTGAACCATAACCTTTGTTAAATCGGATTAGTGCTTTTACACGTTCGATTGCTTTGATTGGCCTGATTTCATAGAACCTAATGCATCTAGGGAATTAAACTTAATTAGTGCTTTTACACGTTAGTTTGTTCTTTTAGATAGAATTCATATTCGCATCTTTTAATGTGTTTGTTGATGACAAGAGGAGATTA
Source organism: Papaver armeniacum (assembly GCA_023531295.1). Taxonomy (NCBI): domain Eukaryota; kingdom Viridiplantae; phylum Streptophyta; class Magnoliopsida; order Ranunculales; family Papaveraceae; genus Papaver; species Papaver armeniacum. Next base: position 10,955 of record JAJJWW010008152.1, read on the forward strand.
GCGGGATATTCTTGCGATCAAGGTATTCTAGGGCCTTTGATAAAAGTTGAGATTAAAATATCAATTCTAGTTATTGTGTTGAAAACATGTTTGTGATTGAAAACGAAATCCATGACCAATACTTTCTCATCCTTGATTTGCGTGTTTACTTTTTATTGTTTTGCTTTTATTTTATTTTCGTTTATAAAAATCAAAAAATCCCGTGTTACTTATAAGATACCGAAACATATTGACAACCTAGACCTCTCTGTGGGATCGATCCTTTCTTGCCCTTGCTTCATTATATATTTTGAGTAGTAAGAAAGTGTAATTTATATTTGTGTTTGACAACAAGGTCAAATTTTGCGCGCTGTTGGGGGAGGCAGCGGTTGTCAATTGTTTTTGGTTTCTTATTTTTGTTTTTAGTTTTTGTTTTATTTTTCTTATTTTCTGGGTTTTAACCTTGGTTTGAGAATTTTTATTTCGGTGCTTGTTTCTCATGGAAGGAGCATACTACATGGATGGATACGGTTTTCAACAACCTCAACAATATGATAACTACCAATTCCATGGGTATAATCAAAACCAATTCATTGGTTACGACCAATATTCCATGGAACCTTATGGTTTTCCTCAACAACCTTATGGTGGGTATGTGTGTGAACAACCACAAGGATGGGAGGATTCTTATGCTTGTGAACAAAAAGTCTCTAACTTTATAGACCAAGTTTCCAACTTTTTACAAGAGGAATTTCAAAAGCTAAAGAAACTACAAACGAGCAACTCCAAGAACTTCGTGAAGGTATTGCTAGCTTGCGAAGAGGCATTAATCAATGCAAGGAAGATATGGATAATTCTAATGTGCATATGGTTTGTGATGAATATTTGATTGATGCTAATGTTGAAAAGGCCAATCCTTGGGCACTTTTGTTGATAATTGTGTAGTTAACTCAACTCTTGATCGTAATAATGATCATTCACCTATTCAAAAGGATGAGTTCGAGATTAGCAACACTAAATGCAGCGAGGACCAATCTTATGTTGACTATGATAGTGACGGTGATTATGATACATTGCTTGAAACAACTCATGGTGACATCCCCGAGGAGTGTACAGTGGAGTCTTTTGGGATCAAGATGAAGACGAAGAGGAATATGTCGACACTTGTGTAGATTACTCAAGCATTGATCTTAATAATGATCAAGAGCCTATTCAAAGGGTGGAGCTTGAGGATGATGCATTTTCGAGTGTTCTAAAAAAGTTTCTTATAATAAAATTTGGATCCGCAAAAGAGTATGTGCCTTACAACAAAGAGGAGTGTGTTGAGAATGAGACCGTTATAACCAATATTGTGGAAGACCCAATTGAGCTTGCAAATGATTGTAATGATGATGTTTATGTTGAGACTTTGGTTAAGGCAAAACGGACGAAGAATGGTTGCAAGGTTTGATAGAGGACCATGATATAAAAGAGGTCAATAACTCACTTGAGTTTTTCAAGGATGAAGAGGATTCCGTGATACAAGAGATTGTGCAAGGTTTATCTAACCCTTTGCCTATTGTTTCTTCTCCTTTACCTCTTATTGGTTTGAATGTATGTGCTTCGAGAATATTGTTGAATGACTTTGTTTCTCGTTTTCCGCCATTAGAGATACTTGATTCTCATACTATGCAGGTTTTGGAACAAGAAACCGTGGAAGTACCAAACTTCTTTATTCTTTATACACTTCCAAGTGTGGACAAGAATAAGTGTGGGGGAAACTTTTATCGGTTAATAGCTTCATTTCTGTTTTACATTACTAATATTTGTGTGAAGCTAGTGTTTGCAAAACAGGTTACATGGAAGGATCCCCAACTTTTCAGATTGTTGGTATATGGACGATAACAAAAGAGTCGGGATGACGACTTTAAACCAAGCGCTAAATGGGAGGCAACCCATAGGTTTTGTATCTTAAACCCTTGTATTTATTTATTTTTATAGTTTTCATATCATATTTGCATCCCCATGTTTAATTTCACTGAGTACGGAATCTATCTTAGAAGAGAATTAGGACGAATACCTTTTTGTCAGAAAAATTCAGACTGTACGTAGTTCAGTCCAGAGACCATAACTGTCAGACCGTTTATCTAAACACTGTGCCCTTTTGACACTTTGTATAAAACACGTAGATGAACAACTTTTGTGAAATGGAGTTTTTCCAAATTCCTTACCAATTTGTACAGTTTTTGCGTTTTATCTGCTGTTATGTCAGAATTCAGAATTTTCGGTTTTACACATTGAGGACAATGTGAAGTTTAAGTGTGGGGGAGCCTTTTGCATATAGAGTTTTTAGCCTTTTTGAGTCAAAATTTTCAATTTTTTTGTATATATTTGAATAAAAACTCCAACTTGTGGTTAGTTTAGAGTCACATAGTATACATGTCGCTAAGATTACATCGAGAATCTCATAAGAGTGACTCGAACTTAGAGATGACAGAGAACATGATCGGGTTTCTTACTTGTATGAGAGTTAAAGTTGGATTTAACCATGCCAGTGGCAAATAAGGTGCAGACTGAATTAGGTATTAGAGTAGTGGTCCCCTATATTGGAGACTACCCATGTTACATAATGTGAGGCACCGACCTTCAATTCTTTGTACTGTCTAAATTTGTGCTTTTAGAGTGTGTGTCACCGTACGTAAATTCGGGCAGAATGGTGAGCTGTCCAACCTCCCACCATAGAAGCACTATTTTGATCTCTTGAGTGCTATTTTTATCAATCATGATGGTGACATCGAATTGCTAACTTACATACCACTTGTAATCTTGTTCGCAGTTAGCACCATCCACCTTATCTCTCTCTACACCAACAGGTCCATAGAAACACCATCATCATCAACAAGAGGAGCATCACGAATTACAAGGAAAGTTGAAGACGTTTGAGGTTTACAAGCAACAATACAAAAAAGAGTGAAAATTATCAAGATGAGAGTTCGAGAAGTTTATGATATCGAGACATACAAGTTGTGAAGAATCAAGCGGTACAATACTTACACCATGGCCTTTGTATTTTATTTTATTTTGTATTTATCTTTCTCTTGTATCAAAAAAAAAAAAAAATGAAAAAGTAAAAAAAAAAATGAAAAAAAAGAGAAAAAAATTGAAAAAAAAAAGAAGAAAAAAAAAAAGACAAGAGAAAATTTTTTAGGTTTGTTAATAGTTTTTATTATTTTGTTTTATTTTTATTTTGTATTTGTTTTATTTCTTATTTCAAAAAAAAAAAGTAAAAAAAAAAAAGTAAAAAAAAAGAAAAAAAAATTATTTTGGGTTTGTATAGTTCGTTTTTAGTTTTGTATTCTTTCAATAAAGCCAATGGAAAGAAGGAATATCTATAATGAAGTTTCAAGCAATAAGGAATTAGAGGAAAAAAATTACATTGTCGAGTAACTACGAAGTTCAAGAGTAATCACCAAGAGTTGAAGACCGAAGACGAAGATGAAGACACCGATAGAAGACCGAAGACGTTTCTATGGATCTTGTGAGAGTGGTGCTAGCTGCACGCCGAACGGATAACGAGGTAAGTAAGCATATTCCCACCTTCGTTAAATGGTTGATTTCCTTTCGAAGAGATCGTCGAGAAAAATGGGTTTTCAAAAATTATAAAAGATGTGGGTTTTCAAAATATTTCGGAGGGTTTTTGCCTTTCTACCATTCAACGTGTCTCAGGATTTCTCTCTTCATTCCTACCTGGACACATGTGTGACCCATAAAAAGATGTTTATTATTGAGAGCAATTTCATAAAACCCTTTCTTGTGAGGCAGAGTCGAGACTTTTGATCACTCCGAACCCGAATTTTTGTCGAGAAGGGATGGTTATTTCTCTCTCAACTTTTAAGAATGAGATTGTGTTCATTTATGTGTCTAACTTCTTATGACTAGTGTGCGAGAATCTCTATGTCTTCTTAGCGCGTTGGATGCTATCATAACGGAGAACTAGTAAGTTGGAAAAGTAGGTTTTGTGGGTATATCTCTAGTAAACCCTCACGAGACTATAACTCGTCCACTAGGGACACCTAGGGGTTTAAAGGCTTGTTATACGTGCTAAGTGTGACCGTAGCCTCGACGACACGGAGTTGTATGTATCTTTTTGAATTGTTTGATTTGCTCGAGGACTAGCAAAGTCTAAGTGTGGGGGAATCTGATAGGTGTCTAAAACACCTAATTTACTATCTAGTAGTTACGTTTTCTTTGCTATTTTTCTTGTGAATTATGTACTTTACGTGTGTTTTTGAGTTATTAGGTACTCTGGAGTCGCACAGAGGAAAAGAAGCGGAAATCATTCAAATTGAGTTAAAAGGCGTAATTGTCATTTCACATGCTATTGGGAGCTGAGACAAGGTTAAGGGGCAACATTCTTTTGGAGGAGTGTTAAGGACAACCCAAACAAGGTTAAGGGGTAGTCAATTTTGTGCTTAAAGGAATTGCTAACCAAAGGAGAAACTCAGGGCACCTAGCTTGGGGTGTATTTTATCTGGGGTGTCTTAATATCCCCCTTCTCTTGTAACCTAATCGAGAGAATTCTTCTCTCAATCATTCACTTGAAACACAAAGAGGATGAAATCGTGGGTTCTGTGGAGATTTTGGGATTTGCTGGTGATTCGGTATCTGCAACTGATAGAATAAGGGGATGATGAGGCTAATCGAGACATAGGGTTTGTGTTGTACTTGATGGGTAAAAAGACAGGGAAGAAGACGTTCTTGCCATTCATACTGTGTAGAATTAAAGGTAGTAATTGTGTTCTCTGAGAAGAATGGGAGAATGGGTTTTTGTGTATGCTACAGAGAAGGAGCTTGAATCTGTGTTTGAACCAAGATTAAGAAGAAGAAATTGGTCTCTTTGTGGAAATGGTTCTTTGAGATTGATGGGGTTCGCAATTAGGGTTGAAATCAGATAAGAAAACCAAGGTATGGGATAATTATGCACAGGTCTTGAGCAATTGATGGTGGTGGTAATTGGCGGTGAGGGTAGGACTCGATGCCGAATTTCTTGTTATGGCTTTTGTAGTACCTGCAATGGAATTGAGGAAGAACTGAAGATGCTAGTGCTGGTGGATTGCAGTAATGAGGAATAGGAGGAGAATGGGTTGTTGTTGAGCTGTTGGAGCTGCTCAAATGGAGAAGTGCAGGGACAAGTGGTGATGTTTTGATGGAATTAAATTGAGCTCAAGATGAGGAGTTAGCTGGTGGTTCATGGAATTGATGCTGAAGGTGAAGGCAAGATGAAGTAGGCTTTTGTGTTACTAAAGGTGAGTTCGATCTTTGCGGTTGTTGTGAACCGAGGCTAGAATTGATGTTAGTGATGGGAGGGCGAGCGACAGGACATTGCAGGGTTATTGTTGCTGAATTGATGCAGGCAAGGCTGGAATGGAGTCTGATGTTGTTGGTGGTTAAATCTTTGCAGTTGGAGCTGAAGGCAAGTGAGGAAGAAACAATGGAAGAAATGGAACTGTAATTGGGTTTGCCTATGACTAGAGTTGAGCTGAACAGAGAATGTATTGCAGGTTATTGAGCTCGAGTTGAAACAGTGGTTTAGACAGAAGCTAGAGCTGAGTTTAATTGCAGCTGAGTACAGGGAATTGCAGGCAAATGGCCTGAGAGTATGGAGTTGTAGATGATGAGCTGCAGTTGAATGCAGTTGCAATGAGAAGGATCTGGCTGGAACTGTGACTGGGATGTATAGGTTTACAAGGTATTGGTGGGATTATGCAGCAGCAGGATGGACAGAGATTGTGGTGCTGCAATGCAAGAAAGCCTAGGCATGTGCTAGAATTAAAGGTGAACACTAGGGGTGCAGTCTGTGGATGAATTGGCTGTATTTGGTGGCAGCATCTGGAGTTAAGTATGAACTCAAGTGCAGGCAGGTGAGATTACAGCTGGGGTAGAAGGCTGTGAACTTGAATTGCAGGAGTTTTGGTTACGGTGAAAGCGCAAGGTTTGCAAAGATGATTGCTATGTCATATGAGTTACAGGGAGAGCTGGGTGCTGTGTGGTTGAACGGAGTTGGGTATAGAATTTGAAGCTCAAATTGGGTGCAGTTAAACAGAGTTGGATGAAGCTGCAAGAGAGCCACAGATGCAGAGTTATGCATAGTGTTATCTGGTTTTGAAATGATATGAATTGTAAGCTGTTGATGCTGAGAATTGTGCAGGCCAACATGGCCGTGACTGAGGTGGTGAAGCATAAGGATTGTGCTGCACAAGCTTAGGCTAGTGCAATGGCCTAGGCCAAGGTGACTCAGATCCTGACTCAGATGGATCACTGACTCATGCCTGACTCACTAACCTGACTTGACCCGTTTTGACTCAGTGCCTTGACCCGAGTTGAATCGACCGTTTTGACCCGTTGACCGGTGACCGGGTGGACTTTGCCGGTCACCTGAGACACTTTCCGGCGACTATTCCGGACGATTTCCGACCACAATCCCAGTTTTTCGGCGACGGTTTTTGGACATAATTTCCTACATGGGTTTTCTCACACATGGGCTTGGAGGACTTCTACCTAGTGGACTTTTGAAGATTAGACCTAATTTTGGAAACAAGAGAGCTATTTAAAGGAAAGACTTCTACAACTTTAGGGGATCTTCATCTAATATATCTTTTATCTTATCTATTCTTTTTGCCTCTACCTTGTGTTCTAGGGTTTTAGAACCATGAAGTCTTTTCTCTTTCTTCTTGTTATGAACTCCATGAATATGAGCTAGAGTTTTATTATTGGTTATGGAATAAGTTGGATTTCCAAATATGGGTTTTAATTCAATAAATTAGTTTTCTCTCATATTATCATTTATGATTCACCATTAATATTGTTACATGATTTGAATGCGTGTTTAGTCGAGTCGCGAATCGATTGAGTTTGTTTTCATCTCTCTTGCTAGATTAGGATTTATTATACGCAAAAGTGATAGATTCCTGATTACAAGTAGCATAAATATGATTATAGTTTGTAGTGATATATTCTTATGATCATATGTGAACCATAACCTTTGTTAAATCGGATTAGTGCTTTTACACGTTCGATTGCTTTGATTGGCCTGATTTCATAGAACCTAATGCATCTAGGGAATTAAACTTAATTAGTGCTTTTACACGTTAGTTTGTTCTTTTAGATAGAATTCATATTCGCATCTTTTAATGTGTTTGTTGATGACAAGAGGAGATTAGCGGGATATTCTTGCGATCAAGGTATTCTAGGGCCTTTGATAAAAGTTGAGATTAAAATATCAATTCTAGTTATTGTGTTGAAAACATGTTTGTGATTGAAAACGAAATCCATGACCAATACTTTCTCATCCTTGATTTGCGTGTTTACTTTTTATTGTTTTGCTTTTATTTTATTTTCGTTTATAAAAATCAGAAAATCCCGTGTTACTTGTAAGATACCAAAACATATTGACAACCTAGACCTCTCTGTGGGATCGATCCTTTCTTGCCCTTGCTTCATTATATATTTTGAGTAGTAAGAAAGTGTAATTCATATTTTTGTCGGCTGACAACCGGTCAGTTTATATGAAAGTGTTCATATGGCTAACTTCGGTTAACTATTGTTGAGCCAACAAAGGTACACACGTTTAGGTACGGTTATTCATATATAAATAAAGTAACTTTTCATTTGTGCTAAGTTCAATCAAACTGTTGAAAGATATTAGATTGAGTCTAAATCAGGTTTTCATCTAACGGTGAATATTGAATGCTTTGTTACCAAGGTAACATTGACTGCAAACTCTGATTTGAAGACTATATAAGTGAGATCTCTAGCGACTAGGAAACCTAATCCCCACACCTCATGTGTGATAGTAGTTGCGACTAGAGTCGATTCTCCTTTAACCTTAGGTTTTTCTAAAACCCTGCAGGTTAACAACTTGAAGACTTCATTGGGATTATGAAGCCAGACCCAACTATTTTCTATGTAGTTGCATGTTCTGATTTTGCTGTTTTCTTTCGTGATTGAGTATTATCTTCTCTAAGTGCTCGAGATTTAATCTCCGATAGGAAAGATAAAAAGTAGTCACAAACATCTTCGTCTCATCGTTTGTGATTCCACAATATCTTGTTTCGCTACCATATGATTAAGATTATTGTGAGGTGATTGATATTTCTAGGCTGTTCTTCTGAAATATAAGTCAGGTATATCAATTGGTTCATGTTCACCTTGATTTATCAAATGACAGAACAAAACTCACGGGTATATCTTTGGAAGACAGATTTATCTATTCAATGGACTTTTTCGAGTGCATGTGAGACAGATTGGTTTATCTATTTTTCGACTTTGGTTCGTAGCAACTCTTAGTTGTGGGTGAGATCAACTAAGGGAATCAAGTGCACTGAGTCTGCTTGGATTCAGAGGGCATGAGGAGCGCAATTGTACCTTGATCGGTATGAGATTGGTTAGGGATCAACTACATTCCATTCGAAGTTAACTTGGAGTAGGCTAGTGTATGTAGCGGCTTAATACAACTACGGTGTTCAAATCTGGACTAGGTCCAAGGGTTTTTCTTGATTTGCGGTTTCCTTGTTAACAAAACTTCGTGTCTCGTGGTTATTTCTTTTCCGAATTATATTTGTTTATATAATTGAAATATCACAAGTTGTGCAGTAAGTTCAATCAATTGTGAATCCAACCTTTGGTTGTTGATTAAATTGATTGACACCGGATATTGGTTTTGATACCGTCAAGTTATTTCTTATATTCAATCGGTTGCAAATTCATATTTGTTTGATTGCAGATTGAATTGAGATATAACTCTTTGGGATATTTTTGTTAAGATTGAGTCTGACCGTCTAGTTGATTCTCTTGAAAGTATATTGAGTTAGTCCATTCAGATTGCTAAGCAAAGTACTGGGTGTGGTTGTTAGACCCCTGCTTTTTCAAGGCAGTCCTCCAAGAAATCCATGTCATGTTGAACCATTGCAGGTGCTTACTGAGGGATATTAACTTGAAATACAGGTGCTTGGAAGGAATGACATTATTTGCATGAGCTTTTGTATCTCCCCTTGTTGTATAACAATGATAAACTGAAGAAAATTTTGTAATTTATGACCAATGAGGTCACAGAATCCACAAAAATTATTAGGAAAGTTGTGGAAGTCAAAAGAGACCTCAGTTAAAACCATTTCATTTTCTGCCATAACTCTGAACCCGAGCCTTTCCTTATATCTGATGCTTTCTCAGACATTGATGGCATAACTGCCATTAACCTTGTGAAATGGGTATGAGAAAGAGATGATTTGTTCCATTAAAGCTTAGTATCTCTTAATATTGTCACTGGAAAGTTGAGCAGGTGTAAGATTGTGCATTGTGATAAAGAAAATTCTTCATCTTGATTCCAAGTAGAAAGACTTTCCGTTCTTTGTCATATCCTGATACAGAATAAATCACCATATACTTTTCTTGTAGCATCAGCAAGTACTCTGTACATTTCATATTCCCTCTCAAATCTAATCAAGAACACACACTCATTGACTGATATAACAGAAAGACCACCTTGAATCTCCCATTGAACTATCAGTGCATTTTTGACATCCCATCTATTTCTTGCCACAGGTTCAAAAAATCTTCCTAATAGACAGCTAGTCCAAAGTTCATCTTCATTGTTTTGAACTCTAGTAGGTAAAAAGTGATTAAGGGTAAATTGTCTAAAACTACTCAGATTCAAGTCATGTTGAAGTTAGTTTGTGATGTGAGAAACATCACTATGCCAGATTGTATACATGGTGATACAGAACTAAGTCAGCTTGAAATCTATATTAAACTTGAAATAATAAAGAAAATGAGTGATTGCAGATTGGAGAAGAAAAACTTGAGCACAACAGGGATAAGGAAAACCTCATTCTCCAAAGTATAAATAGGTAAAAAAAATTAGGGATTTGAACAAGAGAATCTAATATATAATCCAGGACGAGATATTTAAAAAAAAACTTGATATTTGCTACAGATTGTGGGTGAATATTAGAATCGACTAATTCAATGGGAAACACACCATGGCAGGCTAAAAGTACGATTTCTTACAGATGACAAATTGAATAAGAAAAATGGGATGAATTGATCAAGTAATTGAATTCTGCAGGCTGGCTAAGAAATTCAAATTGAATTTACAGGACTAGGTTGAATCATTACCAGACAAAGAAAGGAAAGAATCAGACGCAAGCCTGCGATAAAGCAAATGATTAGAAAGTCTTAAACCCCCACTAACACCCTTTTCTGGAAAGATTAAGCTTCGGTGTTATCAAAATAATAATCAAAACCAAGATCGACTGAATAAAAATATTAATTAAATTGAAGATCCCCACAAATATCATCAAATGGAAAGTAACAATCTTCGTGATTATCAAAATATTCGTCTTAAATTGAAATCAGAATTGATGTAGAGGAAACCGATTTTTAAAGAATAAAAGATTTGACCGTGACACTTTCTTCACGCCGAAATCAATTCCATAACCATAAAATCTTTCGAATCAAGACTCCACGATAGCATACTAGATATGGATTATAGTATTTCAAAGCCATCTGAACCTATGAACGACTAATTAGACGCTCATAGAAGAGTCGAAAACCATAGATGGAAAAAAAAATAACAATTTTTGGTGGGAAAGCATTTTTCGGGTTCACTTGAAAATTTCGTATTAATCATTCGATCACTTGAAAATTTCTTTGAAGCTAATAGTTTGTGTAAGACAGCTAATGTCGTCTTCCGAGAATGTTTCAATGATTGAAATGAGAGTTTAGAACAAATAACCATGATTGGATATAACACAGTATGCGTACTTGTATGCTAACTATTGCAAGTTATTCCGAGTCCGGGAACCATGGTGTGCATACTCGTATGCGTAATGATTGGTTTAGTAGAGGTTCTGGAACAAAGTACGCATACCGGTACGCTACTGGCATGAGGTTCGAGTTCCGGGACTTTACTGAGTTTGGTGGTATGCGCACCCGTTCGCGTACTGACGAACCCAAACTTAGTCCGGCCACTTAGGTATGCGTACATGTTTGCATACTTGAGTGCGTTATGTTCTAAAATCGGTTTGTTCATGAACTAATACATTTATATAATAAGGAATGTAATCTTTTCCAAACCATGGCTATAATGTTCATGAATTTATTCGAGTGAATCAAAATCGATTTTGCTTCAATTGTGTTTTGTATACGTCTATGAGAATATAAACAATTGAACAACTCTAGAACTAATTTCATTTGAGTCATTTGAACTAGTTATGGTTAAGATGAATAAGGTTTATATGAAAGTGTTCATATGGCTAACTTCAGTTAACTATTGTTGAGCCAACAAAGGTATACAGTTTGGGTACGGTTACTCATATCTAAATGAAGTCACTCTTCATTAATGCTAAGTTCGATCAAACTGTTAAAAGATACTAACTTGAGTCTAAATCAGGTTTTCATCTAACGGTGAATATTGAATGCTTTGTTACCAAGGTAACATTAACTACAAACTCTGATTTGAAGACTATATAAGTGAGATCTCTAGCGACTAGGAAACCTAATCCCCACACCTCCTGTGTGATAGTAGTTGCGACTAGAGTCGATTCTCCTTTAACCTTATGTTTTTCTAAAACCCTGTAGGTTAACGACTTGAAGACTTCATTGGTGTTGATGGGTGAAAACTACTCCTGCAGAATTTGGTAATTTGGGGTGTGGATGAGGAATGAATTTAAACCTTTAAACAAATGCACTGCGCGGTGAGTGCTTGTAGATTTGAGAGATCAATCTGTGCAAGTCCGGCCTAAACCAAGAAATGGCCGTTCCAAACTTGTTTCGGTCACAAAGTGAAGGAGATGGGGTTGATCTTAGGGAGGGAAGCGAAGAAGGTGTTGAGATTGTGAAGGTGTTGGCTTTCTTATGACTTGTAACAGAAAGGTGAGCAGGCTTGCGGTTGATGCAAACAGGCTCTGGGTGTTTGAATACGATTTTTGTATTAACACTTGATTTTCTGTCTCGTCTGAACTTGTGTTGTTGTTTGAAATAGGACGGAGAACCTATTTATACAAGTCATTGAGCCTCATTCACGTCTCTCGTGGGAAGTGGAGGAAGTGGAGTGATGGAGTAGTGGAGTTGTGCGTCGAGCAGTCTTGCCCACTTCTCCTGTTCATCTCTAACCGTCCATGACTTCGACACGTTCTTGTGATGAGCGCGTTGCACGCCGCACGTCAAACCGCTTGAGACCAATACCCAAATATGTATCCCCGAGTTTGTGACATGATTGATATGGAATGTGTGGATCGTGGATCCACGAAAGATAGCATGTAATCTTTGAATTGAATAACGTGTTATTCGGGAAGTCGATACTTGTGAAGTATCGCGTGTATTTTATGTGCATCTTGCATTATAGTGTGGTAAAGTGATGGGTAATGACGCCTCACCGACTAAATAACTCTGACCGAGGTTGTATAACCAAGCTGGTGAAGTTGGACGGATGAGATGATCTTTGAGACACTCATCCGCGACCAGTTAATGAATATTAGGGTTTTTGAAGAGGTGCGCAAGCATCACTCTTGACTTGGTCGAAACCAAGCATGGGAAAGGCTTTGGAGAGGACCGACCAGGGCATGTGTGTAGACAAAGCATGCCAGTGTGCACGTCCATATCTCACTTTCCCAAGAAGGAGCGATCTAGGCCACTCAAATTGACCAAGCAAAGTTGAGTGGTTGAGATCGGTTTGGGGCAGAAATCCATTGCCGTTAAAAGGAGTTGGAAACCGCATGGCATCCCTGGTTTGGGCGCGTTCCAAGACGACTCATCTTGGTCGGTTTTGGTGGATCATACCGAAAGTGTGTAGGTGGTAGGCTGGTGTTCACACCTATACCGACTATCCCATGAAAACGTGATCTAAGCCATTCAAATCATCCCAGGTGAAGTTGAGTGGTCGAGATCGGTTGCAATTTGGGAAGTGTAACCACGCATGTTTGGGCGGGCGTTTTGGATTAGCCGGGCATGGGATGCCTTGGACGATCGCATGAGGAGGTAGATGGGCGCACGGTGGTCATGCTGGTATGACCGGCCCTTGCTTAATCTAATCTGTGACCCTCCATTCGTGCACGATAAGATGGACGCGCGTGATGATTTAAAACCCTAATTTTGGCTTTCAAAAGCCGTGCGCCACTTCTTGTTTGGGTGACGATTCTGTCACGGCCAAACATTGTTGGTCTTGTGGATTGGTCAAGTGTGTATGCGGGCCCACGATGATCGTGTTGACATGCTCGGGGCCCTTTGAGTCTACATCTACACCCTCCATCTATACCTGCGAAGATGGATGGTTGAGACCATTTTGCGACACATGTAATATGCCGCAAGCCCTTATTTAGGTTTTAGTCCATAATGCTTGGTATGAACGTCTTTTGGCAAGCAAAGGCCAATGGTGACCATGCGGGGTCGGCCGTGGGTATTCCATACCTGCTTGGGGGTGATGGAATTGATGCGGGGGTCATCCAATCATGCTTGTGGAGTTGGATGAGGCTGCGATCAGATCATATCCGGACCGATACTAGTCGATCCGGATGCTCAATCAGGCTAGTATAACACACCGAGGGGGCTCAATCGGGTTAGTATAACACACCGAGAGGGCTCGGGCTAGTATAACACACCGAGAATCACTGTGACGGGTATTTCGTACATGGTTTCATTATAGTGCTTGGAGGTTCGTGTTACTCGTAAGAGTAACACTCGAGTCGTCATGCCACACCGATAACGAGTCCGGAAATACAAGGCCGATATGAAATTCACGAAGGATTGTTGCCACATGCTCCAACCTGGAGGAATTTCATGTATTCACGTAATGGGATTGTTGCTACATGCTCCATTCTTGGTGAATTAAGTGAGGGAGTATCCAACACTTATAAATGGCTTTATCTTTTACAAGATGTCAGCGCATGATTTTTCTGGTTTTTACAAATTTAACCTTAAACGAAAATCCACCATCAACAATTGGGATTATGAAGCCAGACCCAACTATTTTCTATGTAGTTGCGTGTTCTGATTTTGCTGTTTTCTTTCGTGATTGAGTATTATCTTCTCTAAGTGCTCGAGATTTAATCTCCGATAGGAAAGATAAAAAGTAGTCACAAACATCTTCGTCTCATCGTTTGTGATTCCACAATATCTTGTTTCGCTACCATACGATTAAGATTATTGTGAGGTAATTGATATTTCTAGGCTGTTCTTCGGAAATATAAGTCAGGTATATCAATTGGTTCATGTTCACCTTGATTTATCAAAGGACAGAACAAAACTCACGGGTATATCTTTGGGAGACGGATTTATCTATTCAATGGACTTTTCTGTGTAAGACAGATTGGTTTATCAATTCTTCGACTTTGGGTCGTAAAAACTCTTAGTTGTGGGTGAGATGAGCTAAGGAAATCAAGTGCACAGAGTCCTGCTTGGATTCAGAGACGCAAGGAGCGCAATTGTACCTTGATCAGTATGAAATTGGTTAGGGCTCAACTACATTCCAGTCCGAAGTTAACTTGGAGTAGGCTAGTGTCTGTAGCGGCTTAATACAATCTGGTGTTCAAATCTGGACTAGGTCCCAGAGTTTTTCTTGATTTGCGGTTTCCTTTTTAACAAAACTTCGGTGTCTGTGTTATTTCTTTTCCGCATTATTTTTGTATATATAATTGAAATATCACAGGTTGTGCGTAATTTCAATCAATTGTGAATCCAACCTTTGGTTGTTGATTAAATTGATTGACACGTGGATATTGGTTTTTGATACCGTCCAAGTTATTTCTTATATTCAATCGGGCTTGCAAATTCATATTTGTTTGATTGCAGATTGAATTGAGATATAACTCTTTGGGATATTTTTGTTAAGATTGAGTCTAACCGTCTAGTTGATTCTCTTGAAAGTATATTGGAGTTAGTCCATTCAAATTGCTAAGCAAAGTATTGGGTGTGGTTGTTAGACCCCTGCATTTTCAAGACGGTCCTCCAAGAACTCCATGTCATGTTGAACCATTGCAGGTGCTTGCTGAGGGATATTAACTTGAAATACAACTTCTTGGAAGGAATGACATTATTTGCATGAGCTTTTTGTATCTCCCCTTGTTGTATAACAATGATAAACTGAAGAAAATTTTGTAATTTATGACCAATGAGGGTTGAATCCACAAAAATTATTAGGAAAGTTGTGGAAGTCAAAGAGACCTCAGTTAAACCCATTTTATTTTCTCGCCATAACTCTGAACCCGAGCCTTTCCTTATATCGATGCTTTCTCGGACATTGATAGCATAACTCGCCATTAACCTTGTGAAATGGGTATGAGAAAGAGATGATTTGTTCCATGAAAGCTAAGTATCTCTTAATATTGTCACTGGAAAGTTGAGCAGGTGTAAGATTGTGCATTGTGATAAAGAACATTCTTCATCTTGATTCCAAGTAGAAAGACTTTTCGTTCTTTGTCATAATCTGATACAGAATAAATCACCATATACTTTTCTTGTTGCAACAACAAGTAATCTGTACATTTCATATTCCCTCTCAAATCTAATCAAGAACACACACTCATTGACTGATATAACAGAAAGACCACCTTGAATCTCCCATTGAACTATCAGGGCATTTTTGACATCCCATCTATTTCTTGCCACATGTTAAAAAAATCTTCCTAATAGACAGTTAGTCCAAAGTTCATCTTCATTGTTTTGAACTCTAGTAGGTAAAAAGTGATTAAGGGTGAATTGTCTAAAACTACTCAGATTCAAGTCATGTTGAAGTTAGTTTGTGATGTGAGAAACATCACTATGCCAGATTGTATACATGGTGATACAGAACTAAGTCAGCTTGAAATCTATACTAAACTTGAAATAATAAAGAAAAAAAGTGATTGCAGATTGGAGAAGAAAACTTGAGCACAACAGGGATAAGGAAAACCTCATTCTCTAAAGTATAAGTAGGTAAAAAAAAATTAGGGATTTGAACAAGAGAATCTAATATAAAATCCAGGACGAGATATTTAAAAAAAACTTGATATTTGCTACAGATTTTGGGTGAATTTTAGAATCGACTAATTCAATGGGAAACACACCATGGCAGGCTAAAAGTACGATTTCTTACAGACGAAAAATTGAATAAGAAAAATGGGATGAATTGAGCAAGTAATTGAATTCAGCAGGCAGGATAAGAAATTCAAATTGAATTTACATGGGACTAGGTTGAATCATTACCAGACAAAGAAAGGGAAGAATCAGACGAAAGCCTGCGATAAAACAAATGATTAGAAAGTCTTAAACCCCCACTAACACCCTTTTCTGGAAAGATTAAGCTTCGGTGTTATCAAAATAATAATCATCAAGATCGACTGAATAAAAATATTAATTAAATTGAAGATCCCCACAAATATCATCGAATGGAAAGTAACAATCTTCGTGATTATCAAAATATTTGTCTTAAATTGAAATCAGAACTGATGTGGAGGAAACTGATTTTTAAAGAATAAAAGATTTGACCCCGCTGACGTTTTCTTCACGCCGAAATCAACTCCATAACCATAAGTAATTGAATCAAGACTCACGATAGCAGACTAGATATGGATTATAGTGTTTCAAAGCCAATCTGAACCTATGAACGGCTAATTAGCCGCTCATAGAAGAGTCGAAAACCATTGATGGAAGAAAAATAATAATTTTTTGTGGGAATGCATTTTTCGGGTTTCCTAAAAGTCGAAAAACATAATCAACACGAGGACTTCCCAAAATTTCGCACTCTTTTATTTATATATAAAAAAAAATTAAAAGAAAAAGGAAGAGACAGCGTCGTAAGTCGCCATCCGTTGCAAGATAAAATTTAACACGTGTTATAAAGATAAGAGTCAGATAATCGGTGACACGTGTTTCCTGGGTAAGGTAAATCCGTCAAGAAATTTATTTATATAAATAACCTAATAATATTGAGGTGAAGAAAGGAAAGCTGTTCTTTATTTGTAGAAAAACAGGAAGAGAAAAAGGGGGAAAGGAAGCTAGGGTTTACAAATGGCGACGGATGTTTCTTCTTCTGCATCATCGTTTTTTTATTTTTAATCTTTTGTTTGTTCAATTGATTTCTTAGTTTTTTTGTTCTCATGGAATAGTATTTGGTTGTTGATGCTGCTGCAGTTGGAATAATTGAGAAAACTTTTAGGGGCAGATTTGCCGAATGTATGGCCCGACATAATAGAACGTCTGATCTCCTGAAATCACCTTTCTTGTTAGAGCAACAAGGATTTGTTCGAAAGTCTTTTTGCTGAAATCACCATTGTTGTTAGGCTCTTACCATAAGTTCAGTCGGCTATCACAACTCTCGTCTCCTTTGCCTTTTTGCACCATGCACCACCTACTCTGGTAACTACAAACAATTTGCATTTTTGTACCCTTGTAAATAATTGGTTACAACTCTTACATATTGAACACCTTCACCAGCCACTAGAGTACGTTGTCTAACCTGAATCCAGAAGAATCAGCTGATGCATATGTAGCTGGAAACTTTGCAAGGTCAGTTTGCCCGCCTCCATTGTGATTTGTATGTAATTTCACTCGAGCACCGAAGAAGAGAGAACTGGAAGTGAGCTAGGGAACCGGTTTTTCAACTTCCACTTCCAAAGTAGATACTTTTGGATGCCAACAACTTGAAAGAGCTTCAAACAGAGAAGCTTGTTTCATTGGTTCTTACTGGCAGATTAAATTTACAGAATAAGAAAATAGTTTAAATAGACTTCAAAAATACAAGTGGATTAGTCTCGGTCTCAGAGACACTAAATTTCCGTTCATATGATTCAATTTCCATTTTACTTATGGACTGTATTGGAATGCTTTTAGTAAACGTGTCCTTAAAGTTTCACTTACTTGGTAGCTTTAAATAGTTTGCTTCTTGTTGATGGGAAGTAATCTCTTGTTACAAATGCATCATGCAATACTGCTTAAAAATTGTAGGGACAAAAAACTGAAAACATTAAACTGTGGCGCACCAAGAAGTATTGTTTTTCTTGGGTAGTCTTTATTTGAATCTGGGATATTGATAGCAAAATATCATGTTTTTATCTGTTGTTTTGGAAACGCTCACGGGGCTCGAATCGAATTTCTAACCTAGAGTTTGTCATCTGGCCTACTGGGGGATAGATATGATGCTGAGCTTGGGATATAGGAGACAATCAAAGACAAGACTGGAAGATGCTATAATTCGGCCTCTTATATGGACATTAACATAGACTGATTCTGGTTCAATATTTCCAACTAGTATACACATTCAGTATAATTTGTCTTTGTGGGCACGAACAAAATCCGTTTCTAAATAAAATCGGTTCATAAGTACATTAACGTAAACTAATTCTAATAAACCCAGAACACTTTGATTTCGAAAAAATCGAATTTTGAGTGATTGCATGTTGCTAAAATAATTTAGGGGATTGGGTTGCTAAAAAAGTACTTGATTCGTGCCATTTCATCTGCTTCTATGACAATCGAAGATGGTTCGTATTAGGGGAGAAGAAGAGAAGAAGAATCGGTTGGAGATGGAGATGGAAATGAATTTGATTTTGATTTAAGTTTTTAGTTTTATGATTTTGATTTTAGTTTTTAGTTTTTAGTTTTATTATTAGGATTTAATGGGGACATATATGTAGTATTAGTATTTGATAAACGGTAAGTTGGTAGTTTCATCTCTTAATAATCTTTTTTTATCCAGTAGTGGAGGCCCAAATTAATTGGAATACGCCCCAATTTAGCCAGGTTTTTTTTTCCTAGCGTTTTTAGGGGCCACTCAAAAGGATTTAGGAGCCAACAATAAAACAAAATTGGGTCACCCAAACCTAAAGTGAGTTACCCCTTATCTCGCATATTTCTTAATGGAAAAATTGCCGGATAATATATTTCGGTAGACAAAATAAGAAGTATGCGTCCGAATGTAGTGGGTGCAGTATTTTGATGAATTTTGTTTCATTTTTGTTTTCTTCTAGGGTTTTTTTGTTTTTTACCAGATTCGGGAGATATTCATGATTTTAAACTCCCGAATGTAGTCGTGTTCTTCATTTCTCAAGAACATCGACAATATTCGGGAGATAGAATTATAGGTTAACTTCCGAATATTTTTGGTCATATTCGGAATATACTGTGAACAAAATGGATATAATCGGTAGCTTAAAGAATTTTTTGACTACCGAATATATTAATGTAGAGACACAGTAATTGGAAATACCAAGGATTATGGTCGTTCCGAAATGCCAAAACGTAAGGATTTTGGCAGGGTTGGATTGTTGAGCCACTCAATAATCAGAGATTTGGTTAACTAAATTTACCTCTGATTATTACAATTTCAAAATTTGAAAAATCTTTGTTTTTCCAAAATTCTGATTTTTGGGCCATCGTATATACGGGAGTTTATTCAAATGACATATCTTCCGAATATTACTGTGGCGGAACCTACCATGCCATGGCTCTAAGCGGTTCCAAAGGCACCATTTTAGAAGGTTAGGCAATATACATTCGGGAGTTTATGTAAATTATATAGTGGCATTTTGAAATGAGAATTACCATATTCGGTAGTATTTTAAGTTAATTAAACTTCCGATTATATATTGGCCCAAAACGAGTTTTTGAAAAGAAAAAAAAATCTTCAATTTTCGAATTTTGGTACTACCATAATCGGTAGTAAGGTAAGAACTTAACTTCCGATTATATAGTGGCATTTTCAAATAAGAATTACCATATTCGGTTGTATTTTAAGTTAATTAAACTTCCGATTATTTACTGGCCCCAAAACGAGTTTTTGAAAAAAATTCTTCAATTTTTCGACTTTTGGTACTACTGTACCATAAACGGTAGTAAGGTAAATGAACTTAACTTCCTATTATATAGTGGCATTTTCAAATGAGAATTACCATATTCGGTAGTAGTTTAAGTTAATTAAATTCCGATTATATACTGGCCCCAACACGAGTTTTTGAAAAAAATTCTTCAATTTTCGAATTTTGGTACTACCATAATCGGTAGTAAATTGTGTTCATTATCTACTGATTGTGTTTAATTTTTAGTATAGAAAAATTGAATTTTTTGAATCAAGAATAATCGGTAGATAACATCATTTTATCTACCGATTCTGGTTGATGTTCATCATTTCTTAAGAAAATGAGTTATAATCGGTAGGTAAAATAGATTTTGGGGAACTTTTTTTCTAGCACAAAATTGTTTTTTTAAATATCAAAAACCCATCTTAAAATTTCATATATGAAAAATCCATAATTATCCATAAGTGTAAGATGATTACAAAAATAACCTTTAATTAGTTCCATTATAAGAAAACAAAAACGTAAAAAAAAAGTATTTAGTTGTAATCCCTAAAATTACTTTTGATTTGACTAAACTAATTCCCTAAAATAATTTTAACGTTATCCCTAAAAATCTCCTAAACATAAGTGTTAGACTTCCTTAACTAACTCCCTAAAATCCCGTACTCCCTAAATATGCTTTTGTAAACCTATAGCAAACAAAAAAGAGAGAATATCACGGGAAAAAAATAATATAAAATTTAGGAAATTTCTAGTTTTCACCTACCTAAGTTCTCGGTGAATATTCCAATTTTCACAAGTAAATTTTAGTTTTTCACCCTTTTTCGCTTATATTTAACCATATGAGATGCGTGAAAATTCAAGTTTTCCGTGTGTTTCAGTTTTCTCCCAGTAAATATGTGACGTGCAAATCGCACTTCTAGGTGATAATCAAAATCGCATTTTTCATTAAGTTGTGATCGTTGATAATGAAAATTGCACTTTTCATTGAGTCGTAATTGGTGATAATCACATTTTTCATATCTATTGGTCGTGAAAATCGTGATTTTCACCGTATATTAACACCTCTTTTTTCTTTGTCACTTTCACATTTAAGGTTATAAGTTTGCATTTACGTTTGGAAAGGATAGTGAGATGGCCAAAGCTATAAGCTGATAATTCATCCGACTGACCACCGTATTTGCAACAAAAATATGTAAATGGTTATCCATCTCTCTACTAGTTATCCTTCTCATCGACCATTTTCCCATCGACCAAGTAAATGATTACTTGGTGAAATGTAATTTTATCATCAGCCTAATCAAAATTTCCGACATAAAAAAATTACAAGATCGGCACCCTAATGCGACATGCATACACATGAAACAGTGGAAAACCACAAACTTAATTTAGTCATCTTTGTCCATAGCTACAATATTTGGTCAAGCCAAATCTATTTAACGAAGATTTAAAACCACAAGCATATAAGGGAACGAAATGGTAAAGCCAAATCTACAAAACAAAATAAGAACTACAATCATGGTAAAGCCGTGAATTACAAATCTCCCAATGGATATATACTTATCTATTCTTCCCTTGATCCAGCAACCTCATACACATCACTAATGACTAAGATGTAGTGAAGGAGGCACTGCACCAGATCAAGATGTACAGTACCCAAAGAGATTGGGTTACTACTTTGTTTGTAATATAGGTGCCTCCATTGCCATGTTAAGTGCATCGATGCTTTTGGAGATTGAAAAGAAAAGTTGTGTGTGATCTGTTTTCTTCTATTCTCAACATGCGTTTTATCAACCGAGGTAAATGAAACGAACAAGAAAGTAATGAAATGCGACCAAGATGCCAAAAAATTGAGAAAATGCACTTAGAGAAGAAAAAAAATCGCTGAATATTAATTACCGACCCTAAAACTCGGATCTTAAGTATAGGAGTTGGTTAATTTCAACCAAATAAGATAATTAACCATAATTTACGGTAACTAATTAATTTCCTAAAAATAAATTTCCTAAAATAACTAATTAATTGTAATTAAGTTTTAGAAGAAATAATAAGATAATTAACCATAATTTATGGTAACTAATTAATTTTTTTCTAAAATAACTCCCATAACTAATGACTGGAGTATTCCTAATGACACACAGCTAATTGACCGCAATGATTTATTTTCTTTTGTTAATAATGTTTAATGGGTAAAAGGTTAATTTGGTAATGTTCAAAATGTGAAAATATAAAATCAAACTAAAACTAATAATCTGAACCATCGATCTTACATTTTGGGCTACATATATATACCATCTTAATGCTGGGTTTGTGAAAGAGAGAGGGATCAAACTTGGGTTTCTCAGAAATTTCTATTTACCGATTATGTTCCTGCTACTCAAAAAAAAAAAAAAAAAAAAAAAAAAAAAAAACTTCAAATAACTCCGCTAACATTAACTAAATGTACACTAACTACCGAATGTGTAGTTATCAACCAATTATTTGAGGGCAATTTTGCCATTACGAAAATTATTGATAAGGGGTGAACTCAATTTAGGTTTGGGTCACCCTATTTTGTTTTATTGTTGGCCCCTAATTCCTTTCCAGTGGCCCTAAAAACGTTAGGTTTTTTTTCTTGTAAAACAAAAGAAAAGAAAACAACCCCTTGCAAGATAAAATTTAACAAGTGGTGTAAAGATAAGAGTCGGATAATCGGTGACACGTGTTTTCTAGGTTATTTATTTAACACCGTCAAGAAATTTATTATCTAATTTATTTAATTATGAGGGATCCCCTCACACTTTTATTATCACACTATCTCACACGTTGGGCGTCATTTCGCGAATAAAAACCCAACCGTAACGGATTTGAAGCTAATATTTTTGGGATATGTTCATCTTACTAAGTTCTACATGCCTACCAAAACTGAGCACATTCCGAAATATGAAACCTCACAATCTACCGGTCTTAATTTCGACGGCCATAAATCCGTTGATTTTCAACGGCTTATTTTCAAAGTAGTAGTTGGTGGTGTTATATGTCTCGAAATACGCTCATTTTTGGTAGGTATGTAGAACTTGGTAAGAGTAACATATCCCCAAAATATTAACTTCAAATCCGTTACGGTTTGGTTTTTGTTCACAAAAATAACGCTTAATGTGTGAGATAGTGTGATAATAAAAGTGTGAGAGGATCCTCCTCTTTAATTACCTGGCTTGATTGGGGTATACCCAAACTAATTGGGGTATACCCAATTTTAAGTGTACATGTGACCTTACTAAGGGGAGGCCAAAACGTGGTAAAGTTACTTTAATACCCCTATACTAATTAACCTATAACTAAACCCTAAACTTAAAAACTAAAAACTGATTAATCTTCCTCTAATCCATCTCCTCTTCTCTTTCATTCCAAAACCTAAAATCAACCAAAATTTTCAATTTTGATTTTCTACAAAAATGGTTGATTCTAAACGATCCAAAGAAGAAGAGAGATTCAACTGTAACATCCATGGATCCAAATCGGAGGAAAAGGTAAGGGAAAGGTTGGAACTAGCAAACCCGAAAATCCAATCCTTGAAGGTGTCGAAAAGAAACCTCTAAAGGTGAAAATAAGATTGTAAGTAATTTATAAACTCAAACCCATTATTGTTTTGTTGAATATGATTGTTAGATTAGGTTAGAAATCGAAAATTTTGATTTTCGATTTGTGGCCAAGCAAGGTCGATAGTTGAACAACACGCCGGCCATTTGTATTTTCAAAGCGCCAAGGGTCTCGGATGAATAACATGCCGGCTTTTCATCTGAGCCATGGCGGCTCGCCGGGACAATAACCGTGGCCGGCGTAGGTATAATAACCAACCATGCCGGGTTATATTTGGTCGGCGTGGTTTTTGACTTGTACCATGCCGACGTTAGGCATCGAAACCTTAATTTCCTAAGTTATTAGTTGGCATCTTTCATAAATAGGACCATTGGGCGGGTTTATTCGTTCGCCAAGCAGGTAGTTGGTTAACACCTTCCCGACTCTAGTAGTCGGCATTGTAGTTGGTTAAAACCTTGCCGGCCAGTGGAAGAAGATCAACAAAGGTGTTGTGTTGTTTGCTTTCATATATCTTATTTGTGCATTGTTTAGGTTCCAGTGGAAACAAAGAAGAACTACCTTGTCTTGTTAACAATGCGGAAGAGCTATTTGAATATTTGAACACAATTTATCCCAATTTAAGAACCTAAAGATGAAACCGAAGAGAATTGTCCGTTTAGAAAGTTATGTTTGATGGGTAAGGAAAATCCAAGAATTTCTAAGGTTTATGAACAGTCCTAAAGAATCCCCTCAACTATGAAGAATGCACATCATCAAAGGAGGAAGAAGAGGAGGTCGATCCAAGAACTTTTTCAGGGCATGTGACTTTTCCGGGAGTGAACCCCTATTACAATGAGGATGGTGACTACATAGGTCCAAGTGAAGGGGAAGGGAAAAGCAAAAGCCGATGCCTGGGTGAAAAAGCTAGTGATGGGGAGGAAGATAGCAACAATGAGAATGATCCATGAAATTCTTAAACTTTATTATGTTTCACTTGGTTTAAAAACTTAGATTGTGGTTTGAACTCTTTCATTATGTTTTGAACTCTTAGATTGTGGTTTGAGACTTGTTAAACTTATTCTAATTTTCAGTTTTAGTTGCTTTAGAAGTTATTATTTTGTTTATACAGGTTTTAGACAAAGTACTTGAGCCCGGCATGGTATGAAGTCTCTACATTGCCGATCAGTATTTGAGGCCGGCATGGTATGAAATCTATACCTTGCCGACCTAAATGTTAGTTGCACCTTTAGGTATTACGTACAACCCATTGAGTGCTCAACGGCTAGAAATTTCAAAATCAATATATTAGGTATGTTGTTATTATAAAAGCATTCCCAACTTCATCTTCAACCTTGCATAAAGAATGGAAGTTTCACCACCAAATATTTGTAGTCTTTGTACACTAAGTGGTCATTTTGCAAGCGATTGTCCCTTTGAAGGAAGCAAATGCACTATTGAAGGTTGTAAGGGATTCTTATTTCTCATGAAAGCTGCAATAGGAGGTGTATATCAACCGTATGCTTCAAAATGCACTTGTTGTGGGTTTTTCTATTGGATAGATGAGCGTGTAGCTCCGTATGAAGATGAAGTTGCTAAAATCAACCTTCTACCATGCACAGATCCATGTTCATGACGGTAAGATGAAGCTAATTACCTCTCCTAAGAAATTGTGTACCGGAAAAAGATACTATTTATGTCCCAAATGTGTTAGGGTAAAGTTTTTAACGTTTGTATGCTTTAATTAAGGTTTGTATCCGATGTATAGTCGGCATTTTCCTAAATTAGAAGTATGCCGGCGGCATCATAGTCGGCATTATCCTATATTAAAAGCTTTCCGACGGTTGTTTTGTCGGCAAGGATGTTATAATACACCTTACCGGCTTTATAGAAAATAACATTCATGAATAATTTTTGAGGGAGTTATTAGGCATGGTTCTACTCAATAACAATGGCTTTATAGCAATTTGGCAAAACCAGACTTCACGGTTTAATAGAAAAGAACACCCAGGAACAATCTTTTAATGGAGTTCTTAGCCGGCATGGTAAAATTCATAAACATTGCCGGCGCATCGGGAGCCTAGCTTGGCTTAAAGCTGACCTTGCCGAAGCCATATCGGGCAGCTTTTTCATCTTGTCATGCATCGGCCGTAGCCTGACGAAATAATACCGTGCCGACTCTAGGAGAGCCGGCATGGTTTCGTAATAAATATGATGCCGACCAAATGAGAATACACCCAAAAAAATACATCCATTTCATTCATTTGTAGCACTCCAAAGTACATTACACAAAACACGCATGCGATTACAAAAGTACTCTAAAAAGTACGAATATTTTGTCTAGTACTCCATTGTACACTACAAAAAGCTGCTTTATTCCCTAATCATATTCACTCCTCACTCAAATCTATTGGAGGGAGTTCATTCAAATCTATTGAACCTCCTTTAGTCAAATCTATGGGACATTCCCGAGACTCATCTATAACATTCCAAAGGGCCATGTTGTCCTCATAAATTTTCATCCATTCCTTGCTCTTGTTGTTTGTGAACTTCTCCCACAAACTAAACCTACATAGAGGAGGTAATGGACATTCCTTATTGAGTTGTAGACCAATAAAATGATTTTTATCCACCAAAGCCATTACAATTCTTCTATGCTTGAGTTGCTCCACGCAAACCGCATGTTTCGGTGCAAATGCTATAGATAGTCCCTCACTAAAATGTACCACGCAATTCCAAGTATCTCGCAATAGATGGCCACACTCCGCATTCTTAACCAATGCTCCCATTTGATCGGTGCGCGTTTCCCTCCGGGCCTTTAACACTAGTTAGCAAACCTTGAAAGTTGCTTCTTTCTCCTCCATGGAACCTTCTAGCATCATTGATGTATGGAACTCCTTGTCGTTTTCTAGTCGAGCGGCCATCTTCTTTCTAATGTATTGGCATTGGGTGAGATTCTCTTCAACTGCTCCACTTAGGTGTCCCAATTGTCTTGAGATAACGTGAAACCCACAATTTCCATCTTTCTAACATCGTCGGTACCAATCACGAAATCTTGAATAATTGGAGGGAGTTGAGTGCGATACTTTTGCAACACCGGTTGTACTACCTTCTTTGAACGACCTTTTTCTTCGCAACATCTCCTTGGCTTGCTTGGCTCTCAAGAGGTAGAGTTCCATTTGTATTCAAGTTAGAGACGGTTGCCATGTAGTTAAATCCCTTCTTTGACCGACCCCTTTTCTTTCCAACAAATGCCACGCTTGCTTGATTCTCAAGAGGTAGAGTGCCATTTGTATTCAAGTTAGAGACCGTTGGCGTAGTTGAATCCTTCCTTGACGACCTCTTTTCTTTTAGCGCTCCTCCTTGTATTGCGCCTCGGATAAACATGTCCGGATGGATCGCACTTTGTACTCAAATGCTCTTTAATGTTTTCCCTTTTGGATTGATCACTATTTCTACTTAAAAACTCTTTGATTTGTTCTCCTTCGGATTGATCTTGATCGCAATTTGTACTAAAAAAACTCTTTGATTTGTTCTCTTTCTTCCGCCTCGTCTTTTTGGTAGTTGGTCTACCATTAGGATCTTGTTTCTCCGGTTCTTCAAGTTCTTCCATAAAAGGGTAAACTATCTCCGCATCAACTTGTGCTTCATAGTTTGTTTGTCCAACCTATTCAACTTGGGGTACTTTTCGAGGATTATTCTCCCAAGTTCCATGTCGCCAAACTCTTCATATGGGATCTTCTCTTGGAGTAGGTTTGAAAGATAACCGCTTCCAATAGGGATCGATATCATCAAGAGGAATGGGAGTTTTATACCTACCAAGCATATGACGACATGGAAGTCCGATAGCCTTCATTATCCTACACTTACAAGGAGTGCTCGGGTCATCATACTTTTTATACTTTTTAAACAATGCGAGATGTTTCATCATGAAACGTATTGCCCAATGCGAGACGTTTCTATGTATACCAACAAGCAACCAATCATCCTCCTTAAACTCCTTCAAATTCGGAAGCTACTTTCTTGGAATTGTTTTTTTATCTTGTCGATATCATTATTAGTATACTCATGGATAGCATGTTGCACCGTCACAATCCCATTTTGACTGTGAAAAGTATACCTTTTAGTCTCCCATGAGCTTGCTCTACCATACTTGTGGATTCAAGTTTGAAATGTTTATAGTCGTAAGTATAAGCATACACAAACCTCTCTTTGTGTGGCCTCAACCATTGTTTCTTGCAATATTCCACTACTTTGGGGTAATTAGTTCCCAATCATCCTCGAAATCCTTCAAGTTTAACTCATATCTTCCCACACTCATCGACCAAACCACCTTATCCCATGCTTTCATGAATAACCCAAACTTAATCTCACCTTCTTTCCATTCTTCGTCTTCTTTCTCTTTCTCCTTCTCTCGCTCCTCTTTAGTTAGTTTGCTAAGACGTTCATCTTCCTCTTTTTCACGTTTAGTTCCTTTCTTTGCTTTCGGTTTCGGATATGACTTCTACAATTCTTTCTAAGATTGCATTGTATATGCCAAGTGCAAAGGAAATTTTGTGCATTGGGAAAGACTATCCTCACGGCGTTCATTATTGCTTGCTCATTGTCGGTGACTATAACCTTCGGAGTTTCGTCTTCGTGGTAGAGAAGCTTCAAAGTTTCCAATGCCCAAATATAACTATCATTCTTCTCACGATCCATAAAACACCATGCCACCGTGAACGATTGCTTATCCGAGGTTTGTCCTACAATGTTCAACAAAGGCATGTTGTACCTATTCGTCTTATAAGTACAATCCATGAACAAAACTTGGTAAAAGCAACGCGCCAATTGAATCATATCGGGATGCGCAAGAAAAATACGATCCACCTTCCCCTCCGATGACTCATGGTGTCTCACCGTGTAGTTGTATTTGTGTATTAACCATTGTGATTCTTCCATCACCTTTCTTCCATCCCATTCAATTCTTTTAATAGTTGCCTTGGCCGCATAAATTGTAGACAATGAAGAGAGGTTATGTGGTCGTACCTCTTGAACTTACTTAGGATCTTACTTGGTTTAATTCCCAACTTGTTCTTACTTGTTCGAACTCGTGCGGTTTCAACTTGGCAACTTGACAATGCCCAACAAGAGTTTCCGGATCTTTATGGTTATGCCAACCAACATCAACTCTACTCATTCTCCACATGTGATCGGTGTGTTCGTTCCTCCAAAAATTATCTTGAATGGGCATCCACACTTCTTTGACTTCGTCTTGTACACCCTAGTCGTCTTCTTATCATACACATAACCCTTCCTCTTGTGACTTTCCTCCCGCAACCCATAACACTCGCATACCATTTCAAACCGCGTCTCTTTTTGTTGGGTGTTTTTCACTAGAACGCACATCTTCTCTTTGGCTTTTCAACAATCCAATTGACCGGTGTCTTTTTCCTTCCATTCCAAATCATTAGCATAATGTTCTAAGTATCGGGACCCCTAATTTTCCGAGCTTGAGGCCGATCCTCCATAGGTACCAATGCCACAATCTACAAAACATCAAAAGTTTAGTTGATGTGTATTACCACTATTTCCGCATGGTCTACATATATAACAATGCCGGCTAGAAAAGGTAGGAACGTAATGAGAATATAAACATTGCCGACATGGAAATAGCTTGGCAAGGTATTAAAACATGACAATGTTTGGCGTAAGCATTTTCAAGTAAAGGCTCTTGTGTTTCAAAAAATAAAAGTCTAAGGTTCAAATTTTCTACATTGCCGCGTGGTACCGCTCATGAAAAGTCGGCACGTTGTTCAATGTAGAACCATGCCGCATTTATGGCTTTGATGATCGACAAGCGTCGACCTCGAATTCGCATACACAGAATCAAAAAAAAGAAGCAAAATCCATCATTTGCATGGAAAAATCACAATCTTCACCACGAGGTTGTCTACCCGATTACTTGCAGCTCCATTCTCTTCTTCTTGGTCATTGATTCTTCGTTTGGCTCAATACATTCATCACTTCCATACCCATCATGAGTTCGAGGAAAATAAAAGTGAGGGTCATGCATGTAATCCATTTGATCATGGTCTGGGTAGATCATCATACAAGTACTCATATGTAGGAGGAAAGTTAGAAGGCTCCCCCACTTCAAAATCAGGATTAGAATCACTCATCTCACTCATATCACAAATTTCACAAAACCCTAACTTTTCCCCCCCCAAAATCTCCTCTACTCCTTCATACTAATTCTCTCTCTAAATGATTTCTAAAACTCAACTTATAACTAAATCAACTAACTAATCTAACTAATTTAACTAATCTAATCATTTTAGTTAAATTAAAGTTAATCATTGTGGGGGCATTTTAGCCATTTACAAAAATATAGGTTAAGGGGTAGCTTGACTTTACTTCAAAATGACCCTATTTTGTCTTATTGGGTATACCCCAATCAAGCCAAGTTTAATTATATCGAGGCGAGGAAAGTAAAGCTGTTTTTTATTTGTAGAAAACTGGAAGAGAAAAGGGAAAAAAGGAACCTAGGGTTTACAAATGGCGATGGAAGTTTCTTCTTCTGCATCAGAATTAAGGGAGAGAATTGGTTCATTAGCAATTTCACAAGGTTGCTCCTCATCTTCTGAAGAAGCAAAGTTCACGGCTCCGCAGAATACTCGCGAGTTCACAATCCGCAGACACCACCCAACTCGTAAATTTCTATACTCTTAATCATTGCTTTTTGTTTTAATCTTTTGTTTGTTCAATTGATTTCTTAGTTTTTTTTCTCATGGAATAGTATTTGGTTGTTGTTGATGCTGCTGCAGTTGGAATAATTGAGAAAACTTTTAGGGGCAGATTTGCCGAATGTATGGCCCGACATAATAGAACGTCTGATCTCTCGGCAGAAGAAAAGTCTTCAGAGGATCATTTATCACGTGGGAGGACACTGATCATCCTTCCTGACAAAGAAGTCCCAGCTGGTAAATTTTCCTTTTTTCTATTCAATTCGTTGCATATTTCTGTTTATCGGAATCTCATTGCCTGGATGCCCAGTTTTTCGGCGTACGATAATAATTAGTGCTGAATTTCCTGTATGTGTACAACTTAGATTATGTTGTTGTTTTCATAACAGTCGAAAGCTATGGTTCTGGCTAGGTTTGTTATAAGGGTGTATATCTCTATTTGTTCTTCTCTTATCCTTAACCGTCACATGAAAAGGTGATCACAAGCTTAGAATTGAAACTGAACGGTGGATTAATGGATTTATAGACTGTGTGCATTGCATGTGTCAGTTTGAATAATCCCTCTTCAATTAATTTGATTCTTGGCAGATGGCAGAGAGTATTTTGATTTTTGTACCGGTATAAGTAATTACTGTTTAGTAGGAATGTAAACATCTCTGTTATTGTGTTGACATTGAATTAAACATTACTCTTTTAAGTATTCTAATTGGTTAGAAATACTAGTTGCTCGATTACTTATGGTCATCTTTCAATGGGTTTTGCTAACCAGATCTGGTCAGCAATCAGCATGATTGTTAGGGTGCATGGTATATCCTTTTGAACGACAATAGTCAGGTTTAGAGTGCCCGTATATGTCAAAATGAAAGAAAATGTTGCACTTAAGAAATTCGGCTTTCTTGTTGAGGTGGAATTTTTGCTCATGAAAACAATATATGTTGAAACTTCTTTTCTTTGCTTTTGAGTACCCTTGAGCATTTATTTGGTCATTGCATGGTGTTTATTTTGTTCGCTTAAGGGTTGTGTATCTTTCGTAAGGGTTTGCTATTTTAATGCTTTGGTAACAAAAGCGGCGGGCTTTTAATAGGTTTGTGAATTGCTGACACTGGGTTGGTATTCTGTTCCTCAAATGCAGATAAAAAGTTGAAGCAGAGAGAGTATAATGAGTGGATGGTTGAAATATTGACAAAGGAGAAGTTTGAGAGCTCAGCACAAGGTGATCAAGGAAGTGCCTCAAGATTAAGTAATGAACTTCTTAAGCAAAAGAGTATTCAACTTGGTAGAATTAGAACAAATTAGCTCTAGAAACAGATTCTGAGACTGACTAATCTCAGAATCACTGAACTTAATTAGCACTGTTGTTTGTGACTAATCCAGTACTGAACAATTGGATGTCATCCATTGGATTGGGTGCCGCATTCAATCTTCCAGTCGCTCAATCCACCAATGTATGGACGGATTATATCAAGGAAATATGTAGACTGGTCAGCACTGGTAGTGAAGGAACCCAAATGCTCTACAGTAAGGCTTTCTAAGCTAAGTTAGCCCTTAAGAAACCTGAACTTCAGGAACAAGTTTTCCTAACCTAGCTCTTTAAGTTCCTAAGCTTTAGGAACTAGGTTATACAATAAAACTCCAACTCTTGACCGCCAGCTTGAACTAACAGTTGCCCCAACTAGTATGTTTTTGACACGTGAAAATGTAACTGAACCTCCAGAGGTTGGATTGACTTAATATAATTTTGGATATGCCAAAAATTTGACCCTAAAAGCCTTGAATTGACTTAATATAATTCTAGATGTGCCAAATATTAGACCCTAAGAACTTCAAATATACTCCTTAGTCCTTACCCCAAAGGGTACGTATTCAATTTCCACTTTGGGTATGCAAATCTTTTCTTGGATTGTCCTTTGTATCAAATAGTAATCTAGCTCGCTCTATTAGACATTCTAGTTTCGTGCAATTGCTCTAATGATAGGTTTTTGGAAGAGAGAATTCCTTTGAAATTTACATTTATGAAACCCGATATTACCAGTTTCAATGTAAAATGTGGTAAACACAGTGGTTCATATGACTAACTGACGAGTAGATAGGTAAATGCCAACCATCAAGTGGTCTGATGGTTCGCATGCTCCCTCCCACTACGGAGATAGGTGTTCGAACCTCGTAATTTCCACGGAAATAACTCTTTAAAGATTTAAGGAGGTAGTCAAAGTGCAGTTCTTATGGACTCAACAAACATGAATTTTGTTCATTTTGCTCCCACTATGGACTCAACAAATATGAAAAACGGATGGGAAAACCGACAAATTTGAGGGTTTGGTGAGTGAGGCAGTAAAACAAACACGCACTTGATGAAAAACCGGGTGTTTGAACCAAAAACTCCGGCGTGTGAACCAAAATACTGGTGTATGACCCAAAACCGCCAGTTTTTCCTTCACACGCCAGCGTCTGAAGTGAGTCCTCTAGCGTGTGACACAAAACCGCCAACAACTAAACTGTACAGCTGTAAAATATTGTCATCCAACGGCTAGAATTTTGAGTTCTATAAATACTCCTCATTTCAACTCCAAATTCACACATTCTAAATCTCTTCACTCTCAAATCATCTATAAAAATGCCTCCCAGAGTTTATGGTGTTAGATTCACTCAACCAGAGGATTTAGCTATTTGTAGAGCCTTTGTTTTTCACACACAAGATGCTATCGATAAGAATGTAGCCGAATCAACTTTGTGTTTCTGGGAGAAAGTTTATACAATGTTCGCCGCTCAAACGGGGAACATTTATGGGCATGACTCTCACGGATTGTCGCATCATTTTAGTGTAATTAGTCGTCATGTATCAGAATGGGATAATTGGACTTTAGTACTCAGGTTTTGTCCGACACTAGGCTTTGGTCTAACATTTATCCAATGTTAGGGATTGGTACCTGGAATGGACATTGACCTAGTTGACTGTTTTAAATCTTGATTTTCCATCCAAATATTATTAAAAAATTTAAAACATAAAAATAAAATAAAATTAGCTAACCAATCTACAATCATGCCCTTAATTTTATCAACAATTACATCATAACCATCGAAGGAAGAGAATCATCTTCTGTTCCTTCTCCAAACCCATCAGCACCATCGGTCCATCACTACCATTTCAACCACCAAGTCTATCACCATCATGTTTCCACATCGGAGCAACTAATTCAGTGCCCACAGGACCTTATACCATGTTAACACAACCGACAATCTTCCTAGAAAGTCTCAAGAAAGATCGGGGAGAAGAGGAATGAAACAGAAGCTCTAGTCATTAGGCTTGTAACCCGGTCTTTACTTTAGCATTAAACTCGTTCTATGTTACTTAAAACAGTATTTCAAATTATGTTACAATCTGTAACAGTTCTGTTGAACTACTGGTATAAATAAGATCTCTATCTCCACAACCAAACTATGGAATATATTCACCAAACCCATTTTCTAACTTGGTATCATCCTTCGATCCAAAAAAAAAAACAAAAAAAAAAAAAAAAAACCCTAATACAGACTCAATGGCTACCAACACAAACTGTCTCATAAATATTCAAATCCACCATCTTGTTACTCTGGAACTCACAAAAACTAATCATTCCATTTGGAAAACACAATTCAAAAGAATCTCAAAGGATATGGTCTCACTGGTTTCATTGATGGAACTCGGGAAAAACTTCCAAGAACCCTTCCGCATTCGTAAGCTATAAACCCTCTATTTCAGAGACTATGAAGCTCAAGATTCATTGCTTGTAGGATGGCTAAATTCTACCCTAACTCCAGAAGTTTTATGTCCTGTCAGAGGCTTGGATACATCAAAGCAAGTTTGGGATAAACTTGAAAGCCACTTTGCTCCAAAAACAAGAACTCACAAGATGAGCCTTAAAAAAAAACTCCATTCGATGAACAAAGGTAATAAAACTCTCAAAGCCTTTTTAAGTGAAACTAAAAATCTTTTTGATCGCCTTGCAACGATCGGGTATGATGTCTCAATCGATGAGATGAAGCAATCCATCAAAAGAATGGATTTAATCAATCTTATGATCCAATCGTTCACGCTTTAAGCACCATTAAAGAAATGGACATGGACACGTTCTATTCTCATCTTCTCACATTTGACATGCGGATGGAGAAACAACTTGCCTTACTTCAAGAACCCATAGCCAATATCATTGCTTCCAACTCAACATCCTCTAGCAGATCCGGTGCAAGGAACAACAATCAAAGCAACATCATGGGTTTAATCAAATGCGGAATAACAACTTCCACTTTCGCAATCAGCCTGGTCCAAAAATCTTTGAACAAACATGCCAGATATGAAAGAAAAAGAACCATCAGCAGACAAATATTGGTTTAGGTATGAAAAACCAAACAACAACCAACCAAAGCCGCCTGCTACCTACATAGCTCTTCCAGGAGGTGGTAATAACAATGAGTGGGTGACGGATACTGGAGCTACTCATCATCTCACTGATGATTTGAGGAACTTAACAATTCATCATGAATATGATGGAACTGAGCAGGTGCAAGTTGGTAATGGAAATGCTCTAAACATTGCTCATGTTGGTAATGCAACTTTCACATACAACTTTAGATTGTCCAGTTTAAATAATATCTTCCATGTGCCTCAGATTAAAACAAACTTGTTATCTATTTCTCAATTTTGCAAAGATAATGGTGTTTTCTTTGAGTTTCACACTTCTCATTTCTTTGTAAAGGACAAGCACATGGGAACAATGCTGCTGCGCAGGCTGAATAGGAATGGACTGTACATTTTTGAAGGCTTGGACAAAATAGACAAACCAGAAAAGCCTCAAGCTCATGTTGTTTCTTCCTTGCCAATTTGGCATCAACGTATGGGTCATCCCATGATCCGTATTATCTCTAGGATCTGTCATAGGTTTTCTTTACTACTTTCTAATAAAAAAATTGATTTTTGCAACTCCTGTCATGTTAGAAAAACCAAAAATTTGTTTTTTTCTCTTAGCAGTACAAGTTATGATAAACCTTTGAGTTTAATTGTGTCTGATATTTGGGTTTCACCAAAATTATCAAGATTTAGTTTTCGTTATTACATGTTAATCATGGATGTTTATTCTCATTTTATTTGGGTTTTTCTACTTGTTCAACGTTCTGAGGAAAACAAACATTTATTCACTTCCGCAAGCAAGTTGAAAGTCTCACTTGAACATAGGATTAAAAATTTTCAACCGATAATGTTTTTATCACAAAAAGATAATACAAAAAATTCACAGCATATCTGAATGATTCTGGAATTCAACACAGATTCTCTTGTCCTCACACATCACCCCAAAATGGAATTGCAGAGAGTTGAATTCGTCATGTCACAGAATCAGGGCTTGCACTTTTGTATCAAGCTCATATGCCTTACCTTTTGGTCGATGCGTTTACTACAACTCGTTACTTGATTAATCGACTTCCAACATCTTCATCGAAAATAAGACTCCATTAGAACTCCTTTTTAACAAAGCACCAGATTACTCATTCCTAAAAGTTTTTGGTCTGCCTAGCTTATCCTTGTCTAAGACCATATAATTCAAAAAATAGAGCCATGGTTTATTACCATGTGTGTTTATAGGATACAACAATGCACATAAAGGGTATTTGTGTTTACACAAAGAAATAGGTAGAGTTTACATCACTCGTCATGTCGGGTTTGAAGAAAAGTCATTCCCATTCATGCAAAGCAACAACAAGTACCAAAGCAACGTCCTGTGTAATGTTCCATCCGATACTAGTGTTTTTCTATCACCTCCTTTTTGAAGTAGAAGCTTACCGTGCACACAACAGACTAGTTCTTCCCAATTTCTGGAACCAACATTAATTACTCCGCTCGATATATTGGCTAATCCCGTTATTTCGAGGCATCACCAGCTTCAATCATTACGAGAACATGCCGCATCGTATGAAGTCTTAACATCTTCCGCTACAAATATTGCATCTCAAGATTTGTCGGGATGCATAATCCACTCGTGCCGAGCAAGCTACTCATCCTATGCACAAGGTCAAAGGAGCAAGCTACTCATCTTATGCAGACAAGGGCAAAGTCGTGGATCAAGAAACCAATTCAAAAAAGCTATGTTTAATCGCAACAAAAATCCTCTTCAAGATTCGTATTTCATGGAGCCGACATGTTACTCCGAAGGATGCAAAATCCAAAGTGGAGAAATACCATGGATGTTCGTATCAATGCGCTAATCCGCAATGGAATGTATTCACTAGTTAGTATGAGCGACATGAATGTTGTTGGCTCAAATGGGTATTTCGCGTGAAGTAAAATCCGAGATGGCAACATAGAGCGTCACAAAGCTCGATTTGGTGGCTAAGGGTTTTAATCAACAAGAGGGAATTGACTATGAGGAGATATTTATTAGGTGATAAAGCCATGTACTATTCAACTTGTTTTATCCATTGTTGTGATGAACAACTGGTATTTCAAGCAACTTTGACGTGGAAAATGCATTCCTCCATGGCAAACGGGAAGAGGATGTCTACATGAAACAACCAACTGGGTTATGTAGATCCAAATTACCCTAACCATGTGTGTAAGTTGCACAAGTCCTTGTATGGAACTCAAACAGCGCCGCGTGCCTAGTTTTCAAGATTAAGTAACTATTTGCTTCAACTTGGTTTCAAGGGTTCGGTTAGACACTTCATTTTTTGTCTTACAAACTCAAGAATTTATAACTTATGTGCTGATTTATGTAGACGACATTATTGTCACAGGGTCTAATTCAGCCCGTATATCTCAACTCATCAAAGACCTTGGTGCAGAGTTTGCTATTAAAGATATGGGAGACTCAAACTTCTTCTTGGGCATAGAAATTCTCCGAGAAGGTGAAATTGTTCTCACACAAAGGAAGTATGTGATGCATATCTTGAGAAGGACAAAACTAGATGGAGAAAAACCAGCTTTGCTCTCCAAAGGCTCCGAATATGAAACTCAAGATAAGAAGGCACCGAAAGATTTGCAGATCCCACATTGTATCGCCGGTGTGGTTGGAGCTATGCAATATCTGCACCTAACAAGACCAGATATATCGTAGCAATTAACAAGGTACGCCAATACATGCACGACCCTTATGTAGAGCATTGGGAACTTGTGAAACGCATTATTCGATATCTCAAGAGCACGGTGGACTATTGCCCGCATCTCAAATCTTCTTAAGACTCTCTCTTCATGCCTATTCGATATGGATTGGGCCGTTTAGATGATCGCAGTCTACAAGTGGTTACTGTGTATATTTTGGTGGCAACTTAATATCGTGGAGTGCAAGAAAATATAAACAGTCTCAAAATCCAGCACTGAGGCAGAATACATAGGCATTGCTATTGCAACTTCGGATCTAATTTGGATACAATCCGTCCGCTTGAAATAGGTATAACAATCTCAAAGACTGTGTCTTTATGGTATGATAACTTGGGTGCAATATATCTCACCGCTAATCATGTGTTCCATGCTCGCACAAAGCATATAGATATTGATTACCATTTTTAAGGGAGAGTTGCTACGCATTAATTACAGGTGTGAAGTTCATCACCACGAGATCAACTTGTCGGTATTTTAACTAGGGGCTTGCTTCACCTAGATTTCATATTCTCGGGTCCAAGTTGCACATTCGTCAACTACGGTGCAACTTGAGAGGAGGTGTTAACACAACCGACAATCTTCCTAGAAAGTCTCAAGAAGATCGGGGAGAAGAGGAATGAAACAAGCTCTAGTCATTAGGCTTGTAACTCTGGTCTTTACTTTAGCATTAAACTCGTTCATTGTTTGTTAAAACAAGATTTCAAATTCAATCAGAATAATTGTGTTGAACTACTGGTACAAATAAGATCTCTATCTCCACAACCAAATCGTGGAAGATATTCACCAAACCCATTTTCTAACTTACTCAAAACCATCATCCAAAATATCAATCCCATAGACAGGGAAAAACACAATCACATCTTCTTTTCTATTAACAAATGACAACATCAATCAATTTCAATTTCTTCATCTCTTAACTAAAAATAAACAATAAAAAACCATCGTAGCTTATTATACATAAGGAGGGTAAGTGGAAAAAAATTCTTTATTACAATTTCATATCTTTCATTGTCCGTTGTCATTTGTCCCTCATCTACCGGAGGGTGCATTTATCGGCTCTCATGTGGGGTGTCTTAATCTATCCTAACACTCATGCCCTAGTTGATCGAGTAGATTTTCTTCTTTTCTCTTCACTCTCATCCTATTCACGAAACTAAGAGCGTGCATTTGCTATTGAAGCTCGAGAGAGAAATAGATCGAGAAAATGTTAAAATTCAATGTTAGGGTTTGCTATGGAAGTCGTGAGATCTCTTACGCCATGAAAGAAAGAAGATCGGAGAGCTGCGATAAAAGGCTGGGGTTTGATACACGAGATTGAATGGGTTTTGAGATTGTTGCAGGTGAAAATGCTACGGTGAAGTCGATTCTGAGATGGGTTTGATGAGTTGAAATCAGAGATGTATAATGGGTTCTGTTGGTTTGAATTGGATTGAATTTGGTTAAAGATAGAACCAAGAGAAGTAGATCGATGCTGTTGTTGGGTCACGAGGAGATCGAGAGAGGAAGAAATCGGTGAGTAATTTGAGAGTTGTTGTTGGTGGCGCTCTTTGAAGAAGTGATGAAGGTGGCATTGTGGTTAATGGGTGTTGAATGCGAGACAGAGAATTGAAGGATTTGGATCGAGATGTTGCTAGAAATGGAGTTCTGCAGTGATTGAGCGAGTGAAGAATGTCGTTGCTCTGATGTATGAAGGAAGAAGATGGTGTTGATGCAATGGAGAGATGGGTGGCGTGCGAGGTTCGAGTACGATATGAAATCGAGCACATGGGAAGAAATCAAGACAGGGGAGAGAAGGTGGATTAATCGATTGCTGGCCTTGTAGAATCGCTGTTCTTTGAGAAGGCAAGAGCATAAAGTGTGATGATTGAAAGTTATGGGAAGAGGCGAGATGGGTGCGAGGAAATACGGGTGCTTGCTGTGAATGTTGAAGTGTCGGAGTTCGGTGGCTTGAATTGCTGAGATGATAGTGCACGGTTTGAATGAGTTCTGAAATGTCTTGGTGGAATGATGGGTGTTTACGGTAGCATTTGGGCGTGTTATGGCTGAGTCGGTTGACTAGTGCTGTGCGAATTGGAGAGGTGCTTAGATGTATGCCTAGGTACAGGTCGTTGGATTTTCGTGGGTTATGCGGGTGATATGAGTGCTGCTGGAAGGGGTTCGTGGCCCGAGGGACTAAGATGGGTGTTGGAGGCTGTTTATGTGAGGAGGCAGTGAATGAATTGAATTTTTGTATGGTGAGGAGATTTGGAAAAAGATGGGAATGAATGTCATGATGGTTGCGGGGGTGTATATCATGATGGGTACGGAATTGAAGTGGTGATGCACCATCACAGTGCGGCACGGACGGCTGTGCAATCGGCACGATGCCATGCTTTGAAATAACGATCCGTGAATCATCGATCGGCTACGGTGAAGTAAAGACAAGTCGGCCGCTAGGGGTGACTGCGGCCAACGACTTCGATGTAGCGACTGCTTTTTCCCTTGACCTTCTTGGCGAGCGGTTTGACTTTTTGGCCAGGTGGTCCCTAGCGGTGGGCTGACGGAATATTCTATGCGAATACTACGATGACGGTAAAATTTTGGGTGGCCGGCGGCCGACTATTCGGCCGGTTAGGCCATGATACGATTCCGGCGACCAAAATTCCCGAATTTTCTGTGTGAACTTCTCTCGAGGGGTGTGAAGACTTGGACTAGGAATTGGATGGAGAGTTTGGCTCCAAATTTGGAAGAGGAAGATGGAAGAGTTGAGAGGGCTTGGTTTGGAAATTGAGTTAGCTGGAGGAAAGGATTCTATTCCTTGGAAGATTTGGAGAATATTGAAGCCTATAAATAGAGAAGTTTTACACAT
>JAJJWW010008153.1:0-96693 GCA_023531295.1 Papaver armeniacum
AAAAATTTCTCACTTAGAGCATCTCCTATGGGTAGTCTCCAAAGTGAGACTAACTCACCCATATGGAAGACTACTCACCCATATGAACGAGTCTAGCCACTATGGGCAAAAACAAAGTAGGATCGAACGGGGGACTGTCCCCGTAAGAATTTTTTTTGAAAACCTTACGTGGAGACAGGTCTCCGTAAGAAAGTTTTTCAAAACTTTACGGGAGACAGTGTCCCGTAAGGTTTTCAAAAAAAAATTAAACGGGAGACCGTCTCCCGTTTGTTTTGTAAATCCACAAAACATCCAGGAGAATGGGTAAAACAACCCTATATATGTACTTGAAAGAGATTTGTTAGGAACATAGTTAGGCGTTATAGTGGGAGTACTCTAAGCACTCCAAACCAAGATGACACTAATCGCATTTTAGCCGAGAATAAAGCAAGGGGTTTTTGGGTATGCTTGGGAGTGTGGATTGCATGCACGGCCTTGGAAGAACCTGTCCTTCGTCTTGGGCGTGATATTATGCATCTTATAAAGGTGAACCAACGATAGTGTTAGAGGGGGTTGCTACTTGTGATTTGTGGTTTTGGCATGCATATTTTGGGGGAGTCCCGGATCAAATAATGATCTTAATGTACTTAACTCATCTCTCCATTA
This sequence comes from Papaver armeniacum, assembly GCA_023531295.1. Classification (NCBI taxonomy): domain Eukaryota; kingdom Viridiplantae; phylum Streptophyta; class Magnoliopsida; order Ranunculales; family Papaveraceae; genus Papaver; species Papaver armeniacum. The sequence continues at coordinate 646 of JAJJWW010008153.1, forward strand.
TTCGATGGCATCTTTTCCGAGGCTCCATTAGTTGATTTTCAAGCGGGTGGTGGAAGATTTGATATGGTTACTACTTGGCGATGGGATTTATCCTAAGTTATGTACTATTGCAAGCTTACAAAAGACCAATAAATGAAAGACAAAAATGTTTTACCAAGATGCAAGAAGCGTGCCGGAAAGATGTTTGAGCGTGCATTCGGGGTTCTACAAGCAAAATGGCATATAGTGAGAGGTCCGGTTGAATACCGGGATGAAGAAGACTTAAAATTCATAATGTTGGCTTGTGTGATATTGCATAACATGATAATTCAAAATGAGGCGAGATGGGGCATGGAGAACCATTTGAGATGAAGACTATAGGGTTTCAGCGTGATATTGTACCTGTGAGCCGTTAACTATCACGAGTTAAGACATGAACCCTTGTATAATGATCTTCGACTAAGATTGACAAATCATGTTTGGGAGATGTTTGGTAATGAACATGCGGAGGAAGCGCAAGGTAATTAAAGTTAGTTTCTTTTGGTTGTTTGGACAATGTGTTTATTTTGTAACAATCTTTTAGTTGAAAGGAAATTACAACAAGGAAAACAATAGTAATAGAAATAAAATTATAACTTGGAAAACATAAACCATATTACCCATTACTCATCATCGCTACTATCTTGTTCCATCAAGTTCCTTTTCTCTAGTATCTTGTTTTGTTTACGTTCAACCCAAGCTTGGTCGGCACTAGATAACTTAGAAATATCCGCCATCATGATTCTTTCCAAACGAGCCTTTTCTTTTCTTTGATTCGACTCATATTTTCCTCTTTTAGTTGTTCTTCTTGCTCTTTCAAATAACTTAACATTCTCTCATTGGTTTCACTAAAGTTGGATTCAATGGAACCATTTGAAGTACCACATTGATATTTTGCTTGTTTAAGAGCTTGAAGAGCTTTCTTCCCGGGTCCCCTTTTCTTTTTTCTTGAGAGTCACCCGTATTAACATCTACTCCCGTCTCTTCCTCCTCGACATCGTCCGCACCATGGACACCATCGACACCTAAATCATCAACAACTTGGACCACGGGTGGTGGGGTAGCGGGGGTATATCGACATATTTCATGTAATCATAAGGGTTCACTCTTGTATACCTCGTAGCACTCATCAAGGATGAAGGGTCTCCCATGTATCTTGTGAAACTCACACCGACCACGTATCAACTACAATGTAAACTTTTCATATTAGTATTCATTTACAAACATAATGAGCAATACGTATGAAACAAAAAAATACATACCGTGTGCTCTTGTCCATAGCCACTTACTCGTCCACCTCGATATAGTTTTCGAAGAACGGCGACAAATAACTTAATTTCTTTCTTTATTTGGTATATTCGGTTTTCTAAACTAGTTTTGTCTCTAACATTTGGGTTACCTTTCGTTTTCTCGATAAATAATGGAATAATTCGTTCCCAATATTTGGTTTTTCCTTGACCAACACCAACACTACCATCACCCGTTATTGCTATATGTGCTTCACAAAGAGCTACATCTTCATCCGTATTAAACTTAATTTGTTGCCTCCTTTACGACCTTTTGAGCAATTTGGGTTGAAGGAGGCGGTGTTGGTGAAGAAGACATGGATGGAGAGTGTGAAATCGAAATGAAGAAGAAAACTTAAAAACAAAAATGGAGTAGAAGAAGTTGAGCGGGAGTGGGATGAAGAGAAAATAGTTGGAGGTGTGGGATTTATAGGCTAAAATGTAGCCGTTGGCCAAAATTTATTCAAATATTAAACGGAGAGTGTCTCCCCGTTTTTTTACTTAAAAACAAAACAAACGGGAGACGGTCTCCCGCCTAATAGAAAAAAATAAAACTCTTACTGGAGACCGTCCCGTAAGATAATTTCTTTTATTTTAAACGGAGACAGTCTCCCGTTTTATTGTTATTTTTACAAGGAGACAGGTCTCGTAAAGTTTTACACTACCAACAACTCGTTCACCGAACGAGTGGTTGAACGTTTTGGGACCAAAAAACACCCTTTCACTAACTATAGTGGGAGCAAATTAGGCCAAATTGGTAGTGACCCTTTCAAAATGAAAGGGTTACACTACCCATAGGATTTGCTCTTACGAGAGTTTTCAACCAAGAAGAAGAATCACTTCCCCCCAAAAAAAAAAAAAACCTACTAGTCTTAGCTTTTTTTAGCCAAACAGGCTATCTCATTTGTATCTCTCGGGATATGAACACAGACCCAACTACCGAAACTTCCTCATAGTTTTGAAATACAAAATCCCACTTCGGTTTAATCTTGGAAAACCAAACGGGTTTAAGTAAGGTCGGGTAAGACCCATATTCATGTTTCATAACATACCCAGATTCATGAATCTAATTTCTCTCTCCCCCACAGAACAGGTTCTAAAGAAAGAAAAAAACTACCCCCAAAAATAAACCCTACTTTTTCTCTCCTCCCCATCTTCTTCAACCTCCCGTTTTTCAAATCACAAAAAAAATCAAAACCCTAGAAAACAAAACAAAAGAAAAACTCTCTGGATCTGAATCGAAAAACACACAACCTCCTCAACAATGGCAACACCAAGAGAAGAGAATGTGTACATGGCAAAACTAGCAGAACAAGCAGAAAGATACGAAGAAATGGTTGAATTCATGGAGAAAGTAACAAACAGCATCGAATCAGAAGAACTCACAGTTGAAGAAAGAAATCTATTATCAGTAGCATATAAGAATGTTATTGGTGCTAGAAGAGCATCATGGAGAATCATATCATCTATTGAACAGAAAGAAGAGAGCCGTGGTAATGAAGATCATGTTAATATCATCAGAGATTACAGATCTAAGATTGAGACTGAATTAACTGGTATTTGTGATGGTATTTTGAAATTGCTCGATTCTAGATTGATTCCATCTGCTTCTGCTGGTGATTCTAAGGTCTTTTATTTGAAGATGAAGGGTGATTATCATCGTTATCTTGCTGAGTTTAAAACCGGTCCTGAACGTAAAGAAGCTGCTGAATCTACACTCTCTGCTTACAAATCTGCTCAGGTAATTTTCATTTTAGTTATTTGATTTTTGTTTTGATGTTTTTGATTGTGATTGTTGAATCGTTGATGTTATTTTGATTTGATTTATTGATACAGGATATTGCCGTGACTGAGTTGGCACCAACTCACCCGATCCGACTAGGACTTGCTCTTAACTTCTCTGTCTTCTATTACGAGATCTTGAACTCTCCTGATCGTGCCTGTACTCTTGCTAAACAGGTAAATACAGCCAGATCTTGGATAATCCCCTGTAATTTTGTAATCTATTGTATTGATTGGATTTTTGTAGAATTTTGTAAGAATAATCTTGATGATGATAATGTTAAAATCCTTTAAAGCTAATTACATAATTTAATTGTCTTCATGATGATAATGTTATAATTGTTTTGAGAATTCCTTGTAATATTGTTTTCCATTTTGTTTTGATTGGATTTGTTCAGGATTTTGGATGAATAATCTTAATGATGATAAATAATGTTAAAATCTTTTAATTTAGTTGGATTAATATCTGTATGAATAATCTTAATGATTATAATGCTAAAATCTTTCAAAGCTTAAGATACATTTAATAATTCTTGTTTGCGTTTTTCGTAGGCATTGTCTTTTTCGTTATCTTGATTCTACTTAAAACATACATTTAAGTAGATTATTGCAAGTCTGTGTTGTGTACACACATGCTTATCTGCTGGATAAATGCATCGTTTATGTTTGCGATATCCCTTGTTTATGTTTGGGATGTGTGAGTGATTCTAGTCGTTTTCTGTTTGCTAGGCATTCGATGAGGCGATTGCTGAACTTGACACTTTAGGAGAGGAATCCTACAAGGACAGTACTTTGATTATGCAGCTTCTTCGTGATAACCTCACGTTGTGGACTTCTGATATGCAGGTAATATGGAAGATCTTCATGAGTAAATTGGTTTATTAAATTTGTGTTTTTTTTTTTTCATTTCTTGATTTTGTTTTGGTATTCTATTTTGACAATGGTTTCTTGATTTTGTTGTTATATTAGGATGATGGAGTAGATGAAATCAAAGATGCAGCACCAGCTCCAGCTAAGGCTGACGAATGAGGATCTGCAGTAATGGATGTAATTGAATCCTCACACTATGGTTTTAAATGTTTGTTTATTTATTTTCTTCAAAAGAAGGCTGCTTAAGTTCCTTTTTTTTATTTTCTTTTCTTTTCTTTTCCTTTTGAGTTTTCTTGTTTTCCCCTTAATTATCTTCATTCTGATAAGGTCTAATGCAATATTTAATGTCAAGCATGGGAACCTGTTTCGCTTGTTTAGATAGCTCGAGCTCGACAACAGCTATAATGTTATGGTTTCTAATCGAATTTGGTTAATGCATCTTTAGAATGGTTGTCTGTTTATTTACTTTGTTTATGAATGCTTGTTATTGACCCTTTTTTTCTAGACTTCTACTATGTTTTGTCATTCTTGACACTGTTTCTCGCTGCTCAATCCATCTCTTTTCTTTAAGTTGCTACATATATTACCTTATCAAGTAGTCACTACTCATCTATAATTATTTTGAACAACCTAGCTAGATAACAAATACACATTAACACATGTCTCTAATGTAAGTAATAAGACTCCCTCAATAATCCTTTGTGCTTAGTACAATTGTTAGATCCATCTTTCTGTTTTTGTTTGTTATAGGTGGAGTGAAAGGTTGATCCGTGATTGCAGGTGACATGAGATTCTAGATAGAGCATATGAAAGTCATATTCTATCTTGCCTTTAGAAACACATTAGCCTGTCTACTTTTGTAGCATTCTTAGTGGTCCAGTGAAACTAGGTATTGGCCTGTGATTGAGGTTGGTGTGAACATCACTGGATAGTTGTCATATTGGCTTGAACATTAGTGAGTAGTTAGTTGCCGCGTCACAGAATTGCTTATAAGTAGATGAAATGTTGGTTCACGTTATTTTTATGTAGTTATTGTGGACCTGTATTTTCAGACCTTGTGTAAGCATTTTAGTGGTAGGATTGCATTTTTGGTAGATACTAGATACCTGCTAGTAACCAACTGTTACAGGAAGTGCAAGTTATGGGTTTAGGTCAGGAGAGATGTGATATTTTTTTAAGAGGTGAAGACAAGTTTTATGGAGTTGCCAGGTGTAGTTCCAAACCACCTAGTCCTTGTAACCTGTAGAAAAGCTATTTCTTCAGTCCTTGTAACCTGTAGAAAGGCTATTTCTTCCGTGATTTGAATTTTTGCAGTTGCCAGTGGCTCCACTTTTGAGCTTGGATTTTAAGTCAGAACAGAGTCACCACCTAGTCCACAGGGGATTAAATCACAATGGACGAATTCACAATGAATTCATTGGTTCAAGTAGGTTAGCTTATTGTGCTCGTGTATGATTGATGTTCTCAAAATTAGTGCGCATGGCAGGAATATTTAAATAGAGCTACAGGAGTACTCTGTTTTTTTCCTTGAAAACAAGTCTTATCGTAAAGGAAGTTTTTAGGAAATATTTTACTTTGAATAAGGTTGATGTGGATTGACTAGACTCTCACTTCATATAATGAATTGATATTTAACTTGTTTGTTCATCTTAATTTACCTCGTTTAATTGGGGCCGGAAAAAACAATTGGGGCCCTTAGTTAAAGGACCAAAAGGCTGATCCAAAACTAAATATTTTATGTAATGGCTATAATATCTTTGTGTGATTAGTGTTAATAATAATTAAATTGGATTAAAGTTGGGAGTTTTTTTTTTTTTTGGTTTTTGCGAGTTGAGAAGAAGTAGAGGGGTTTTAGAGGAAAACCTAGGGTTTTATGGACATGAGTGATTCCAGTGGGAGAAATGATGTTGGGGAATGTTTAAATAACAAAGATTGGGGAATGTTTAAATAACAAAGATGATTGTGTTAATGGTAAGATTATCTTAAATTCTCCTATAGATTGGCATATGATGAAGGATGTTAATAGAGGAAGCTCAAAATGAGGGTGCTAATGAAGATCCCATTGATCAAAACGAAGAAACCAATCCCGAAATTATGAATCCGAATCTTAAAATACTCATGTAAACTTCTTATACTTTTCAAATTAGATGGTGCTCTAAGTGGTCGAATTGTAAACACTATGTCACAACATAGGTAAACTTTTATACTCTTCAAATTGTCTAGATGGTGCTATAAGTGGTCGATTCGTAGACATTATGTCACAACATAGAGAACGAGTCGTCAGTGTCGAGGGGTGTATGCCCTGTCGACTCTTAGGAGTCGTCAATATACTGACACCAAGAATGGCGATTTAAACTTGTAACTTTTCCATGTTATGAAAAATTGTCAGTGTAATATGATACACCCTAACGACTCTAACTTGCTTGGGTCAGGTAGAGTCATTGTCGTTGTTTGTTTGTACATAGACGACTTGAAACCAAAAAACTTAGTGTACATATAACTCTTTGAGTCGTCATGAGGCTATTCACAGCCCTGATGACTCTAATCTACCACTACAAATTTTGAGAGTAGTCGTCAGTGTCGATATTTATATACGCCAACGCTTCTCTATCTGGATTGTTATAATTTTTTATTTCATAGATCATTTCATTTGTAAAAAGGCGTACATATTTCATAGCGTTACATCGAAGGAAATAAAATATAATAGCTAATAATGGTGCACTTGAACACTTAACCATAAATGTTGTAATCATAGGTAGTGTTTTCCAAGATACGGTAGCAATCATCGAGCTCAAACCGTTTCCCATGGATAGTCTCATATGCGGTATACGCCATCCCCCACTGAAAACATAAAACAAATATAAGTTAGTCGGTTAGTATCATTCAAAACTTGGGATTGCGAATGTGTATGTGTTTAAATACTTACTCTTATAGCACCCAACATATTGGGTGCGACTTCCTTCAATATTTTCAATTCTTTTTTGAAAGCTTCACATTCTTCGAATATCTCCTAGAACCTTTCCTTGACGAGTTTCAAAGTCCTTGAGTTACAATTTCCGCCTAATGCTAAAAAAACGATGAATACACGGTTCCACCAAGAATCGGTTGTTTGATCGAGGTTTTTTTTTCCTGAATCTTCGAAGTGTTGTTTGAGTGTCACCCAAGCTCTCACAATTGCGCAATTTTCTTTGCAAGTGTAGGGAGTAGCCATGATGTTTTTTCTATTCTCTTTTTGGATGATAACTAGATGAGAATGAATGTGAAACTATATAAGAAATTCAATACCACCCTAGACATACATATATCTTAGCCCATGAATATATATAAGAAATTCAATTCTAGTCCTTGGATATGTTTCAAATCCAGCGTCTAGTTTGTTAGAGAGATGGCAGTTCGCAAAAAGGAGAGAGATTACTAGTCCGCCAAAAACTACCAGAAGGCAATTGCAGAGACCATCACATTTGAAAACTCACACATCCACAACGAAACTAGATGAATCGATTAGATATATAGCCGTACATTGTGGTTCAAGAATTTCGCTTCTTAAATCCCCATGGAGTGTTCTAAAAGGAACCAAAAAAAGGGTTTTCTTTTTTGTGGAGTGAATATTCGATATTCTGACCTCTCGAGGACGAAAAAAAGGAAGGGCGGTTTTTAGTTTTGGCTTGTTTACATTTTTGCCTATAGGTTTTGTCCCACATCGTAATTGTCTCTGCTACTGAATTCTCAGGACTAGAGTCAAGTTTTGTCCCACATCATATATTTTAGAAATTTGTCTCTGCTACTGAATTCCCAGGACCAGAGTCATTTCTAGAGGTGTCCCTGAGTTGGCCTGCTTCTGGTCGGCCAAGCCTGGCCTCCGGCCTGTCATAAACTCCACTAGGCCCAGCCTGAGCCTGAACCTGGTCTGCTTTAATTTTGTCCAGGCCGGACCGGGCCAGGCAAGCCTGCATTTTTCATATCACAAAAAAAATGTGCGTTTAGTGAAGAGGTTCGATGCTGGAACCTTAAAATCCCTTGCTATGCTCGAAACCAATTCGGCAGACATGATTTTGCGAACATTCAATACGATTAGATTTATATAGTGATTTCATGTAGTTATATAAAGAAATAAAACGCCAATACTGGTAACTAATTATGATTTGCCAAAAATAATTACACTTGTGCTAGAACTATTTTAGGAAACTTGAGAAAGTTTTATTTAGGGAAGGAAGACCATATATTACGAGATAATCACTATCTTAATTAAATTTTAAGAGATTTTCTTAGAGGGGAGAATTTATGGAGTCTAACACAGGTAAGTTTTATCAAATAAAAATTGAAATATTTGCAATAGATACGTGTGGTAATTTCTTAATTCAAGGAGTTTTTGTTAACGTTCCTTAATTGATTACAAATTTAATTAAGAGAAAATACTGGGAAAAAAAATTAATGAATATATAACCGAAATATGGGCAAATCAAATTCAATTATGTACATATATTCCGTTGATCGATGTTCACATCACGAGTGCAGTCAGACGAAAAGTCAAGGCGATTTTAGGGCGAAAAGTCATGCGATACTGACTTTGTCAAACTCAATCTTCTCATCGATCTCCTAATCAATTCAAGAAATCTCTCTGCAATTTATTTAGATTATCATGTTCTCTGTTTGATTTTAAGTTGATTGATTATCTATTTCTCGTTGTTTGCTAAATTTTTTTTTCAAATTGAAGTTTTTCTTTTGTTATGACCTAACCCTAATAAATTGCTCAAAATTTCAATTTTTGTCTTCTTTTTTATCTGTTATGATTTTTAAAACCGACTAGCTTTGTGTCTTTACTTTAGAGGAATCTTATCTGCGTTCTGATTTTAAATTGAAAGTTTATTCCTTTTGTTTATTAGTTAGGTCATGAGCTAATGGAGGTGCAGACATAGAGATTTAGAGGTATCATCATGAGATTATCCAATCAACAGTTATTTGAGATGACAATTCTTCTTCTGAATTAGGGTATGGTTTTCTGTTTCTTCTCAAATGGTGGTAATATCATTATACTTAAGTATATGTATCTGATAAGGGTGAGTTGAAATTATAAATCAGTTAAAGTTGTTCCTGGGGTGTTTGAGATCCTACCTTGAGTAGGGATTTGATTATGACAATACTACATAGATTCTTATTCTCTGTCAAGTAATTCTTGGAAATTAACTTAATTAATGATGGTTTATATTCTCATTATGATATATCTGTCTGAAGGTTTATTAGGGATAGTAGGCTTTAATCTCTCTGGTGGTTGCTTGTGGGAATTAATTTTGTGCTCCAATGTATTAAAAGTAAAGTTTTACATTATAAAATTATTAATTAAGAGATTTTTTAATATAAAGCTGAATTGAAGTGATTAACAGTTCATTAATCTTTGAGGATGGGTGGCTGCTTTAGAACTTATACAATACTTGGCATAATTTTTCTTTTCTTTTCACTAGTCTTTACATCTTCTGTGATGGAGAATTTGATTATCAGTCTGTTCAGTTTCCCGCACTTAATTGTCATTCTTAGGAGAAAGTGTTGTCAAAATCTTAACTGCAGGCATGCAAATTTATTATATTTCAAAGATTTATCTTCTTCATATTCCTTTGTCTCTCCCTTTATATTCTTCCATATTCCTCTTCCTAATTCCCCATCTTTCTCTGTAGTCTTTACTTCATATTATCCGAATCTCTCTTTATAGTAATCTATGGCGATTCCTGCTATGGAAGTTAGAGTCTTGGACTTAAATGAGGATGTGAAGGAATTTCCTTTTAGGTTTGCTGCTCTGCTTTGTGATGATACTCGTAATTATCATAAGACTTCTGTCAAACACCATCTCAATATAATCTGGACTATCAATTCTCCAGACTTTAAGCTTGCTAAGCCATATATGCAAGGTAAGGGTATCCAGAATTTGTTTGTTGTCATGTTTAAGAAAAGTCAGGATAGAGATTTAGCTTTCCTTGCTAGGCCTACTCTAATGTTTTGCCAACTCTTTGCAGTTCAACCATTAGGTGATCTTGAGTCCATGTTTGATTTGGTTTGGGATAAAACTTTAATGCCAGTCCAAATTCCTATTCATTCTGACCTGGTTAACAAAGGGAGAGCTAGAGAAGTCTTAGATCAGATAGGTTCTTTTGTCTCTGCCGATTCTCCAGTTGGGAACCTTTATGAAGCTAAGTTGATGGTTCCTTTGAAATCTCCTTTAACAAGAAAAGTAGTCATCAATACCAGTAGAAGAACATACTATATGACTGCTTTTTACCCAAAGCTTCCTTTTCGAGCCTGCAAAAGATGTTTTGTTCTTTATCATGATGAGATTAGGTGCAGGGAGATTCAGATGAGAATCTTTGTCAGGGCTTTGTCGGCACCAACGCCTAGGGCTACTCATGTTGCGGTCACAAATGTGATTCCAAATTTTGAAGCTGGTGAAAGCTCAAATTCTGTGAAGGGAAAGGATACTGTTGCTGCTGTTTCAGATGATCGTTCGAAGCCTTCTGCTTTCTCTGTCAGTCTGCAACCCTCTGTAACTTTCAGAAACAATGGTTCTTCTATTTTAGCTCATGTTTTTTCATCTGTTAAGCATAGGGTTTCTGCTCTGACTATTAGAGAGCCTGTCACTTCTCAATCAACTTCAGTTGTGCAATCTCAATCACTTTGAACTCTGCTGGTTTTTCGTCGTCTTTTGAAAATGTGTCTTTTGATGTTGATGGTCTTACTCATGAAAGAAAAGGAAAAAAAGCTAGAACAGTTTTGAATCAGTTTATCTTGGTTCCAGTTCAATTTCGTCTTCTTTTGCAATGATGTCTACTCCTCGTTGGCCTCCAGTTTCTTCTCTGCCTGTTTTTTCTCCACCACCGGAGACTGCTTTCAATGCGGGTAGTTTAGGTCTTACTAATAGTCAGTGCAATTCGGATGCTAACTTGCATTCGTCCACTTCTTGTAATGTTGTTGCTCAGTCTGTCTTCACTTCTGCGGGTTTTATTTTCAACTCTTCCTCAGAAATGAACTACTCCTCAGAAGTTTTTTTACACTCAAGTCAGGATAATAGTTTTTCTTTCAATGCTGATCAGAACAAAGATTTCAAAGAAGAGTTAGTACTTGAACATGTACCTTTAGCCTCACTTCCACTTGAACCTATTGTTACGGATGAAGAATTTGAAAAAGAAATAGATCTCATGATGATGGACTCTAACTCTATGGATGCGGAACCTGGTGCAGCTCATGAAATTGTAAGTTAACTATTTCATTCCATATTTTATTTCTTATTTTCTTGTTAGTCTGTTAGTTAAGGCTTTCATAACATTAATCCCCCTCCCGGCTGCTCTTGCTTTTTATATCTTTGCTTATTTTCCCTGAACTCCTTTAGCTAATTGTTCATTTTATTAAAATGAAGTTTTGTCTTGGAATATGAATGGGTGTTGTTCTGATAAAAAATGGAGGCACTTGTCTAATTTGATTATGAAAAACAAAATAGATTGTGTATGCTTATTAGAAACTATGGTGGATGAAGATGTAGTTAAAAAATATACACATAACTTACATTTTGATTCATGGGTTTTCATTCCTGCAAATGGTAAATCTGGAGGTCTAGCTTTTGGTTACTTTGGAAAGTCAACTATTGAAGTGCTTGGTTGTTCGCTTAACGTGATTCATATTTTATGTGATATTACGCCTGCAATTAAAAATTGTAGTTTCCTTCATTTATGGGTCTTTAAATCTGGTTGGTATGAAAAATCAATGGATCTTTCTTAACATTATGAATGATAATAACAAAAATCCTTGGTTAATGGTAGGAGATTTCAACTTTATCTTACATAGCTCTGAAAAACAGGGTGGGAATCCAGATAAATCTTTTCCACCCAATTTTGTTAGGGAAAACCTCTTAAAGATGAATATGAATGAAGTAGTTTCTTATGGAAATCCTTTCACTTGGTGCAATAGGAGATTCAAAAACCCTTTAAGTGTTGGCAGAAGTAGTTTCTTATGGAAATCCTCACACTAGAGTCACAAACTTAGGAAGAATATACTCTGATCATAGTCCGATCTTGATTAATTGCTTTCACGGGGAATGGAATATAAACATTCCTTATAATATTTTTAAGTGTTGGCAGCTTAATCCTGAGTTCAAGGGTATCCTAAATAAGTTGTGGTCAATTAGTGTGAAAGGATCCCCTGGTTTTGTTAAGTTCAATAAACTCAATAATGTGAAGCAGGAGTTGATTAAATGGAACATCAATTCTTTCGGACATATTAAAAATACTATAGGAAGATTGAATATTAAAATTGAAAAACTTCAAGGTTTTCCTTATTCTCCTCAGATAGGTGAATATATCTTGAACTTTTCTAAGCAATTGGACTACTGGTATGAAATTGAACACTGTTTTTACAAACAAAAATCTAGAATAAATTATTTTACTCAATATGATAGAAATACTCATTTCTTTCATAATATTGTTAAGCTCATAAACATGTACAATACTATTCACACCATTAAATATGATCAAGGAAACTGGTTGGATAATAGAGAACAGGTTGCAGATGTGCTTTCGAAACATTTTAAGAATATCTTTACTTCATCCAATCCTGGAAATAGTGATATATAAGATTCCTTAAGATATATTAATCCTATTATCTCTGATGATATAAATGATACTTTAGTCGTTATTCTTTCGATTAGTGAAATCAAGGATACAATTTGTAATATGGCTTCTTGGAGTTCTACAGGATGGTTTCTTTAAGGACAATTGGGATATAGTTCATGCTAAAATAGTGTCTCATGTGCATAGTTTCTTCAGAAATAAGTTTCTCCTTAAACAATCTAATTTCACCTTTATCACTTTAATACCTAAAATAAAAAATCCTACTTCCCCTCATGATTTCAGACCGATTAGTCTATCAAATTCAATATATAAAATTATTTCAAAAATATTAACTAATCGTCTTAAACCTATTTTGGATTCTTTAATTTCGCCTTATCAATCGGCTTTTGTTGCAAATCGGCAGATACATGATAATATAGTCATCACTCATGAAATTCTTCATGCATTTAAAAAGAAAAAGAAGAACACTAAAAATGGTTGTTTAGCTATCAAGTTGGATCTTTCAAAGGCTTTTGATAGGCTAGAATGGCCTTTTATTCTAGCAATCTTTAAGAAGCTAGGTTTCTCAGAATTTTGGTACCAACTGATCTTTCAATGTATTACTACAGTTTCTGATTCTGTCTTAGTTAATGGCTTGCCGGGTGAGACATTTTTTCCTTCCAGGGGTATTAGACAGGGTGACTATCTGTCGCCATATATTTTTATTCTTTGTATGGAAGTTCTTTCTCAGTTACTTTTAAAAGCTGAAGAAGACAAGTTGATTCAGGGCTTTAAGTTTAGGAAGAACAATCCTTCTATCTCGCATTTATTTTTCGCTAATGATTGTATGTTGTTTTCAAAAGCGTCGATTACTTATGCTAGGAATCTGTTAAAGGTCATTAATGTCTTTGCAAAAGCATCTGGTCAGGCTATCAATTTTGATAAGTCGGGTTTCATTACAAGTGGTAAGATGCATCATAGACATATTAAATTGTTATCTAGAACTATGAAAATGAAATTTCTTAGTAGTTCTGAAAAATATCTTTTCACTCCTTTATTCATAGGAAAAGATAAAACAAAATCTTTTGTCTTTCTTATTGAATTTTTTTTATTTTAGATTAAGTTCTACAAAAAAAACAAACTTAAATGTTGCTGGCAGAACTGTGGTCACAAAACATGTTCTTTCTAGTTTAGCAATTTATCATATGGCTTGTTTTCCTTTGCCGAAAATTGTTACTTCCAGAATTGATTCCATTCAAAGAACTTTCTGGTGGTCTAAAAAGAATCCTAAAAATGCTGCTTATTTTCGGTCTTGGGATGATATATGTAAGTCCAAATTGAATGGTTATTTAGGTATTAGGAACACTTTTGCTACTAAAAGAGTCTTAATCGGTAAACTTGGTTGGAGAGTATTGAATAATCCAAATATTCTGCTAACTATTTTCTTAAAAGATAGATATTTCCCTAATCAGAATTTACTTGAAATTGATAAAGCTGCTGGCACCTCTTCGTGGATCTGGAAAGGCATTGTAAACAACCTTCACTTCATTAGAGTTAACTCAGTGGTGAAAATCAATAATGGGAAGTACACAAGAATATGGGATTCTTCTTGGATTCCAGGGATTAGTTCTCATCCTCCTTCTTCTCATCCTAATCATAGTAGATATATCTTTATTAAAGATCTTATAGATAATCTAACTAGAGATTGGAATGTTAATCTGTTATCGTCTCTTTTCTCGCAAGAGGATGTTATTAGAATTAGGACCATTAGGTTAAATCACAATAAAAATGATAAGTTAATGTGGGCACACAAAAGAAATGGTAAGTTTACGATTAAATCATCTTATAAAGTCTATATGAATGATTTTAGTTCCTCTGAAGACTCAGCTTTTTGGAGAAAAGTTTGGGATGTTGATTGTCTGCCGAAAATTAAGTATTTTTTATGGAATTTTTCTGCTGATATGATTCCTGTCAACTCTTTGCTTCAGTTTTATAACCCGTATGTGGATACTACTTGCCATCTTTGTCATAGTAGTGAAGAAACGGTCATGCACCTTTTTGCGAATTGTTCTGTTGCTTCCCATATTTTGGTTTGGTCTCTCTCTTCAGCATTTGGTTCTTACAGATTTTGATGGGTTGGATGATATTTTTCTATATTGGCATAATTCGGATCTTGGTATTTCTCCTTTTAAAGTCTCCTGGCCTAGTATAGGTGCTATTTTTATGTGGTCTATCTGGAAGTTAAGGTGTAATGTGCTCTTTAGAAACTCTTTGATTGATCTGTTCAAGATCATATTGGAAACCAAGAAAATGATTAACTCTTATATTTCTCCAAAGTTATGCTCTGTTGACTTTTCCAGGGATTTGAAGGTCCCTATTGATGAAGTTGATCACTTTATCTTTATTGATGGTTCTTATAAACATTTTAAAATGGGTTTGGGACTTATTTGGTGTGATACAGCAGGAAATATAAGAGGTTCGCGCTCAGACTTTGGCTTGATGCAAGATGTAGTGGGTGTTGAAGCTGCTGCTCTTATTTTGGCGTTCTCTTGGGCAGAAGAGATGAATCTTGTCAAAGTGGTCTTCATAAGTGATTGTCTCCAACTGGTTGATTTTGTAAATGGAGGCAGTTCAAACATTGATTGGAGAAGTAGTGATCTTCTTGATCAGTGTCAGAATTTATTTTCTTGTTCATTGACTTCTAAAATTATGTATATTAATCGGGTGAAAAATCTTCTAGAAGACCGGTTTGCACGTCGGGCTAGAAAACTTAGTGTTAAGGGTCTTTGGTCTTCCTTCCCTTCTTTTCTCAGCTCCCTTGTTAGGAAGGAAAACTTGAACCAAGTTTGTAACTCTTTTCTTTGTTAATCCCATGGTGTTTTTCTTAGCCACAAAAAAAAAAAAAAAAAAAAAAAACACAAACATATATTCCGTTTTTGTAGTTAACTACTAAAAATAAGATCGACCAAAATCCATAATTATAGCTTGAAATTAATCTAAGTAATAATTATCAAGTATCAATATATTCAACGTGATCAGTAATTATACAAACATACCGACATTAGATCAATGGTAGATTAATCGGTGGGAGAACACTTAGGTCAAGGGATCGAGCCATTCCATATTGAATAATTTTTGGATAACTCTGTTTATATACAATCGACTTGTTATATACAGACCATAACAGGCCGTCCTGGGCAGGCTAATACAGGACCAGGCTAAAACTTTCCATGCCATAACTGGCTAACAGACTGAATATCACATCCCAGCCTGGGCCTGTCTTTAGCCTGTATCCGGCCTGGGCCTAATTTAGCACGGGCCAGGCTAGGCTTTGGCCTGGAAATACTGACCGGACCGGACCCAGGCTAGCCTGGACTCTTTGACACCTCTAGTCATTTCCACGACCAACATGTGCATGAGTTGTGGTGTTGACTCATAATGATGAGGCTGCGGACACACTCGCTGCCCAAGATATGGCCGTGCTACTGATTGTTGTTTTGTTGTTGGCACGTTGTTTGTCTTTCTTCGTTTTGTTTTTTTCTCTTTTTTACAAGGGATAAAATAAAAACAAGAAAATTACAAGAAGCTAGTTGGCAGCCTGACTACAAGTTGCGCGCCGACCGCTTTTTAGGTGACTAACCCAATTCTATGGGAAAGGTGGTTTCCTACTTTAATATTGTTATTATGGCTGTTAACAAAGTTTTTTATTCTCTTTAAGAACTCCACTGTCTCCGCTCCTAATTTTCCTAACGTCGTGAAGGCCAAGGTGCTAAAACCATACCCGTGTTCGTTGCATTTTTCGAGACACCACGTTTGCCACTGCTTGCCCTGGTATGTATGTAGAAACACCACCTCCTGTAAAGGGTGAAATGCACGTCACATCCAAACATGTATCGAGCCCATAACCCAGTTGTAAACTAGAATATCTGTAGGACGTAATTCACCACCAGCATTCGAAAGGAAGCCCAATGACACCTCTTTTTGCACTTGTATCCCTGCCCGAAAAAAAATGTTTACTAAAGTGTCGCGGATTAAATCATGACGGAATTTCAATCCTATTCCGTGTGCACAATGAAGAGCATGATCACCAAAGATGTCCATAATTCTGTTACAACATGGACAAACACTACCGGCTACAAAGAGAGGGATACCAAGCTTGTAAGCTAAAATAGCGCAGAAATGTCGCGGTCCAATCCTTTTGCCTAAGTCCATCTATAGGGATAGCCAACAAGTAGTCTTGTGCATGTTCAGTCTTGTTACACTGCCATAAGGCTTGTTCATGCACTGAAATACCATATCGAGTAGACATCTCTTACTTCACAACATTAAAGTATTTGACTGCCAAAGAGCTCATAGGGTGGGGGGCAGTACCTTCAATATTGAATGAAGCAGGAGAGAGATGACAAGCTTGTAAGAACGTATCCGAGGCCAATTAGTAGGAACAATCGTCACCCAATACACCTGAATTTCGAAGAAGAGTGCACTGTAACTGCTTAGTTTGTAGACGAGAAGCCAAATAAGAGTATTGCATGGTGTCGTACATGGAATAGATACCCATGCCGCCATCTCTGATTGGGAGAGTAACCAACCTAAGTTGAATCAAACCATACCCAAGACCATCAATAACAACTAATATCCGCATATAGTTAAATAAGTAGTTATCAAAAACAGCTTGGACTTCTCTTAAATATGCAGGTGAGGTTGTGCGTAACGAGAAGTATAGTTTTGAGATTCCCGTAAAATTACACAATAATAGTAGAACACTTTGTGAGTCGTCTAGTTTAAGAATGGCATCCATAAGATGAAAGGTTTTTTTTGCACACACTCTAAAAAAAGGTTGTTGTAGAACTGGTGATCCAAAATGACGGGGCCACCAAGTAGTTTAACACCTGTACAATATCTATCTATTAAAACAGGAAAAACGTCATCACAGGTGCTCCGTTTATTAACTGTAGGCCAAAAGACTCCAGTTTTGTGTTGGTTAAGGTGGATCCCAAGCGTTGGACCATCAGACTGGATGATTTGTATAGCTTTGGAGACCATTAGAGTATCTCCAATTATAGTCCCATCATCTAGGTAGCACGCCTGAAGATCCATAGAGAAACATGCTGAAATTTTCCTTACAAGAGGGTGCAATGTTAGTGAGAAAAGTAAGGGGGCTAGAGGATCCCCTTGATGCACACCCTGTGATAAAGATAACGATGAATCTCAGTAATATAGACGGGCTGGTGAAGAATAATAGAATTCGACCCACTTGTATATCAAATGGCATTGACGTGAAACTTCCAGAATCATTGCTGACCTATCTATGAGATTAAATGCATTGCGAAAGTCAACTAGGAGCATGGACATGGACTGACATATACCTTTTTCTTCTAAAAGCCTGGTGACAGCATGTAATTTAGATTCTCCCCCGCACGACACACCTACACCAAACTGAAAATATGACATGTATTCTGTAATATCTTTGCACACTAATGTGGCGACAACTTTAGAAACAAGTTTTCTTCAGATGGTTCTAACTGCGATAAGACATATGCCACCACCCGATTTGAGCAATGCTGTTAAAGGAGCGCTTGAAATGAACTCCGCTAAAGGTGCATGGCATTCCCCAGCAAGAAGTAGATTAACCACTCCAATAATTGACGTGGGAAGCTCATCTGACACATCAGCTGCAGGTCCACTAATTCCATCCAAAAGGTGTTGAGCATGGAGACCATCTCTGCCAAAAGATATACCTTTGGGGAAGGATTTGATCCTACCCAATACCACATCTTTACTGGAAACTAGACAATTGGTAATTGGTCTAGAAGGCAAAAAAATTGGTGGTGCTGGAGGATATTTCTCCTTCAGGTCTGCAAGTGTGTTGTTGTTATTAGGGACGACATTGTTGGAAGTTAGTACTCTAATTGTCGCGATATAGGAGCCGTTTCTTATCTTCTTCCTGCAAATTCGCATATTGATTTGTTACTCTGTAAAGCGTTTACAGGTGAGGCTTTTAGTCTTCATAGCCTCAGATTCATGCAAAGTTGTTGTACCAAATTGATACAACCATTATCTCCGTTCCATTGTACCAACGCCTGGCTAATTGCTGCACTTTGTAGTTTCTTGCGTAATCCTGACCTTTCCTCTAAAGTGCACTTAGGGGTGTAGTTTCGGAGAATACAAGATGGGAAAAAAAGCAACTTTAACCAATTAGAGATATCAGAGGGATTTAGGATTACCTTATCTAATGCTTGTTTGAAGGCTCTGGAGAAATTGAGTTTACACTTGTTGGGTATATACCTTGTGGTGGATGTTTGAGATCGGAAAACCTTATCAAGCAAATCCACATTAAGACATGGCGATACAGACTCTGTAGGATCTTCTCCATTATTAGTATCAACCACTGCAATTGGTTGATTAATCCCATGAATGAGGAAGTCTGCATCTACACCATTAAATGGGCTATGGGTTGCATCACCTGCATGGGATCTGCATGGCCTTCTCCACGATTTAAGATGCATACACTGAGAACATAACCATATCTGTAGGTGTGTAAGGACAGACTCCCAAGATTGGTAAACATCAGCAACGTTGGAGATTCGTTCTCTACAAAGATCGTTGGCCTCACCTTTTTTGAAGTGACGATGAATAAGATGTTGAAGGAGGGAATTCCGAGCAAGTCCCCTACCACGAACACCATTCTTGCATCCATCATATCCCTGAAAAGGGAAGTGAAAGAATGTATCCCCTTGTGAGGAAGGTTGATAAAACTGCTCTCGTGAATATGGTGAATGGGTTCCAGACATAGTAGCAGCAAAACAAACCCAAGAATATGCAACAAACCAAACCCAAGAATATGAATTAGAGTTTGGAGTATGGGAATTCAAGGTTTCAAATACTAATGAAAACTTATATTACCGTACAACAAAACATTAACTAAACCTTCACCTAGGAAGGGAGTCTTAACAGAGCTTCACAAACAAGGTTCAATATTCTGACAGAATCACACTCCAATCCCTAATAGAAACTTCACTGAGCAAAAGATAATAATTGAAGAAAACAAAATTGAAACCTTGTAATCCTTAATCCTTTCTTCAAACACCAAATCCTCAGCTGCAAATCACAAACCCTGTAACGATTTCTGATTCCACAAAATTGATCAAGAGCCCAAATTCAGTTTCTATAAACACTCTCTGAAGGAAAACCCCACAGCCTTAAAACAAATACCAAAAACCAAATACTGCGTCTTCAATTACACCGAAGGAAAACTATGGTTTCGTGCTAAGAGAAATTGAAATTTTACAGAGAAATTAAGCAAATGAAGAAAAACCAATCCACAAAAACATAGAATCAAATTACTACAACACTGATATTGAATCAACAATCACTCATGAATTCAAAACCCCCTCTACCAATTGAGGAAAACATGATTTCAGTTTCTTTATTTTTATTTGAGTTTGGTAGTAATATATTGATTTAAAATCCTACTACTACTAATAATAAACATTCCATGGGAAAAAAACACAAGCTATCTTTGATATGCAGTATACACTCACTCTATCAAGCTAGATAGTAGAGACTGAGACAAGCATTATGTGTATTATGCATTTGGCATGAATCAAGCTAGATAGTAGATACTGAAACAAGCATTATGTGTCTTCTGCATTTGGCACAATTATTGAGGCTTGAATACAATATGGTGTTTCTCGACATTATATCCTGATGTATCATACACTTTTCCAACTCTTCAATGAGGCACAACAGTGCAGAGGCCAACCCTAAAGCTACTTTACATCCCACATGATAAGTGGTCTTCTTCGGATGAAGAGATGAGAATCTTATACTACCATTAGACATTACTTCAGGAACAAGAAAAAACTCACCAATTTAAGTCAGATATGAAGTGAACCTTCACCTAACCAGACTCTTTGTATTATCGACAGCGAATGCGCTAGGGCCATGGTTGTGAAAATCGTACGATTCACAAGTTGAATCATACGATCCGAGTCAAATATTTTCAAAACGATGTGAATCGTCCATTAGAATCGTATCTTTTCAAAAGCGTAAGATTCCTCCGTTGACTAGTGATTCTTGACTATTTGACCAGGGATTAATGCTATGAAAAATTAATAAGGGTGTGCAGATTCAAACCTGAAACATAAGGCTTATAGTAAGCCTTTATCTATCGTTGCGCCAACTTGATAGTTGGTGTTAACCCTTGGTTTTATATATATATATAGCCTTTATACAATGAAGATCAAAACTTTAAAAAATATTATTCAGTTCAATATATTTATAGGTAGACATGTAGCGATTCTATAATCAACCATGAATCTCGATCACAATTTAACATACGATTCGATTCTCAAATTGAAAAACGATTCTCTCTGTGATTCATGATTTCACAACCTTGACTAGGGCGACTAATGGAGTCCCACAGGGGCATCTGTTTAGCAAGTGATGAAATCCAAAAGATATTTGGTGTGCTAATTAATGGAGTTTGGAGCTAAGAGATGTATGGATACCTCTCTAAACATACATTTTGATTTTATTTATTTGATTTTTGTAGGGTTAGTTTTGCTATTTCCGATTGTGACTGTTGAATCGTTGATGTTATTTTGATTTGATTTGTTGATACAGGATATTGCCATAACTAAGTTGGCACAAACTCACTCGATCTGACTAGGACTTTCTCTTAACTTCTCTTTCTTCTATTACGAGATCTTGAACTCTCCCGACCGTGCTTGTACTCTTGCTAAACAGGTAAATACAGCCAGATCTTTGACAATCCCTTGTATTTTTTTGTATTCCATTTATTTTTCCGTGAAAAAATAAAGAGAGCCAAAACAATATCTAAGTAGAGAGTATTAATCACGTCAAGAGCCCATTTATTTGGACGTTTCACCATGCATGAGTTTTTAATGATTTTTTCATCACCCGTTTCTTCTGAAAGAGACTCTTCATTCCAAAATTAAAATGGTAAGCGATACTTCAACGTACAATATGCGCGGGCCATTATTTTTCTTCTCCTAACATCATTGAGTTTCCCCAAACTAAGAACTTTCCTAGTTTTTCATGCCCAACGCATCTTTATTTCTTTCTGGTAGTCAACCATGATTTTTTTAAGCTGAATGAATTTTGAATTCATTATCTGATGTTTCAATCTTCTCACCAAATTAAGAACAATTAAATTGGGGATACTTTTTTTTAATTGGGGGATATTTCACTGTAGCTTTCGGCATGGTATTTCAATGCCGGCCATGCCGGGAGCTACAATAAAACTATCCCCCAATTGCATGTTCCAAATTAATTCAATCCCTTTTTTCGAATCACCCGTTTCGAATCATCCATATGAAATCATATTTTTATAGTGTTCATATGGGTACTTCTAATGGTTCCAAAACCATGAAGGAGGCCTTGACGCGCACCAAATATCTCCATATGACTAAGATAATTTCAATACACTTTATTATTTTTTGTTATTTATGTATAAGATGGTGACTAACTGCAACCCATGTTAAATTAAATACAACCCTTCTAAGATATCACAAACCTTAATAATGCGGGTAAACAAAACTTACCTAACTTAACTTCATCTTCTTCCCCCAAAAAGTTTGCAGCCACACATCTTATTCTTCTTCCTTCTTCCGGTATATTGTCTCTTTATTTTTTTTTTAACTTAAAAATCAGGTGATAGACCTTGTTTAAATCCAAGATCATAATGGGGTTCACTTGTTAATACAGATGACCAGTTTTGGTTGATTCAATTGAGTTCATTTTTCATTCAATTTTTCCTAAGAAATTCATTCATGTTTAATGATTAATGATTTTATCTTACAAGATACCATTTTCAATTGGGTTTTGTTTTTTGTATTGTGAAAGTTATGATCTTTCGGAAAATTAAAACGGGGATAAAATGGAACCGGTTAAAACTTGAATCATTTATCGACGCATACAATAGTCACTAGCTTTATTAATCATATACAAAAATTTATTACGAATAGGAAAAAATTGACGATTAATCTGATTAAGAGTACTAACAATCATAATTTGAGGGTTATGGAAATCTAGGACAAAACTAAAACCGAATGAAAAGGAGAAAAAAAATAAGATGATAATGGTGAGTTTTGTACACTCACCCCAACAAGGTTTATTATTATTT
The DNA here is from genome assembly GCA_023531295.1 of Papaver armeniacum. Taxonomy (NCBI): domain Eukaryota; kingdom Viridiplantae; phylum Streptophyta; class Magnoliopsida; order Ranunculales; family Papaveraceae; genus Papaver; species Papaver armeniacum. Next base: position 23,334 of record JAJJWW010008153.1, read on the forward strand.
TCCCAAGGGTTGTATTTTACTTAGTGTGGGTTGTATTTAATCACTCCCATAGATAATATTTTGGATAAATTTCTCATTTTTTAGGGTTCAATTGGTTTTGTGATGATTAAAAAGAAAAAAAAAATCAATATGCTTGTTATCTTTTTTATTTTATTTTTTATTCACATTTAAGCTAAAGTAAACGATTATTTTTGCTGTTTTTTTTTGGTTTACTTGTTTTGTTGATGAAGCTTTTAAAAAGATAATTATTTTTTTATGTACAATTCTTTAATTTATTGGAGTTTAGTATTATTACAATTCTTTATTTGTTGGAGTTTAATTTGTTTTTGTTTTTCTGTTGCAAAATTCAATTTTTTTTCCCACTTGATTGACGAAGAAAATTCTTTTCAAATATAAATCATGCTTGTAACTACAAATTCCAAAATTAAAATGGATATGGAAAGGTATTATGGGAGGCATTGAGAACTAAATTATAGTGAATGGAAGGTTGGAGATGAAAATTGTATTAGTATATATGGGATGATAATGTTAAAATATCTTAAAGCCAAAACATAAAATTATTGGGATTAATTCTTTATAAGAATGATCTCGATGATGATAATGTTAGAATTTTCTACATCTAAAGCATACTTTTAATTGGATTAATTCTTTGTATGTGTTCTTAGTGGGCGTTATCTTGTTTCTACTTAAAACACACATCTAAGTATGTAATTTGCTAGTCTATTGCATATATATGCTTATTTGCTGGATAAACACATTTTTTTTTTTTTTTTGGGATGTACGAGTGATTCAAATTGTTATGTTTGTTTGCTAGGAATTCGATGAGGCAATTGATGACCTTGACACTCTAGGAAAGGAATCCTTTAAGGACAATACGATGATAATGCAACTTTTTCGTGATAACCTTACCATGTGGACCTCTGATATGCAGGTATATATACATAGAAGAACTTCCTTATTAAATTTTGTTCATTCTTATCTTCATTCAATTAACGTTGTTTTTGGTGCATGGTTTGATATTGAGTGGATGATAGAGTGGATGAAATGCAGCACCCGCACCAGCTAAGACTATGGAATGAGGATGAGCATTAATGAAGCTTGCTTTATGCCATGGTTTTAATTGTCTGTCTTTTTGTTCAAAAGAAGGTGCTGGAATATTATCACCTAGCTATCTCTATGTAGTCGAGATTGTTAATTTTCCTTTTATTTTTCAATTTTCCTTGTTTTATTGTTTTACCCCGAAGGTAAATGGACCACAATTAAGCTGATGGAGATGAATTCTTCATTTATAATTACGAACTATGGTGATCTTTGTCATTTGGATTGTTTTAAGTGTTTGGTCGATATGGATTGACTAGATTACTAGATCCCACTTCAAAAAAAGTTGTTTGTTCATCTTAATTTAATTTAGCGGTTTCTTGGTCGACAATTTGGAGTAAGAAATGGAAATAAACATTAAAAACATACCGATCCAAAGCCTGTTTCAGTCTTCATAGGGTAGGGTCTATGGATTACTTAATTTGATAAAATTAGGTGTTATTATGGGTAATGGAGATCTTACAGATGACCAGGTTTGGTTGATTCAATTGAGTTCATTTTTCATTCAATTTTTCCTAAGAAATTTGTTCATGTTTAATGTTTAATGATTTTATATTATAGGATACCATTTTCAATTAGTTTTTTTTTTTTTTTTATTAAGAAAGTTCTGATCTTCGGGAAAACTAAAACGGGGATAAAATGGAACCGGTTGAAACTTGAATCATTTATTGATACATACAATAATCAGTAACTTTGAATTGTGCATAAAAAACAATTATGTTTTTAAAAGCTCCATCAACAAGACAGGTAAACCTAAAAAAACAGCTAAAATAATCGCTTACTCTAGCTTAAATGTGAATCAAAAAGAAAAAAAAGAAGATAACAAGCATATTGTATTTTTTTTTAATTGTTTTAATCATCACAAAACCAACTAGATCCTAAAAAAATGAGAAATTTCTCCAAATTATTATCTATGGGAGTGAGTAAATACAACTCACACTGAGTTAAATACAACCCTTTGGAAAAAAAATAATAAACCTTGTTGGGGTGAGTATACAAAACTCACCATTATCATCTTATGTTTTTTCTTCTTTTCATTCGATTTTAGTTTTTTCCTAGATTTCCATAACCTTCAAAATCTGATTGTTAGTACTGTACTCTTAATCAGATTAATCATTAATTTTTTCCTATTCTTAACAAATTTTGGTATATGATTAGTAACTGTGTAGTTTTTATTAAAAATAAATGATGTCCAAACTGTCAGATAATTTGATATGGTGGGACTGACTACAAGTTTGTGTAACCTTAAACATGGTCACAAAGATATGGTAAGACTGACTCAAGACAAAAACTCTCATTGGTACTAGATAATATCTTAAAGATACTTCAAAGGCAAGAATATCCTCTACATAAATACAAAACCAGACCCAGGGTACTAACGGATTTGGAAAGGTATTCTGGAAGGCATTGAGAACATTCTGAATTATTGGGCCGACCGAGCGAAGCGAGGGAGGACCTTTATATGGCCACTTTTTTGTAAATTGTAAGTCATCAATTGACACAAAAAGATTGGATTTTGGTGTCCCAAATTGATTTCAATCAACAATGAAATCCCAAAAGAGCCCCTCCATGTTTCTATTTCTCACTAAAACTAACGTAAATATGACATCAAATGAAGGGTAATGGAGTAAATTTCACGGGCAGAAAAAAGGACACGGAGGTTGGAAATGGTTTAATTGTTTAGGGGCAGTTTAGTAAAATACTAAGGTAAAGTGAGTTAAAGGTTGCAGGATCGAATCTGGCCACCTCCTTCTCTTTTTTTCCTTCTTTTCTTCTTTCTTCTTCAACCATGAAACCAGATCTAATTCCTCTTTCAAGTTAAATCTATTCAATTCGTGTCAAACTTGAAAAACCTAAATCATCATTAATGATGTTTGTTCTTGAAGAAGAATTCTGAAAAGAAGGGAAAAGTTTGAGCAGAATCAATATCAGTAAACCAATCTGAAGATTAAATCCTCGAAAGCGATTTGAAAGGTAAATTTGATTTATTATTATCATTTTAATTTGATCGCGACTCTTGATTTAGTCGATTTGGAAACCTAATTTCAGAACAAAAAAATAATTACGGTATAAAACCTAATTTTATAGATACGAATCAAAACCCCTAGACTAAATTTTAGAATCTCAGAAGCTAGGGCTTGAGATGATAAAGTGTCAATGTTAATTGAAACGAGAAGAATTGATGGATCTAATGATCGAGGTGGTGGTGATTAGGGCTTGAAGGAATTGGGGGTTTTGCTTTCGGTTGTGAAATAATGAATGAATGGGTCTGTGATTGATGCTGCTGGGAGTGTATTAAATCAGCTGTCCGTCTGGTGTCTAGTCCTTTTATGGAATCTGCTTGATTACTCTTTGTTTCTGTTGCTAGAAAATGTATGAATTGTTAGTTGCTCAAATTTCTGTGGTTAACTGTTACTTAGCTTGTGGAAGTTCTGAATACGTGTGACATAATTGTTGCGTCTTTTGTGATATTGTGTATTGTGTGTGTAGGTTCGAGAGAAGCTAATTATACACACTTTGAAGAGATATAACTAAAGGATAGGGTCCTTGTCATTATAGCAAGTCATTGAGGCTAAGTTTAAAAGCGAAGGGCGGATGGATAAGCAGAAATACAATTATGAAACAATTATGCCCTCAATTGACGAAGATGCTTAATGCTGTTTTAGCAGGTGAAGATCTTATGCTAATATTATTATCTTAATTACGAGAGCATTCTGTAAAATGTTTGTCTGAAAAAACAAAGTCATACGCACCTGGAGGTCTCTTGAAACCCAATGCATGAATTTCTTAGTAATCTATCCATTCTGTCCGTCTGTGTCTAGTCCTTTTTATGGAATCTGCTTGATTACTCTTTGTTTCTTTGTAAGCTTATCTCTTGAGAAAGCATCATTCACAAGTGATTTAAAATGTATCATAGTCGTAAATTGAAACTGGTCCTTTGAGGCTTATATTTATTTTTCTAAAAATGGATGAGGTGTCACCAATATATTTATTTCATCGTGTTTCGGAGAGACATAACTTTGGTTCTTCTTGCGGGAAGAAAATTTATGATCCATGTAAAGGGGAAGAAACAGTCTTGAAACATCTGCAAGAAGTTGGGTTGCATTCCTTGTATCTCATGATGGGACAAGGTTTGAAACAGTGGCCTATGCCGGGCGGGAATGTTATTGCCATACGCGGCCTTCGTCATCACATGATGTGCATCTCTTTTTTGACTAGAAATTGTTGGCCCTTTTCAAGTACGGTTTTCCAAGTTGTCCCTACTCTTAAGAGTTCTTTGTTGAACCAACTACTCGAGAACAGCACAGAGTCATTTGTAGAAGTTAGTATTTTGCCACGAGAAGAACAAGTGCTCATAAAGCTGCAGGGGAGAGGTTCATCTCGAGTGATGCATAAAGGATTTGAAAGAGAGGTTTGCGAGGTTTAGTTTGAATGCCTCAAAACCCTCACTTGAGACAGTTGAAGGGGATGAAATCCTAGATAATCACGAAGGTCTTGACTGTGGCTTAATTTGTGTTGAGAAAGCAACTCCCAGTGGTCTATACGTTGTTCAGTGCGGGTTGTAGAACTTCCGCCAGCACTTGCAAAGTTGTTTGATGTAAGTTCGATCCACTATGGAGAAATTCTAGAGGGAGAACCTGGGTAAAGAAACAACAAACTGAATTGATATTACATGATAGTCTAGTCGAAGCACTTAAAAACGGATGATGGATGTTGTGCGGGATCATGCTGCGAGTGAAAACTCCAACAAGGATAATGCGAGATGAATGTAGAAGTGTGTGGCTTCACTTGCTTTGTGGAGAATCTGGGCTCTTGGACCTAGGGATGTTATACGATATTCTTCTTGTTTCCGAGATGCCAAAGAAGATAATGATAATCATTCGACTCTAATTCGAGGTTCTCCTCTTGCATTTCGAAGATTTAAGGGTTTTTGATGAAGATGCGTCTTTTGAAAATTCTTGTATCTATATCCGGGAAAGCAGAGACTCTATGAACCTATGGAAGCGAAATTCTCAAGAAGCAGTATTAACTGAGTGGACCGTTTATCGATGAACTGTGTAGGGGTTGTCTTTTATTGTTGAAGCTAAATTTATTCCAATGGAGAGTCAATATATCCAATGAATCTGATGCTTCTACTCAACTAGCGAACACTTTGTGGCATCTTCTAACTTGGACCCAGATAATGACAAAGTGATGGAGGAAGCATATATGACAGGTGTGCTTCACAAAAACCTCGAGTTCGGGAAGCCATGTACTTAATTGAATTGAACACCCCAACCTGACATTTGGGCCTCAATGTATGCTGTTCTATCTAGGGACGTGCAGGGAGTTTTGAAGGATGAGATGCAAACAAGAGGTATCATACATTCGTTCTCTCTTATCTTTGAATATTGGGACTTTATTAAATCTGCTTTGTGTTGGTTTATTTTTCGTTGATTTTTAGAGTTCCCTCAAAGATTGGTATAACCTGAACCTATGGTTACGCAGGTTAAAAATGGTATTTTTCGTTTTAATTCTTAAACTATCGGGTTAGCACCAAAGTTACATTTTATAGCTTGCTCTCCCGAGAGGAGCCAACTTGTAAAGGTTTAGTGCTCTTTCAGATTTTGATTAATAGTCGCTATCCTTTTATGAATGAAGAGGAAAAATTGGAATTAAAATTCTTTAATAAAATGTTTACAAAAGAGGAGCCAATCATAAGACAGTTTCTTGCACTATTTTGATTGGCCGACAAGCGAAGCGAGGAGGACATTTATATGGCCATCTTTTTGTAAATTGTGAGTGATCAATGGATGGCTGGAAGATTAGATTTGGTGTCCCAAACCTTTTTCAATCAACAATTAAATGTCAAAAAGCCCCTCCGTATTTCCATTTCTTCTTTTGAAACTACTGTAAATACAACACAAATGAAGGGTAATCGCGTAAATTTATCGGACGAAACGGGCGAAAGTATCACTTTTCCCGAGACGGGACGAACGTATCACTTTCTCGAAAGCGGAGCGAAAGTATCATTTTTCTGAATCGGAGGCGAAAGTATAACTTTTTCGAAAAGGATCAAAAGTATCACTTTTTCTGAAAAGGAGCGAAAGTATCACTTTTTCTGAAACGGGGCGAAATTAGTCGCAGACAAACCCCATCTTCGGGTTTTTTTTCGGTCGGCCCTCCCACCGTGGCAACGGTTATACTAGTAGTAAATGGAAGGTTGGAGATGCAAATTGCATTAGTATACAGATGATAATATTAAAATATCTTAAAGCCAAAACATGAAATGCGTTGGATTGATTCTTTGTAAGAATGATCTTAATTAATGATGATAAACCATACTTTTAATTGGGTTAATTCTTTGTATGTGTTCTTCATTGGTGTTATCTTGTTTCTACTTAAAACACACAACTAAGTAGGTCATTTGCAAGTTTTTTTCATACATATGCTTACTTGCTGGATAAACACATTGTATTTGTTTGGGATGTGTGAGTGATTCAAATTTTTATGTTTGTTTATTAGATATTCGATGAGGCGATCGCTCAACTTGACACTCTAGGAGAGGAGTACTACAAGGACAGTACTATGATAATGCAACTTCTTCGATTATTGAAAAACACCTTCCAAACCTCCACTACAAAACACCTTACATTCCAATTTCCAAATAATTAACTCATATGTAAAAAGACTCTTGTACAAACAACCTGTATTGCTTGTATCTATACGTCCAAATATTTGACTTTAAAGAGTGTAATCGGGGTATTCTCAAAGGTAGGGGGAAACCTTGTTATCACATTTTTATGGTATTTCTGGTCAGGGATATGTACACCGCGTGGTTGTTGGATTAATTGTCTAGTTTTTGTTCGGCGTCAATCTAAAGATCATGGGAAGGATAGTTTTGTTTTGTTTTGATATTGGATATTTGTGTATTTATCCCTTGCATTATCGGATCAATTTACCTGGAGAATTTTATGAGTGTTGAAATGGTAATGTCAATATTGGAAAATCAAGTTTATAGCGTGAAAGCACTGAGAAAGAGTATGAAATTGATTAGAAGGTAAGATCTGTGTTTGCTTTTGCTGTTTTTTTACCCCTTTGATCGCGGTCGTAAGCGTCAAAAATAATTACACTTTCTTACTACTCAAAATATAAATATAGCAAGGGCAAGAAAGGATCGATCCCACAGAGAGGTCTAGGTTGTCAAATTGTTGTGGTTTCCTATATAAGTAACCGGAAGAATTTCGATTGTGTAAATAAAAACAAACAAAAAGCAAATAAAGTACGCAAATCAAGGATGTGAAATATTGGATAAAGGTTTCATCTTCAATTGTAAACAATTTTATGAATATATGAATAGAATTCGTATTTAATCTCGCTATCATCAAAAGCCATAGAATACCTTATTGCAAGAATATAAGTAATTTCCAAAGTTATCAACACACACATTAGAAGTGCGTATGTGAAATCTACCTAAAGAATAACCTAACGCCTTGCGCTAATCAAGTTCAATTCCTAGGAGCATTAAGTTTCAGAAATAGGCTAATCAATGCAATTGAAATACATTGCGCAAACAATTCGAACAAAGGTCAATTTCTACATATGATTACAAGGATGTATCACTACAACCTAGAATCATATCATGCTACTCGTATTCAAGGTTATCGCTCGATGAAAACCCTAAAATAGCTATAGATATGGATGTGAGTTCAATCAATTCTAGACTCGACTAAACAAACATTCAATCATGCAATTATTATAACCCGTAGAAATCAAACGATAATATTGAGAGAAAACTAATTCATAAAAATCATAACTTGGTTGCAAAATCCAACTACATCTTCAACCAATAATAAAAACTTAGTTCATCTTCATGGAGTCATAACAAGAAGAAAGAGAAAAGACTTCATGTTTCTAAACCCTAGAACATAGTAGAGGTACTCCCTCAAGGAGATATATCTAGGTTTAGAGAAAAAGTTCTATTTATATGCTTTTCTCCCCATAAGGATACTTTCCCAAAATTAGGTTAATTCTTCTCAAAACTTAGTCTCCAAGTTGGTCCACCAAGCCCAGGAGTGAAAAATATGTCTCTGGAATTTTGGGTCCGAAAAGTGTCGCCGGAATTGATGGCGTCATCAGGAATCCGGCCACGGTCGCCGGAATCCGGTCATCGGAAAATCATCTCCGCCACCTGGACTTGCCTCCGGCTACCATAACTCGCAGCAACTCACTTGTCCTTCTCTGCGGTTCAAACACTCACAATTCAAAAGCAATACATCACATATGAACCATCAATTCTTGAATTCTTGCGAAAACGCGCCCAAAAGCGTGACGGCGTAGCTCATATGTCGGCCGTCGACTCTTGCATCCGACTCGTGCCCCCCTCGCGATTCACTGAAATATTGCGATTCCCACTTACGGTTCCAAAATCCGACAACCGGAACTAGTTCCACTTGGCTTGCCATTCTTGCTCGGGCCAGATCACAGTGGAGTCTTGTTCAAAACAATCTCGGGCCAATTTTCACTAGCTCATCATATCACCACAAGCGACATACCATCCACTCGCTCAGTTCAAGCTCTCTGCGTTTGCATTGTTACCGCTGTAATCCCATCATACTCTTCAAGCACCACCAGGACCTCCTTGGCAACTATCCATGCCTGTAATCCATTCACACGACACCGCAAATCTCAGGCCATTCCACGGCTGCAATTGCTTGGGTACATAACCATGACTTCCATTCCTATCTTGCATTTCATTGAGCCACGGACACTTCAATCATACATAACTCTTAGTTAGCTCTGCAAAGGTGCAACTCACGCCCGACAACCTTGTACTTACTCATCTCGATTCATGTTTCTCCATTTACGGACACATTACCATCACTTTGCCTCCAATTTTGCCTGTTCTTTCATCTCCTCGAGGCCACGGCAATCGACCAAGCTTTTGCAATTGACTCAACACACTGCTGCTGCAGCCCAACATCTCGGCTCAGGCCTCCTGTTCAACTTCATTTTGCAGCCGATCTTTAATCTCTATCTCCCATTGGCTTGAAACTACCACTAATATGAGCTTCACCAAACATCATCTTAAGCTAATTTGTTTACCTTCAAAGCATCCATGCGGAACCATTTCTCGAATCTTTAGCAAGACAATTCCCTCCATCGGACCCTTTGCATTGCCATCAATTTGAATCACTCGGCTAAAAAAATCCAGTACATTCATTCTTCGGCTCATTAATCTTGAAACTCCACCTCCGACACCATCATCGCTAACTGCAATTGAGCTTACACGAGTGCATTGCGCTTCAATTCCATCGCAAGCGCACATAGCCACGAGTAAATACTCCAGTTTCAGTCCACTATTATCTCATTTCGGCTCCTTGTAATACCACTGCTATCGGCCTAAGCTCCGATTCCATGCTTTTGCATACTCTCAAACAAGCATTTCCTTCACTCCCTTTGTTTCATTGCAAAGACCAACATCATAGCCTTACGAGTCCATTGCCCGATTGCAGCTCACTTCACTTGAGCATAACAACTCCACCTCTACTCCTTGGTTCTCAACTGCACTTGCATTTGCACCGCGACTTCAACTCATGACTCCATCTGCCGGCTCATTCGCCCGCAACTTCCGTTCTGCGTATTCTTCATGACCCATAGACTCACGGCAAACCAACTCCAAGTGCTCCATTGATGCACATTCGATGGCGGAGAGATATCAATTTTCTGGTAATTTTCTCGGCTTAAACTCTTCCCCGACTCTTGTAAACCCACGGCAAAACTTGGCATAGGAACAGGTGACAAATATTTGCATCGATTTAGTTCAGGCCATTTTCAAACACGTCTTGTGTGTATCCCAGACCAGTGAATGTTGTGTCTTTGGGTGTATATTGGGATTTCACAACTCCTTCCCCTGCAGTCAGAATTCAATCACAAACCCATTCACTCCATAAACATTTACTGAGTCCAACATTCATACAATGATAATACTCTTGGTTCGAAACCATAACTTCCACATCTCCTCTGCGATTCCAACAGAACCCATCTTTCTGAATCATACAATATGTTCGGTGTTTTCTACACCTCAAGAAGACCCATCGGAAACTTGTTTCATCTGTAAGCAAAACTTGAAATAAACGCGGCTAGATAAAGCTGACAACAATGAGACTCTCACGACGGAGAGAGCTTAGCTCTTCTTGGATGATGACGAATGAAATACTAAATTTCATTTTCGAGATTCTTACAAGCTCACACATTCGGCACCCTTGTGGTCAGGTCCACTAACCATTCTTGGCCCACTTTGCACCTACTTGGCAAATGTTAAGACCACTTCATAATAACTTCATATAGTCTCAGATGCTCAGCAGCTCCCGTTCATATTGCCAGCACACAACCTCCATTTCAAGTCCTTGATCTCCGATTTGTTGACATAAGCTTCAAGCGCGTAAGCCAATACGCCCCATTTCGACGTCTTTCTCTTCTTTTGGTCCAAATGACTCCAAAGTACCTAAATACTCAAAACCAAAACATAAGTACATAATTCACAAGAAAAATAGCAAAGAAAGCGTAACTACTAGATAGTAAATTAGGTGTTTTAGACACCTATCACCCTTCATATCACAATTGCTGACTTAATGTTCGCGTTTACATCTCTGTTGGTTCACTGATACATGTCTGAGTATACTGCGTGGTTTCTATGTTACAATAGATTTTTATTTGTTACTTATGGTTTTGATTCATTTTACTCTTGTAACACAGACAATTGTTAATTTTGTTTGTAAGTCCTATCACAACGAGAATTTGTCGAACTTTGTTGTACACCTAGTTGTTGGTTATGCTAATTTGGGTGGGGAACAAAACGATAATCAACTACGTACAAACTACAAAGACCTTTAGTTTGATCAGGTTTTGGGTAATTGGCGAAATGAAATTGTTAAGTAACTAAAGGTACTATTGCGAAATGAAATTGTACAAAAATTCGCATTATTGGATGTGTGAATGTTTGCAAATAACATATTCCAATAAGATTATCTATTCCACCCTCACTTTTATTCTCACACTTTGGAATTTATTTGCTTTGTAAAACCTAAATGGTAAATGATTGAAGCTAATATTTTTGGGTATATTCCTTGTACAAAGTTTCACGTTTGTGCTAAAAATGAGCACGTTACGATACCAAAGGCGGAGCTAGAAGTTCATCTATGGGTAGGAAAAAAAAGTTGTCAAAATTTTAGGGTGGGCAAAAATATAAAAATTGGGCAAATGTCACTGTAGTACAATGGTAAACTCATTGGGTAATAATACCAGTGAGATGAGTTTGAAACTCGTTAGCATCAAATTTTTACCGGTTGATAAAAATGGGCTTTAGAGCCAAAAAATCAACTTCCTACCCTTGTCATGGTTGTCTCTGTTCTCGTCTGAAACTTATAACACCACCATTTACTATTTTGAAAATCCGCCTTTGAAACTTAACGAATTTTCAATAATTAAAATTAAGATCGGAGATAACGACGTTTAGTATTTCAGAATCACTCATTTTTGGTTGGTATATAAAGCTTTGTAAGATGAACATAATCTCAAAATATCAGCTTCAAATTCATTACTGTGTAGGTTTTATAAAAAAGAAATGATGTCCAAAATGTCAGATAGTTTTAGAATAAAACTGTGAATTGATCCCCCTCAATAATAATATTAATTTTTGAAGAAATTGAGTGCAAGTTTGTGCTACCCTAAACATGGATCGCTCCAACATCTCTATGTTCATAAAGATATGATGCGGACTAACTCAAGACAAAAACTCTCTTTGGTACTAGATAATGCCTTAAAGATACTTCAAAGAACATCCTAAACATGAATACAAAACCAAACCTAGGGTGCTCATGGATTTGGAAAGGTATTCTGGAAGGCACTGAAAACATTCTGGTAATTAAAACATATAAAATCGAAAATCATAATTAAATTCTTTTCAATTATTTCAGTTTGGGATCACCTTGAGCATCAAGGAATATCTTTGAACAATTAATGATAACAGTTATGCACATGTTCAAATAATGTCGACATTTAGAAATTTCTTATCGTAGCAAACTCTAATTGCAAATTCACACACAACATAAAGTAATATGTGAATATTGGAAACTCAGTTTTGCTCTTGGGAGCGGTTCTACCATGACTCCCAATATAGAATATAACCGGTTATACCTTGCTTCCAAATACTAGTTAGGATCGGTTATACCATGTCACTAGATATAGGTTATGACCAGTTCTACCTTGTCTCTCAATACTAGTTAGGATCGGTTATACCTTGTCAGATAATATAAGATATGACCAGTTCTACCTTGATTCTCAACATAAGTTAAGATTAGTTCTACCTTATCACCTTGCATTGGTCATCCAAATATTATTCAATGAAAAAACGGACCAATACACTTATTGATTTCCCTTTCGATTATGAAACCAGTTCATACATCAACTTCCTTAAACCAGTGTAATAACACATAGTTTCCTAGGAAGAAAATTACACATATATCCCACACATGATCAATTAAGTAAATACATAGATTATGATGATGTCGTATTTACGAAGTTCAAAAGATAAGCGTTGTACTTCGTAATTCAATATAAATCCTTGATACTTTGATCATAATGCTATGACCAAGTCTAATCACTGGGTATTATAAATATAACTTCACATGTTATGTTTTCAATATAAAGCGACTTGAAAGATACGTTAGGAATGAAAACAAGGCAAGTCTGTATTACTAACCTCAAGTGGAAGGATGTTGTCTTCGTTGTAGTCATTACTTCTTCACATTCTTTAGGTATTCAAAGTAATACATGTAAGACTCAACATTCCTAGACTTTCTTGTCTAACTTAAACGAATTTGACTCTAGTAATTAATCAAGTGACTCTTGATGAGTTTTGATAATTAATTAAATATGACAACCAAACTTGACATACCAACGCTTGGTGGGTTCAACCAAGCTATTCTCTAATATGTGGATTGACTAGATTCCCACTTCAAATAAAGAATTGACTTGCATCAATCCTGTAGTGGAACCTTTATTAGACGAGAGATTATAATAGATAAGTTAAGGTTAAACTATTATATTATGCTAACTGAAATTTAAAAAACTATAAAAATTAACTAGCAAAAGAGAAGATAAACAAATTGGAATTATATACAAGTTTTCATTAATTAAAAAATAAAATACACGATATTGGTGTTAAGAGTGTTGCTCGATTGAATCCACAAGTGTTGGTATATGTCAAGCATGTTTTCAGTGATAGATGGCTAAAACTATTTCTTTAGTTGTTGTCTACCGAATTTAGTCTCGTACTTGGATTAATTTAAGGTAGTTGAATATCAGAATTCACCGAATATCCTCGAAGATGTAAAACTGACGAAAAACGAAGATATTTGTGAGAACTTCATCAATATAAAGGTAGGTGAATACCGACTATCCTATTTAAGTGAGGTTTCCAAAGCTGGCCCGAGTTCCAAAGGTTTTACTGCTAGATTGTAGGTTTCCTTATTAACAAAATTTATGGTGTTTTGTGCTATTTAGTTTAGTTTTATATCGTTTTATATGTGTGTGAAATATCACAAGTAGTACGTTAATCAATCTAGATAGTTTTGCTTGACTGTACAAATCTTACGAGACTTGTTCTTGTTAAATTCAGTTCATGTAACATAAATCCTACGAGAATTTTTCTTGTTAGGAATCATATCTTGAAGGTTCAAACACATAATTGATTGACTTGTAGAATTGAATCTTAATTTATTATCTAAAAGACTCCTTGTTCTAAATTCTTGAATACAGATTCATTCCTTAAAATCTTGATGTACTCATGACTACAAAGAGTGCAACAGATGTGCAATATTAGGTAAGCATGAAGCTACCTCGAACTTGGATACTTGCTGGTTCTTTTCACCTAACTTTTGTCAAGTATATATGGTCTGATTTAATAAGGTTACCCTACTGTCATTTTAAATTTTAAATATAAGTTTCTCCTTACGTGGAGGTCTGTGATATTTTTTCACGCATGTAAAATATCAATTATTATGGAGTTTATTTTCTTCGTATCTTAACAGATATCTTAGCTCAAACTTTAATACATTACAGGCTATGGCCAAAAGCGGATTCAAAATGAAGCAAGGGTGTGCCCTTGCGACCCCTGCTCATTGGGCTCCAAGAAAAATATTCAAATAACATGGACTCCAAAGCCTAATTTGGCTTTCTTACTATCCCTAATGTCATGCAACTTACTGGCAACAAAGATCCAGAATTCAAAGGCTACAATTAGGAGATCTTAACACAACCTTCTTTCACACTAAAGCAACCATTCATCGAGCCTGCAACAATATACAACAACTTCAAGACTCACAAAACAATTGGGTTAATAAGAAAGAAGATATGGTTCAACTCATTCTTAACTATTACTATGAACAAGATACAGCTCAACCTACGGTCATAGATGAAGAGCTTTTCACAGATATCCATCCCAGATTATCTCCCAGACAAATGGACGTTCTCACCAAGGAAGTAACTGCGACGGAAATCAAACAAGCCCTTTTCTCCATAAACTCCGAGAGTGCTCCAGGTCCATATGGTTACACAAGTAAGTTTTTTAAATTTTTTGGGAAACAACTCATCCCCAATGATATCTATGGTTCAAAGTTTTTTCAATAATCTTAATATACATCCACTCATGAATCACACAAACTTGACGATGATACCTAAAGTGACCACCCATCAAAACCTTCTCAATTTAGGCCCATTGGGCTATGCAACGTCACTTACAAATCATTGCAAAAATCCTAGTTAATCAAATTAGACCCTTTCTCCATTTTATAATAATCCCTTATCAAAGTGCATTCGTTCCGCAAAAATCAATTAATGATAATATAGCAATCGCTGGAGAGTTATTCCATCATATAAAAACCTCAAGCCTCACCAAGGTCCCTAAAATAACACTAAAACTGGATATCCAAAAAGCCTATGACAGCTTAGATTGGGGATTCATGAAAGCCGCTTCCACCAAACTGGGATTTCCAACAATCTTTATAGATTACATTATGTTATGTGTCACAACCGTTACATACTCAATCAACATAAATGGCACACCACATGGATATATCAGCCCAACTAGAGGTATTAGACAGGGGGATCCACTATCTTCATACATCTTCATAATATGTGCGGAGATCCTGTCTACGAATTTGAGAAATCTTCAAAATTAAAAGTTGGTTTAAGGTCTTAGCATATCAAAAAAGCACCACCCATTGTTCATTTAATGTATGTTGATGATCTTCTAATGACTTATAAGCCTTTGCTCAGAGTAATCTTCATCTCAAGAACCTGCTTCACTCTTATGGCACTTCGGCGAGGCAGGTAATTAATACTTCTAAATCAGTAATCATTCACCACCCGAGATTGGATCCGATCGAAGTTAGTAATCTTCAACAACTCTTCGATATGCCGGCAACATCAAAACCTCCAATCTATCTAGGAGTCCAATTCAAGCAAGGAAGAGCATCTAACCACACCTTTGCGCCACTCCTTCAAAGATTAGCTCGAAAAGCTAAAAGATGGATGACAAAGTGCCTAACTCAAGATGGAAGACTTGCACTCATTAAAACCTCTCTAATTCCCACCTCAAATCATCTTATGCAAACTCAAAACCTTCCCGTCAATATCCACAAACAAATAGATCGTATCACCAGAAATTTCTTCTCGGGACATGATTCATCAGTTAAAAAGCTTTATCCTATAGGTTGGGAGAAAGTGACAAAACCAATATCTGAAGGAGGACTAGGCATAAGAAACATGAGTAATCATAACAAGGATCTTCTCATGAAAAGAATCTGGAGTTTGCACAAACAACCTAACTCCATTTGTGGAAGTCTTCTCAGCGAAAAATATCTAGATCAACAACCAATTCTGCAAGGCATTGATACCATATCCATTCTTACCTCCATTTCAATGGCGACAATTGGCATCAATCGTCCCTACCATGCAATAACTGATATTTCATCGTATTGGAAATGGGGTTTCAACATCAATAAAAGCAAACTGGATCCCTCACTCACCAAACCTAGATCCAACTGATTGTTACCCAATCCGAAATGTAGCTGATATCATTGATCCGATCTCTCATAACTGGAACCAAGAAAAATTAAACACTCTCCCCAGTCATATAGCCCACAAAATCATCAACATCCACCTCCCCCAAGATAGACCAAAGGATAAAATTATCCGGCCACATTCAAAATCAGGAAAATACACTACTTCATCGGGATACAAATGTCTGACTCATAATCAACCTAACCATACCCCCCTCCCACCCACCAAATTCCTATGGACATTACCGTGTCCACCAAAAATTCAGCTTTTCTTGTGGAAAGCAATCAATGAAGGATTACCAACCTTATCTCTTCTTCATCACATCCTTTTAACCAACTTCAGGACATTTGCCCCGGATGCAAGATTTATCCGGAATCAACAAATCACCTTTAATTCACTATCCAACATCGACTACATCTTGGAACATTGTACTCTCTCAACCCTCAACCACACCAAACTCCAACAATGCCCCCGCATTTGCTTTGACTCCTCATACAACCATCTCGCAAATCCTACAACAACCAGCACCAACATCTGTCATCTCCACTTTCTGTTTTCTATTATGTACCTTATGGCTAGCTAGGAATGAACTAGTATATCGTCAAAAAAAAAAAACAATGGCAGAAATCTTAGCTTGGGCTCAAAAACAACAACAAGAATATTCGACGGCGCTAGCTACAGTCCTATACCTCCGGTCCTACCGGGAGATTCACCTACACTAAACCACTCAATAAGCACCAAAAGTATCTCAACAATTGTTGTAGGATGGTCCACTCCGAACATGAATTGGATTAAGATTAACACTGATGGAGTGGCCATAGGTCATCCAGGTTTCGCAGGTGCAGGTTTCATTTGCAGGGACTCAGATGCACGAACGGTTATGGCTCTAGCTCAACCTTTGGGAATTACGACTTCCTTAACTGCAGAAACTTGGGCTCTGCTTTTGGCATCAAGAACATCAGCTGAAAGGGAATGGCAAAAGTTATCTTCGAGACAGACTCATAGAACCTCCTGCACTTTATCACATCCCCTACCATGCAACAACTGATATTTCATCGTATTGGAAATGGGGTTTCAACATCAATAAAAGCAAACTGGATCCCTCACTCACCAAACCTAGATCCAACTGATTGTTACCCAATCCGAAATGTAGCTGATATCATTGATCCGATCTCTCATGCTTTGGAACCAAGAAAAATTAAACACTCTCCCCATCCATATAGCCCACAAAATAATAAACATCCACCTCCCCCAAGATAGACCAAAGGATAAAATTATCCGGCCACATTCAAAATCAGGAAAATACACTACTTCATCGGGATACAAATATCTGACTCATAATCAACCTAACCATACCCCCCTCCCACCCACCAAATTCCTATGGACATTCAGTGTCCACCAAAATTGACTTTTCTTGTGGAAAGCAATCAATGAAGGATTACCAACCTTATCTCTTCTTCATCACATCCTTTTAACCAACTCGGACATTTGCCCCGGATGCAAGATTTATCCAGGAATCAACAAATCACTGCTAATTCACTATCCAACATCGACTACATCTTGGAACATTGTACTCTCTCAACCCTCAACCACACCAAACTCCAACAATGCCCCCGCATTTGCTTTGACTCCTCATACAACCATCTCGCAAATCCTACAACAACCAGCACCAACATCTGTCATCTCCACTTTCTGTTTTCTATTATGGACCTTATGGCTAGCTAGGAATGAACTAGTATATCGTCAAAAAAAAAAATTAAAACAATGGCAGAAATCTTAGCTTGGGCTCAAAAACAACAACAAGAATATTCGACGGCGCTAGCTACTGGGTCCTATACCTCCAGGTCCTGTGGGAGATTCACCTACACTAAACCACTCAAGAAGCACCAAAAGGATCTCAACAATTGCTGTAGGATGGTCCACTCCGAACATGAACTGGATTAAGATTAACACTGATGGAGCGGCCATAGGTTATCCAGGTTTCGCAGGTGCAGGTTTCATTTACAGGGACTCAGATGCACGAACGGTTATGGCCCTAGCTCAACCTTTGGGAATTACGACTTCTTTAACTGCAGAAACTTGGGCTCTGCTTTTGGCATCAAGAACATCAACTGAAAGGGAATGGCCAAAAGTTATCTTCGAGACTGACTCATAGAACCTCCTGCGCTTTATCACATCCCCTACCATGCACCAACTGATATTTCATCGTATTGGAAATGGGGTTTCAACATCAATAAAAGCAAACTGGATCCCACACTCACCAAACCTAGATCCAACTGATTGTTACCCAATCAGAAATGTAGCTGATATCATTGATCCGATCTCTCATAACTGGAACCAAGAAAAATTAAACACTCTCCCCAGTCATATAGCCCACAAAATCATAAACATCCACCTCCCCCAAGATAGACCCCAGGATAAAATTATCCGGCTACATTCAAAATCAGGAAAATACACTACTTCATCGGGATACAAATGTCTGACTCATAATCAACCTAACCATACCCCCCTCCCACCCATCAAATTCCTATGGACATTACCGTGTCCACTAAAAATTCAGCTTTTCTTGTGGAAAGCAATCAATGAAGGATTACCAACCTTATCTCTTCTTCATCACATCCTTTTAACCAACTCAGACATTTGCCCCAGATGCAAGATTTATCCGGAATCAACAAATCACCTGCTAATTCACTATCCAACGTCGACTACATCTTGGAACATTGTACTCTCTCAACCCTCAACCACACCAAACTCCAACAATGCCCCCGCATTTGCTTTGACTCTTTATACAACCATCTCCTAAATCCTACAACAACCAGCACCAACATCTGTCATCTCCACTTTCTGTTTTCTATTATGGACCTTATGGCTAGCTAGGAATGAACTAGTATATCGTAAAAAAAAACAAACAACAATGGCAGAAATCTTAGCTTGGGCTCAAAAACAACAACAAGAATATTCGACGACGCTAGCTACAGTCCTATACCTCCGGTCCTACCGGGAGATTCACCTACACTAAACCACTCAATAAGCACCAAAAGTATCTCAACAATTGCTGTAGGATGGTCCACTCCGAACATGAATTGGATTAAGATTAACACTGATGGAGTGGCCATAGGTCATCCAGGTTTCGCAGGTGCAGGTTTCATTTGCAGGGACTCAGATGCACGAACGGTTATGGCTCTAGCTCAACCTTTGGGAATTACGACTTCCTTAACTGCAGAAACTTGGGCTCTGCTTTTGGCATCAAGAACATCAGCTGAAAGGGAATGGCAAAAGTTATCTTCGAGACAGACTCATAGAACCTCCTGCACTTTATCACATCCCCTACCATGCAACAACTGATATTTCATCGTATTGGAAATGGGGTTTCAACATCAATAAAAGCAAACTGGATCCCTCACTCACCAAACCTAGATCCAACTGATTGTTACCCAATCCGAAATGTAGCTGATATCATTGATCCGATCTCTCATAACTGGAACCAAGAAAAAATTAAACACTCTCCCCAGTCATATAGCCCACAAAATAATAAACATCCACCTCCCCCAAGATAGACCAAAGGATAAAATTATCCGGCCACATTCAAAATCAGGAAAATACACTACTTCATCGGGATACAAATGTCTGACTCATAATCAACCTAACCATACCCCCCTCCCACCCACCAAATTCCTATGGACATTACTGAAGTGTCCACCTAAAAATTCAGCTTTTCTTGTGGAAAGCAATCAATGAAGGATTACCAACCTTATCTCTTCTTCATCACATCCTTTTAACCAACTCAGACATTTGCCCCAGATGCAAGATTTATCCGGAATCAACAAATCACCTGCTAATTCACTATCCAACATCGACTACATCTTGGAACATTGTACTCTCTCAACCCTCAACCACACCAAACTCCAACAATGCCCCCGCATTTGCTTTGACTCCTCATACAACCATCTCCCAAATCCTACAACAACCAGCACCAACATCTGTCATCTCCACTTTCTGTTTTCTATTATGGACCTTATGGCTAGCTAGGAATGAACTAGTATATCGTCAAAAAAAAAATTAAAACAATGGCAGAAATCTTAGCTTGGGCTCAAAAACAACAACAAGAATATTCGACGGCGCTAGCTACAGTCCTATACCTCCGGTCCTACCGGGAGATTCACCTACACTAAACCACTCAAGAAGCACCAAAAGGATCTCAACAATTGCTGTAGGATGGTCCACTCCGAACATGAACTGGATTAAGATTAACACTGATGGAGCGGCCATAGGTTATCCAGGTTTCGCAGGTGCAGGTTTCATTTACAGGGACTCAGATGCACGAACGGTTATGACCCTAGCTCAACCTTTGGGAATTACGACTTCTTTAACTGCAGAAACTTGGGCTCTGCTTTTGGCATCAAGAACATCAACTGAAAGGGAATGGCCAAAAGTTATCTTCGAGACTGACTCATAGAACCTCCTGCGCTTTATCACATCCCCTACCATGCACCAACTGATATTTCATCGTATTGGAAATGGGGTTTCAACATCAATAAAAGCAAACTGGATCCCACACTCACCAAACCTAGATCCAACTGATTGTTACCCAATCCGAAATGTAGCTGATATCATTGATCCGATCTCTCATAACTGGAACCAAGAAAAATTAAACACTCTCCCCAGTCATATAGCCCACAAAATCATAAACATCCACCTCCCCCAAGATAGACCCCAGGATAAAATTATCCGGCCACATTCAAAATCAGGAAAATACACTACTTCATCGGGATACAAATGTCTGACTCATAATCAACCTAACCATACCCCCCTCCCACCCATCAAATTCCTATGGACATTACCGTGTCCACTAAAAATTCAGCTTTTCTTGTGGAAAGCAATCAATGAAGGATTACCAACCTTATCTCTTCTTCATCACATCCTTTTAACCAACTCAGACATTTGCCCCAGATGCAAGATTTATCCGGAATCAACAAATCACCTGCTAATTCACTATCCAACGTCGACTACATCTTGGAACATTGTACTCTCTCAACCCTCAACCACACCAAACTCTAACAATGCCCCCGCATTTGCTTTGACTCCTTATACAACCATCTCCCGAATCCTACAACAATCAGCACCAACATCTGTCATCTCCACTTTCTGTTTTCTATTATGGACCTTATGGCTAGCTAGGAATGAACTAGTATATCGTAAAAAAAAACAAACAACAATGGCAGAAATCTTAGCTTGGGCTCAAAAACAACAACAAGAATATTCGACGACGCTACAGTCCTTACCTCCGGTCCTACCGGGAGATTCACCGACACTAAACCACTCAAGAAGCACCAAAAGGATCTCAACAATTGCTGTAGGATGGTCCACTCCGAACATGAACTATATTAAAATTAACACTGATGGAGCGGCCAGAAGTCATCCAGGTTTCGCAGGTGCATGTTTCATTTGCAGGGACTCAGATGCACGAACGGTTATGGCTCTAGCTCAACCTTTGGGAATTACGACTGCCTTAACTGCAGAAACTTGGGCTCTGCTTTTGGCATCAAGAACATCAGCTGAAAGGGAATGGCCAAAAGTTATCTTCAAGACAGACTCAGACAACCTCCTGCGCTTTACCCCCAGGCATATCTCAGGGATGATTGAGGACCCCGGCATATCTCAGGGATGATTGAGGAAATAAAGAATAAGATGCAACAGATTCCGCAGGCTGCTATACGACACAATTACTGGGAAGGAAATCAAGCTGCAGATGGTTTGGCCAATCATGCGGCAGATGGAAGCTAAGATTCACATTAAAGTTTGACTTGAGTAAGCACTGTTCGACCAACGTGTCCCTTGACTCCATAAATATCACACTACAATTCAATTAGGGCTCTTCACTCTGTTTCCCCCTTTCTTTTTCTTCCTGTGGGAGAAGCTGAAAATGTTTGGATCCATATGTTGTAAATCAGGAGCTAATCTTGTTATGAAAAATAAAACTACCCAGATCACTACCAGCATCATGACTAACTAAACAATTCTTCAAACGCTTGAAAAAACATACAATATCTTCACTGAGTTCCCCTAAGGTAGTGAAAGCTAAAACACCCAAACCATAACCATGCGAAACACATTCCTTCACCAGTAAAGGGTGAGACACCTGTGACATCCATACACACATCTTGGCCGTTTTCCCAGTTGAGAACATGGATGTCCGCTGGACGTAAATCCTTGTGTATCTGATGAAAAACCCAGAGAAACTTCTTTGCGCGTATGAACACCAGCTTTGTAGCAAATATTTGCAATTACATCACAAACTAAATCATGGAGGAACTTCGGCCCATCGTCCTTAGCACAATGTAGCGTATGATCACCAAAAATATCCATAGGCCTATTACAGCAAGAACATAAGCCATCTTCAACAAACAAAAGGATACCGAGGCGATATCAAACTACTGTTAAACTATCTAGGGCTAAGGAACTGATCCAACCCACTGATAGGGACACCAAAAAGGTAATCCTGAGCATGTTTGATCTGGTTGCATTGCCACAGAATGGAATCTCTTGTAGATAAGGTAAATTGGACAAGGATTTGGTGACGGGGAGTGCAAAAGGGGGTGGGGTGGGGGGGGGGGGTCATTGACTTTTGATCATGTTAGTTGGAACTTTTTAGATGAGACATGAAAAAGAAGGCTTTTGGTGATAAATGAAGATGTTGGTTTGAATTTGTCAAGTGCTTAGTTTGGAACAATGGTAATGCTCCAGGGATGTTTACTAGTCGAAAAAGGGATTCACCAAGGAGACCCTCTTGTAGAATATAGTCCAATGTATATGGTCTGGTCCACGTATAAGTCCATACATATAGTCGGTTTACTTGTAAAGAGTCTAATGTAATATCATATCCAATAAGTTTAATATATATACACATGCCTCTGGCACCCTAATAGGGTTAAGAGAGCTTATACAATTATTCTAGATATCGCAGAGCCAGAACGATCTCTCCAAACCCTAGCCTCAAAAAAAATCTTCTTTTCTTCTTCAAAACCCTAGCCTACTCTTTCTTTTTCATCATGTATTCATCAACTCAATCTTCTTCTTCATCCACTTCTTCTTCTTATGGCACTATGGCTTCTGATCAGAGTACATGTTCTCCAACTGCTCCTGTAATTGTATCCACCAGCATATGTTCTCTCATGTCTAACTCTTCTTCTTCTCTGTTTGAAAAATCACCTTTCATGCCTTCTTCAACCAAAATAGTTCTCTTGGATAGAACTAACTATATATGTTCTTTGGGAATCTCATATTATTCCTATTCTCAAATCACAAAGGCTTTATAAATATCTTGATAACTCTCATGATATACCAACAAAAGAACTTATTAATGAAGAAACACAAGCTACAACTCCCAACCCAGCCTATAAGGAATGAGAAGTTATTGATCAAACTATCATGTCATGGATCAAATGCTCTCTCACTAAAACTATGAAGTCTGAATGTGCACGACGTGGAAATTCTCGTGAAGTACGGAACTACCTTCGTTCTACCTATTCAACAATTAATCCAGCACGTATACTTCAATTGAAAGCAAACTTGTCAACTATTCAAAAGGGTAACTCTTCAATATCTGAGTATATTTTAAAGATAAAAGAAATATTTGATTCCTTAACAGATGTTCTTTAATCGGTGTTTGATATTGAGCTTGTCTCTACGACTCTGCGTAGCCTCGTGCTGATTGGTCCAACATCTACACGGCAGTCATAGCTCGCACTACTCTTCCTACTTTTACTGAGCTTCCTGCGTTACTGTTTCATCATGAATCTCATCTTCAATATCTACAAAATTGCACACTCATGCTGCTGATATTCAAAGCCCAGTTTCTTTCTTTGCTGGTGCTTCTATTGGTCGTGGTGGTCAACATCAACATCCAAATCAACACAATAATTCTGGTCATGGTCGTGGCTTGAATAACAATTTTTCTCGTGGTCGTGAAGGAAGCTATGGTCGTGGACCTTACTCAAATAATTCTCGTGGTGGCAATCCTGGTTTTGGTGGTCGTAATAACTGGAATAATGGCTAAAATTATAATGGTAATCATCAAAACTGGAATAATGGATGACACAATGGTAATGGTCGTAGCAACAATAATTATTTTCAGCCCTCAGGTGGATATCAAACTCAATCCTATGGACGCTTATCTTATGGTCATAACAATAATACTGGATCCGTTCTTGGTCCTCCACCTCAAACTCTAGTTATTATTTGTCAATGGTGTAATAAAAAGGGACATATGACACAGAATTGTCATTGCCTAAATCAAGCTCCGAATTATGATCTTCCACAGGCTTTATCAGCTATGCAAATTCAACCTATGTCGTATGAAAATCAATGGTTTGATGACATAGGTGCCTCTACCCATATGACGTCTGATTCCTCTCACATGACAACTCGTCTTGATTACAATGGTAATGACACAATGCTTATTGGTGATGGTAAGATATTACCTATCACAAGAATTGGTGATGTGACTCTTACCTCACCTTCCTCTCAGTTTCTTTTGAAAAACATACTTCATGTTCCTTCTCTTGCTAAAAATTTAGTGTTTGTTGGACAACTTACACGTGATTCTGACTTTGTTTTTCAATTTGTTCGTCATAGTTTTTGTATACAGGATCGGCTAACGAGAACTCTTATGTACAAGGGCAAGAATGAAGCTGGAATGTACCCTATCCTCTCTAGTGCTTCCTCTCAATCTCAGTCATCAACTATTTCAGCTTTCTCCGCTACTACTATTGGAATCCGAGCTAGTCCAACAATGTGGCATATGCGTTTAGGTCATCCCAACTACGCAATTTTTCAGTCTCTTAGGTCAAGTTTATCATTAGATTCTAGTTCTTATGTTAGCTCTATTTGCTCTAGTTGTGTTGGTTTGAAGCATCATCGTCTTACCTTTTTATCACGAACTACTATTCTAATAAAATTGGAACAATTATACATTCAGATTTATGGGATCTTGCACCATTTTTATCTAATTCTGGTTTTCGCTATTTTCTTTTGTTTGTTGATGAATGTTCTCGTTTCTCTTGGGTATATTTTCTATCTGACAAAACACAAGTGTTTCGTTGCTTTCTTAACTTCAAATCTATGGTTGAAAATCAATTCTCTACAACCATAAAAGTCTTGCAAATTGATGGTGGCACTGAATATGCTGAACTATTAAAATCCTTTTTCACTGAGTATGGAATCCTTAGTCAGTCTTCTTGTCCGAGCACGCCTTAACAAAATGGCCTTGCTGAACCAAAGATTCGCCATATCACTGAAACTAGTCGTGCGTTAATGCTTCAAAGTGGTTTTCCTGAGAGTTTTTGGTCTGAATTTTGTGCAACTGCTGTCTATTTGATAAATCGATTCTCTACTCCTGTTTTGTCAAATAATTCTCCCTATTCTGTTGTTCACCATCGTTCTCCTGACTATACCTTTTTAAATGCCTTTGGATGTCGTTGTTATCCTCTTCTAAATCACTTTAGACACAACAAATTACATCCCAAAACTCTCCCATGTATTTTTTATTGGTTATGGTGATAGTCATAAAGGTTATAAGTGCCTAGAAGTTAAGAGCAACAAAATCTATATATCTCGTCATGTGATTTTTGATGAGTCCATATTTCCATACCCTAATGATGCTGGTACTATGATTCCTACTATCAAATCCAATGTCGCTACTTGTACTCTTCTAGCTTGGCCTAATCCAATTACTGCAACACATCTCCCTTCTTCACCTCCGTCTCAATATTTTCCTTCCTCTGAAATATGTATTACTCAAGTACCATCGAATCCTATGCACTCAATCTCATCTTCTTCTGCTCATGATTTTCCTACATATTCTACATCTTCTTTATCTTCACCAGTAAATTCTTTTTCACTATTGACTCCTCGACGTCTCTCTTTTTCTGACACACATCCTACTTCCTCTCCAATATCATCCCCTATAGTATCTTCTATTGCTCCATTCTCTTCTAATGTATCATCTTCATCATCTCCTCCTTATACTTCTACTTTTTTACCTACATCAACAACGGACTTTCCTACTGTACAAGAGCCCCCTCAGTCGACTACTAATACTCACCATATGGTTACTAGACTCAAGGACCATACTATTCAACCTATAAGCTTTTAAAGGTTGTATTTCTACTCGTTATCCCATATTGCAGTGTTTCGCAGCTCAATTTGCATCACTTCCCTCTGAGCCTACTTGTTTTACTGCTGCATCTAAATTCAAAGAATGGTGGGAAGCAATACTTGAAGAGTTTAATGATCTTTTGCGCAACCGTACCTGGTCACTTGTTCCCTCGTCGTTTTGGTATGAATGTTATTGGTTCAAAATGGGTATATCGTGTGAAGAAGAGATCTGATGGCTCTCTTGACAGACAAAAAGTACGACTAGTTTCTAAGGGTTACTCACAACAATATGGAATTTATTATGATGAGACATTTAGCCCTGTTGTAAAGCCAGTCACAGTTCGTCTAGTTCTCAGCATTGCAGTCTCTTGTTCTTGGCCGATCAAGCAACTTGATGTTAAGAATGCTTTTCTACATGGTTCACTTGATTAAAAGGTGTATATGGAACAACCTCAAGGATTCGTAGACCCTCGTTTTCCTAATCATGTTTTCTTATTGCACAAGGCTCTATATAGTTTGCAACAAGATCCTTGTGCATGGTTTCATCGCTTTGTTGCCTTTCTCTTGGATGTTGGATTCAAATCTTCCCATTCTGATCATTCAATGTTTATTAAACAATCTGGTAGTGGTATCCTCATATTATTGCTATACGTTGATGATATAATTATCACTGGAAGTGATACTGTTGGTCTTCGAAATCTCTTGCCTACCCTTCAAAAACAATTCTCTATGATAGATTTAGGGGAGTTACACTATTTTCTTGGTCTGTAAGCTACAAGAACTAAGGATGGTTTAGTTCTAACTCAAAATAGATACACATTGGATCTTTTGAAATGAGTTGATCTTTTTGATTCAAAACCAGTTTATACTCCTGTTTCTCCTCGTTCTAAACTATCATCAACTGATGCTGCTTTGTTTCCTGACATTACATTATATCGCAGCTTGGTTGGAGAATTACAGTACCTTAACATGACACGACCTGACATCACTTATGCAGTTAATCAGGTTAGTCAGTTTATGCATTGACCAACTCAGTCTCACTTTATGGCTGTGAAGCATATACTTCGGTATCTAAAGGGCACACTTTTCCATGGAATCTCTTTTTGGCACAACAATCCTATGCAGATCACGGCTTTTTCTGATGCCGATTGGGGAGGTGATCCGGATACTTCTCTCTCTACTACAGGTCACTGCATTTTCTTAGGTAAAAATATTATTTCATGGGGATCTAAAAAGTAGCCAACCGTTTCTACTAGCAGTACTGAAGCTGAGTACCGTGCTTTATCTTCTACATCTGTTTAACTTACATGGATTCAATATTTGCTACATGATCTTGGTTCATCTTTAGAGCATCCGCCAACTCTGTATTGTGATAATATTAGTGCTACTTATCTTGCTATCAATCTTATTCAACATTCCAGATCCAAGCATATTCAAATTCGCTATCATTTTGTCAGAGAGCGTATATCATCAGGACATCTACACTTGTGTTATATTGCTATTGCACATCAACTTGCTGATTTTTTTACTATAAGTCCATACATATAGTCGGTTTACTTGTAATGAGTCCAATGCAATATCATGTCCAATAAGCTCAATATATATACATGCCTCTGGCACCCTAATAGGGTTAAGAGAGCTTATACAATTGTTCACCTCTGTGTATCTCCTTTTATTTTTCTTTTGGATGGAGGAGCTTTCTTTTATATGATTAAACAAGCGCATTAACATAACTTTATTACTGGTTTTCAGGTTAGTAAAACGGGTACTCTTGTAAGTCATTTGCAATTTGCTGATCGTACTCTAATTCTTGATGCATACCTTGATAAAGTTACTAATCTTGAACTTATTCTTCTTTCATTTGAGCTTCTCGCTGCTCTTAAAATTAATTTTCGCAAAAAAATCATATTTATGGTGTGGGTTTTGAAGGGGATCTCTCCAAATTTTCTTTTATTCTTGAGTGTTACACAAGAATTTTGCCAACTACTTATTTGGGTCTTGGTTTGAGCGACCAATGCGGAGGAGTTGATAAGCAAGATAAGGTGATGATAGATAAGTTTAATGCTTAGTTTCCTGGTTGGAATAACCTCTTCCCAAAAGGGGTGGAAAGATTACGCTTATTGATAGTAGTTTAATGCTTAGTTCAGCACTCTCATCATAAGAGAAGTGGAGAGAAACGAAAAGAGATAGAGGTGGAAATAGTCGTAGTTATTAGTACTAATAGTGCGTTTGGATGCAAATATGCTTCTTCAGAAGTCGAAGTCGGAAGCAAAAGTCAGAAACAAAACTATTTTGCTTTCTAAAAAGTTAACTTTTCGAATCTAGAAATCGTTTTAAAGTCTGACGGCCAAACTAACTTCTGACTTTTCGGCTTCTAAAAGTCGAAAAGCTAGTTCTGATGTCCTATCCAAATAGACTATAAAGGTTTGCATTTTAAGCTCCTTTGTAACTTTCGCTCTTTCATAAATGCGATCAATTTTAGGTTTTTAATTATATTACATAATTAACAAGTAAACAAATTTCATAAAGAAAAAAAAAAACTATATATATATTGTAATCATTAAAAAGGTTCGCAACTCTCCAACATTAATATTTTTTACCGATCAAAAAGAAAAAAATATTAACCATTAAAATAAAAATAACTTTGCGACAATATATTGTCTTTAAACGACGAAGATCATTATGATTTATTTTTGTGGGACTTTGTTTGAACGGCTACGGCATAATACCATAGTGTATATGAACATCAAATTGTTTGGAAATGTAGTTGGGCTGTTAATACCTGGGCTATTTCTTACAAAATCTAATAATAACATGGGCCGAATGTGTTCTTGCAAGTTTTGGCCCTTTTGGGGCATTTGGAAAACAAAAAGCCAAGGCGTTGCTTTAGGAACCAGTGGAGTGGACATTGCCGTTCACTTCTCTCATCTGCCTTTGCTGATACTAATGCTGACTCTAATTGCTTGTCCATGAAAGCTAATTGTTATAACTTTGTGGCATACAGCGAGTGGATCAATTTTGTATATATACGCTCTTGAATAGGAAGCCTAGTTCCAACCACCAAGTGGAGGCTCTGTACTACTCCATCATCCAGTGAGTGCGGTTTAAACTTTGCCTTTTTTTTTTTTTTTTTTTTTTTTTGATCGGCTTAAACTTTGCCATGTTCATAAACACTTGTCATATTTGATTTTGTAAGTGTAAATGGTAAAATATCCTGGCACTTTTAGGGGCGACCCCGAAAGAATTAGGGGCGACTTTTTTATTCCCAACCCATATACACCGTTAAGGGATGTCCAAAAACGCGGAGAATACGTTAATGCCCTTACACAATCGGAAGATATTTAGTGCCCGATTATTATAACTAAATCGGAAGCTTAGTAACTATGTTATACTACTGATTATTATCGATTTTGTGGCAAACACGCATCTGGCTTCTATAACAATCGGAAGGAACATAACCTCACGAGACTACCGATTATAGTAGATCCTAAATTCCCAAAATTGGTGACTTCGCCAAGAAAGAAATTTGGGGCAACTGTATAATCGGAAGTCTTATTAACTACCGATTATTCTAGTTCCCAAATTCGAAAAAAAATGACAATTCTGCAAAAACAAAATTTGGGGCAACTGTATAATCGGTAGGTTATTAGCTACCGATTAATATATTTCCCAAATTCGAAAAAAATGACATTTCTGCAAAACAAAATTTGGGGCAACTGTATAATCGGAAGTTAAAATACTTCATTTGACTACCGATTATACAGTTGCCCCAACAAAATACAGCCGTTGGAACTCTAAACTCTATATAAGGATTGTATCTTTTACTCTCTATGGAACACAAATACCTTTAGACTCTCTCCAACATCATCTTCAACATAATGGCCCAACCATTCATTAATCCTACGGAGTTCACGATCGAAGAAGATTTATCTTTATGTAGGCGCTATGTTCAATTCTATCCGAGACGAGGATAAGAACGCAGGCAAGGAGGCATAATGAGTATGAGTTATTTGGGGAAAATTCACGAAAAATTCTGCGACGACACCGGTAACCCAAACAACCGTCACTCCGCTGATCTTTTCTGCCGAGTTGGTTCTTCCTCTCCGTCTTCCTTACATACTTATTATTCTTTCCCTCGTGACTCTTCTTCTCCCCACCTCGCTCACATACCATTTCAAACCGAATATTCTTAACAACGGTTCGAACTACCACGCACATCTTCTCTTTTGCCTTGTTCATAAGCCATTCCTTGGCCTCCTTCTTACTTCCAAATATCTAAATGGGCATATTACAAAACAAAAATAATAAGCATAACCATCTAACATACACGATTGGAAAAACAAAAGATAAATCATGACCATACCAAATCGTTTGCATAGTGTAGGGAAGTATCAGACCTCAAATAATAATCGTCATCAACCGCTACAACAGCCTACGCACAACAACAACAAGTTATGCATTAGCAATCGGAAGGAAGTTTAGATAATAAGTAAACGATTGTAATACAATCGGTGATTTAATACTATACAACGTAACCGATTATAATAAATCGGTAGTCATGTACGCATATAGTCTACCGATTAACGACATACGAGAAATGAACAATTCTTACGTGGCAAAAACTTTCAATAATCGGAGGGACTATAAATTCATGAACCAAACGATTATTATATACCAATAATCGGATGTTTATTCATGTAGACAAATTCCGATTATGAGAAATTGAAGCTTTCAATTTGGGGATTTTTTCATATTCGGCATATTAATACATCAAAATATACCCGATTATTAATAATCGGTAGATATGTTACTAAATTTACTACCGAATATATGTCGTTCATGTCATTCAATGCATGAGAAATCAATTTTCACGTTCGAAAACACACACAAAGCATACGTAACATGGATAACATGGGTATTAGAGTTTGTTAACAACATACCCGTATGTTTGATGAATCGTTAGCCGATCTCGGGTGATTCTCCATTTTCTTCCATGAAAGCGTCGTCTAGGGTTTCATCTCCATCAAAGTTTGGATCATTCAACATATACCCCAAATCGTCATCTCTAAACGGTAGTGAACCTTGAAATTCAACAACTTCACGTCCTCCTTCTTCGTACCCATCCATGTTTATGGAAGTTGGCAAAAATCGGAAGTTGGCAACATATACCCACTTCTTCTTCTTTTTTTTTTCTTCTTCTTCTCTCACTCAATCGGGAGTTACCTCGCGATGAGTCAATTTTTTTTCTCCAAACACTAATATATAGACTCCAGCCTACCGATTACAGAGTTTGCTTCCGATTATTGAGTGAAACTACCGATTATTGTTTTGGCTACCGAATATTATAGTTTTTGTCAAAGGTTGAATCCACGACCACTTATAATCGGTAGTGTATAAGTTTTATCATCTACCGATTATGTCGATTGCAAATTAAAGCAAATAAGGATTTTAGAAAAAAACTCATTTAGGGGCAACCTATAATCGGTAGGTTTTGGAACCTATATTCCGTACGATTATGGCAACTTCCAAATCACGAACCACATGGTTAGGCCTGGCTTTGTACCCTCTTAACCTGGATTTTGGCAAGGGTTCGATCTGGGTCTCCTTACAATCGGTAGTTTATTAAGTTGAGTAGACTACCGATTATAGTAGATTTCAAAATTCATCACATGAAGGATTTTAGAAAAAACTAAATTTGGGGCAACCTATAATCGGTAGGTTTTGGAACCTATCTTCCGTACGATTATGGCTACATCCAAATCACGAACCACATGGTTATGCATGGCCCTGTACCCTCGGAACCAATGGAATTTGGCAAGGGTTCGATCTGGGTCTCCTTACAATCGGTAGTTTATTAAGTTGAGTAGACTACCGATTATGGTAGATTTCAAAATTCATCAAATGAAGGATTTTAGAAAAAACTCATTTTGGGGCAACCTATAATCGATAGGTTTTGGAACCTATCTTCCGTACGATTATGGCTACATCCAAATCACGAACCACATGGTTATGTCTGGCTCTGTACACTTAAAACCTACGGAATTTGGCAAGGGTTCGATGTGGGGCTCCTTATAATCGGTAGGTTGTTAAGTTGTTAACTCTCCGATTATGGTATATTTCAAATTCCCTTACATGAAGGATTTTAGAAAAAACTCATTTTGGGGCAACCCATAATCGGATGTTTTGGTAATATATTTAACTCCTGATTAACGGTGCATCCAAAACACGAACCAAGTGGTTATGGCTGGCTGAGTGCACTCAAAACCTATGAAATATGGCAAAGGTTGGATCTGGGGCTCGTTATAATCGGTTGGTTATATAATTATATACCCTACCGATTATGGTATATTTCAACATTCATTACGTGAAGGATTTTAGAAAAAACTAAATTTGGGGCAACCTATAATCGGTAGGTTGTGGAACCTATTAGGCTTAGATTATGGCTACATCCTGACTCTATCCAAGTGGTTATGGTTGGCTCTGCACCCTCAAAACCAATGGAATTTGGCCAAGGTGAATACGGAGCTCCTTATAATCGGTAGTCTTATAAGTTGGATAAGCTCCGATTATAAAAGGGATTATTGGCCGAAGTATCTACACAATAATCGGTAGGTATAGTTTCAATTTAAACCCTACCGATTATGGTGTTGGCTATTATATAAGGGCATATTGGCCATTTCGAAAAATCAAATATAAGGGATAGCTTAGATTTACGTTTGGGTGACTTTTTTGTCTTTTAGTGTCGCCCCTAATTCTTTTGGGGTCGCCCGTAAAAGTGCCTGGTAAAATATCTATCAACAATAAATACATCAACTTAAAAAGAGGAGAAAATTAAAAATTACTTTTGTCTTCATATGAATTAATTCCTCTAGACCCCTGCCGTCCTACGCATGCAGCTAGCTGAATTCCTAACTCCTTCAGCTGCTCTTGTCCCTGCACGGTATTCAAGGAACCAAGGGTAGTAAATGTGCAGCAGGCATGCAGTAGTACTTTGTTGGTCGAATTTCCATTTCATGTCAGTGAGTTCTCTATAAGGACACCATTAATGGACCAACACCTAGACAAAGTACACCACAAAGACCCATAACTCTTGAATCTCCACCACTAGCCATAATGGCATCCAAAATCACTCTCTTCAAAGAGAGCAGACATTTGATAAATTCCATTTTTGTTTTCCGAATTTTAATCATTTTGATTAATCAGCCGAAGGAGCTGAATCTCCTAGTAATTATAATTAACTGATGGCCAAAGCATCTGAATGGTGTGATACTCACATGGCTGGGTAATTTAATCATGTTTATGTACAACAACAATCAGGCAGGCTGTTGGAGATTTGTGAAAACAAGGATGATGACTTCATTTACATATTGACTTTCTTAATTTCAGCATATGTTAGCGATTTATAGTTGAAGTGATCAGGCTGTTGAGTAGTACTAGTTTTTTTTTTCCCCTGCATGATCGATACTAGTACTAGTACGATAAATGGAAGGTGGGTTCTCTTAGGATTTAAGCAGGGTTCTTGTTTAGTAACTTAAGTTGAGATTGTTATTTTGATCATCAATTGGAAGCCATTATACTGTTCATCACTTTTCAAGATCCTTGCTAGTACTAGTTTACTGTTTGATTTTGAAAGATTTAAAAAAAAAACGATGGCAAATCTGTAAAAAAGGGGCCCACTTTCCATTCTTACCATCCCAATTTCGCTTGAAAATATCGGTGGGTCTAGCCCCGTAACAAAGGCTGACAACTGCACAGGTGGTTGGATTACATTTTTAACCCTGAAAAGAATTTGGAAAAAATAAGGCAAGCCGATGGGTAATTAGGTCATTTTATTAAAAAACACGTTAGTATAAAAAGGTCAGTTGTCGCTAAAATGCGCATGAGCAGCAGATTTTTCATTTTTGGTGGGCCATGGTTTCTCTTCTTGGTGAGAAAGAAAGGAAAAAAGTTGTATATATATTTCATTTTGGTTTTCCAGAGCCTCTCACTCTCACTACTCGAGTTTGTGCCTTCACCACTCTCTTCCTCTTATTTCTGGTCTACAGGTAATCCTTCACTTCTCATGTTAATTCTTTTCTAGGAAAGTATTTCTTAATCCTTTGCTTTTAATATCTGTTAAGTGTATGATGTATTTATTAGATCTATATAATTGATTTCTCATGTTAGTAGTGATTAATACCTGTTCATTTATTAGATCTGGTTTGATTGATTTATTACATTAGCAGTGATAAGAATGAGATTCTGTGTGTAATCAACAAAAAAATATTTTTGAGTTTCTTTTTTGTTAGGGTTATAATTGTTATATTCATGGTTTAAAAATCTCTGTGTAGAGATGGCTAGGAAGATGCAATCTGTCTTTCACAAGAACAAGATGAAAAAGGAGGTTAAAGAAAAGGAAGACGCAAGAGTGTATTTAACCGAATACTGGAGGACTAATGATAAAAATTGTGCAATATGTAATGAGAAGAAAACACCAGTCTTCAAAACATTTCCTAGTTTGATTGACCTTCTTCATCATGTTACTGATGACCACAGCAAAATTCTTACGAAGGCTGTTAAAGATATCGAAACTAAAAAAATTGCAAGGTAACAATTATAATCAGTGATCAATTCTATTACTGTTTTCCGTCAATCTATAAAAAAAATTGATAAAATATTTTATTTTATCTTATTTTGTTTTGCAGTGTTCACAACGATGGCATTGAAACAGAGGAGGATGAGGATGGGGCTGGGGATGAGGTTGAGGAGGAGGAGGAGGAGGAGGAATAGTTCCATGGCAAGGTTGATAAAAAGAGCAGAATTGATTTATTTTTAGGTTTATCAACCGAGAATCTATGAAATTAGAGTTTTATTTTAAATTTGTGGACTGTAATAACTAGTGGTCGGAAACCTTAGATTTTTGTTTTTTATGTTTTAGTTTGGTTTTGGGTGTTTTTCTCTCGGTATGTGGATTATGGAGGCCAGCAGTGGTTTTGTTATTCTCTCATGAGGAGCTTTATTGCTTGTGAGGGTGATAAGATCTATCTTGTTAATCATTAGAAAGAGATTTCGCGTTTCACATCTGTTTATCTTCATTTTCTTATTCTGTCAATGGTTAAATCCCTTGGGTGGTGGTGTCAATTAATTGGTAGCTGTTGTGTTGTGGACGAGTGTTGATTATAAAGTTCAAGATGATTATAAAGTTCTGGATCATCAATTACTGGTGATAAAGGTTATTAACATTCAGGGATGGCCATGTTGTTTCACGACACTATTCTTCCATTAGGTAGCAGAGGCGCTTGTGGTGGCGGCGGCGGCCAAAGCTACACCGTTTCATCTTCACATGTTTTTAGGGTTTGGGTGACTAGGCCTAGCTTATTGGGTCTGGTTCATGAAACAAGAATTCATAATTGTACGGCCGGGGAAGGGGTTGTTTTGCCAATGCATATCACAACTCTACGAAAAGCACACAAATTGCTTCATTTCCATACTCCATTGGCCGATATTGTTTTCGATGATATCATTGTTAACGGGCGGTTTAGATTTTCCTATCTTCCTTGGCTTTGTGTAAATTAATTTGTCCCGTCTTCTTTGAGTAGGGACAGAGGGAAGGGGCACGTGGTCACTTGTACCCACTGTTTTCTAGTCTAGGTATAAGGAAAAAATGGGTTAGGGTTTTGTGAGATGTACATAAACAAATGATAATAAAATTAAAATTCGTATCATTATACCGGTCAAAGGGTAAAATACCGGCTATTATCATCAACGTGCACAACTTTTTAACAAATGTTGGTATGGGTTTAATCATGGGCGGAGCCAGAATTCAAATCAAAGGGTGCTTGGACAACAAAAAATTGCGGACAGGCAAACAAAACAGATTACCTCTGAAATTAGTTGACAATCGACACTAAAACCAAACCGCCTAAATTTACTAATGACATACAACCAAACAAAAACTTAATCAAGACCGATTTATATAACAGCCTAACATCAAGCCATTTCACCCATACTGTTACTGAAATACATAAAGAAGGCAACAAAGTTCTCACCCCTTTAACACTCCATCAGGATTTTTTTATCAAACGTCAGATGTGGAATCTAAATGTTGTCTTCCCTGATATTATTGAACTCCTCTCATACCTTAATCACCTGAAAATTCGATTTTAACAGTGCACCATTTGTCCTTATAGTCTCGTACTACCATAACTCTAGCTCAAATCTTACTCAAACTTTTCCTGTTCAAATCATCAGGTTCAAGCAGCAACCTATATACTTGGAACCATTGGTAGGTTGTCCATAGCTAGTATCAAACCCAAACATCAGTTTTTAAACATGCATTTAAAACCCAGTAGCTTGTTGTGGCCAAGTGAGTTTGAGTAAGCAATTGTATGCCCTGCATTTTACTAGTCGTACCAAAATTTTGATTGAATACCATTCAATAACGTATGTTATTATCTTTTATTTGCTGTATACTAATTCGTCTTTCATGGCAGTTGTAGCTAATGGCATGACAATCATTGACTTGCTCGCGAGCTTATAAGTTTCGATAATGGCTTC
The DNA here is from genome assembly GCA_023531295.1 of Papaver armeniacum. Taxonomy (NCBI): domain Eukaryota; kingdom Viridiplantae; phylum Streptophyta; class Magnoliopsida; order Ranunculales; family Papaveraceae; genus Papaver; species Papaver armeniacum. Next base: position 60,228 of record JAJJWW010008153.1, read on the forward strand.
TGGAGCACCTCTCAAAAGAAGAGTAAATTAGTGTTTGGGTCCTAAGTTTTGGTATAGTAGAGGATTTGGGTCCTAAGTTTGTCCATCTTAGTATTTGGGTCGTTGACCCGTTAGTCAACTAAGTCAAGTAACCAAACCGTTAGGGGAGTTAAGTTAGGCAGTTAGAATAGTTATTCGTTCACCATTCAGTTAAATACTGCACCCAACTATTTTAAGAAACTAAATTAATCACCATCTGTGTGATCGGTTATGTTCATCAAAAATACCACAAAAGAAGAAATAAATAAAAAGCGAAACCATATCAATCTCAGATCACCGGTAAGTATTTAATTCAATGAGCATCATGGACCTGGTTAGCATGTTGCTAACTAATTGATGAAGAACTGAAGTTACAGATCAAAATTTCATCACCACAAAGAGATCACTGATTAAAAATCAAGGAGATTATTTTAACTAGCATATATGCTTGTATATAGGTTTGAATCATAAATGCCAATGAATCAAGAGTGGAAAAAACAAGTTTTGGAGCATGAGAATCCTTTTGGTTAGAGATACATAGAAGTTAAACCCTTTAATCAAGTCATGAGGATGATTACAGAATTAGTCCAGATTATTTGGTTTTCAATCAATCAAGCAATTTCGAGATTATTAAGATTTCGAAGTAATTTTATTAATGCCCCCTTCAATCGAAAATCAATTTATGTATGCTTCCGGACTGTGGGTAGAGAGCAGAGGACTACTGTATTTATTATTGGCCAGTACAGACTGATAACTGAGGTTAGAAGTCCATTTTCCATGGATCGATCTCCCACCCGTTTGGTGCTGTAGATTTAGTTTGATAAAAATATCATTTTTATAATATCTTCCAACACATCTTAATTAACGCACACTGATTTGGTTTGGACTAATAAAAACGGAAGGATGATTACGAAATCAATTGTTACAGGAAGGAATATATACTCTCCATTATAAACAGAAGATGAAGTAGGAGCCTTTCCTTGAAATAACTTATCAGCTTTAACGGAGAGGCAAATGTAATTTTAACTTACCAAACGGTTTGGTTACTTGACTATGTTGACTAACGGTCAACGACCCAACTACTAAGATGGACAAACTTAGGACCCAAATCCTCTACTATACCAAAATTTAGGACCCAAATGCTAATTAACTCTCAAAAGAAATAGGTTATTCCTTAATCATAAAAATAGCAGCGCTGGTCTTTTATTTGATAAGTGAACTGTTAACCTTTTGAACAACTCATTTCTTCAAACATACTTCTTTTGGAGATGGAAAGTAAGGGGGACTCAACCATCTCGGGGTTCAGGTGGATGTCACATTTCCTGCCTACTGCATCAACGACTAAATTGGGTTCGACTGTTGTCAAGTCTATACCAATAAAGGAGGTGTGAAAGCAAAAGCTAAACAGAAACAACTGCTCCCATGGGATAAGTTTATAGAAATTGGTCCTGCACTGGAACCGTTGTTTCTGTGAGTATCTCTTTTTTCGAATTATCTTTGGCTTTAGCTTACAGACCTCAACTAGTAAATGTGTGCACATATGTATATGTGAATTAGCCAGTATGAGACACAATATATGTGTCTCTTTTTTCTCAAAGACTTTCCCATATGCAAATTATGTGTGCACGTCGGCTTCAATTGGCTCTCGAAAAACCAGCTACAAACTCTGGTCCTATTTGAAAGTTTTTAAATTCCATTTTTACTCTAATCCGTAATCAAAGCTTCTTCCAAGCTAGTTGGCAGTTTTGAATCTTCCCAATTGGAAGACATCAACAACAATACTCAATGGTGATTAGAGATGGGAAAAAAATAAAATAAAAAATTAGCCCACCCAGAGGTAAAATCCTGGTTCCGTCGCTGCACAAGATCCTTCCTATTATAGGCACTCTGACCAGGGAAATAATTTTTTTGAACTTTTATGGAAACAAGAGTCCTTTCCTATTTAAAAACAGAAATCTAATGGCATACAGGGCTGTCTATAAATACATAGACTATCGATTTCTCAACAGAATTCCTTGTTCGCTATCTTTTGCAAAGATCTAGTTATATATACCCACAAAATTCTACCCTCTTCTAGCTACATAATTTTCATGGCCAAGCAATTAGCAGCATCGGCGAAGGCATCAGCTGTGAAGTGAAATACAATGCCCGCCCATTCAAAGATAGCACCTTGGCTTGTTTTCCCCATGGAAAAGGTAGGAAATCTCAGAATTTCTATAATCCTTGTGAACCAAATAATAGAAATTGCATCAAGTCTATACCAGAGTTGCAAGGAAGAGCATATTATCATAAAACTTGTCACCAAGGATGGCTAATTGTTATTGGTAACGTTGAAGATAAGGCTGAGTATTCTGTGGCGAACTCAAATTTAGATGACTGTTTCTTGTGGAATCCTCTATCATACGAAACCATTCAATTACCTAACCTGCATCGTCAGTCCTTTCCAACGGAATCAGAATCCAAAGAATATTATCTGTGTGACTTGGTGTTATCCTCACCACCTCTTCAAAGAACTAGTACTTTTACTAGTAATCCCGACCACGATGATGACTGCACGGTGTTCCTCCTTTTTAGAGGAATAGATCAAACAGGTAAAGTTTGTAAGAATGAGCACATTCTAGTGTTTTGTCAACCTGGAGACGAGCAATGGAAAACAAAGGATTTGTTCGCAAATAGTTGGCCAGGATTCATTCGGTCCCTGCTTTGCACCAAAGGTAAGTTATATGCTTTCTGTGAGGAAAATTGGGTCCGAGAGATGGAAATAAAAAAATTATGGGATAATCAAACCCAATATGATAGAACTTTTAGGGTAGAGAATGCTGATTTCACATGGATAGGAGGAGACCAATTCAATCTTGAATCGGTACACTGGGTTGAATCTGGTAACGAAATATTCAAAGTCTATTTAAATTGCAGTTTTAGAAGTTACGGAAAAGTGAACTCGACACATATCTTCAAGTTGGATTTCTCAACAATGACTTGGGTTTTGTTGAAGTCTTTGGGTGATCATGTTCTCTTTTTGTGCATAAACGCGGAGTCGGATACGTCACGCTTAACCCCTAGAGAGTGTTATTCAACTTCCAGCGGGAATTGCTCAGCAGCTGATATGGGTCTTGAAAGGGGTTGCTTGTTTTATACACTACCGGGAGATCAGACCTTGTACGTGTTTGAAGTAGAAGACAGTACTACTACTATTATCATGCCGTGTTTGAAGCTTCCAAGTCGATGGTTTGCGCCGATTTGGATAACCATGCCCACAACAGTAAAAATGTAAATATATGTATACATATATATATATAGCGTTAATGCAACCACAAGTGTACTGTTTTTACTATAGTAGTTATTAGCTTTTCTAATTATGGATTTTTTTTTTGTTTCGTGGCAGACACGTTGCCGAAAGGAGGAGAAGAATAACAGATCTTCTAGTAAGCGAAGATACAACTAAAACCAGTATAGAAGAGGAAAACATGAGCAAGTTAAATAATAGAGGAGAATTAGAGAAGTGGGATATTCTTAATGATCATGACAGCATAGAGCCGATAGCAAGATTTCTCCATCCAGTGGATTACACTCATTTTCGTTTAGCATGTAAACAAAATTCTATATTTCTCCCCGCATTGAACCAGAGGTCGGCTTTTACAAGGACTGCAACCACTACATATTTATGTCCATGGCTGATTTCCATCTTCGAAGATGATGAAGAGACCATCTGTAGTGTCATAGACCCGATGCATAATAATGACAAGTATATGATCAAAGTGTCTGATCAATTGCTTGTAGGTGCTACAATCTGTTTCTCGAAAGGAGGATGGCTTTTATTGTCCATTGGTAAAAATAAGGTGATATGCTACAATCCCTTTACAAGAGCAGTGATTCGTCTTCCCGATGTACCTCATGGTTATAAACTGGGTGGAATGTCATTCTCGTCCGTACCAACTTCTCCTGATTGTGTGGTAATTGCCATCTCCAATTGGGTCCCGTACCTCACTAGTAATAATATTTTTTTCTTGGTCGCTAAACCTGGAAAAAGAGCAACTGATTGGACTACTCGTAGATTCAATTATGGAGGTCATTATATGACCCGACTTTATGCCGATGTATTAACAACCCAGATTTTCCATAACGGCAGTTTCTACTGCTTAGATTATAATGGAATGGTTGGAGTTTTACTACAAAGGTGGCTACAGTTGGGAAGTACTTTCGAAGCCCTTGAGACAATTCTGTGGTATCTACCCAAGTTTTTGGTGGTGTGTGATGAGAAACTTTTTGGTGAATTTAGGGCAGAGTGGAAAATCGATAGGTATTTATAGATTGGATGATTCCAAGAAGGTCTGGGTTGAAGTTAAAAGTTTGGGAAAGCATGCATTGTTCATGCTATGCATCCGGTTTCTCGTAATGGTAAGCTCCCATAGTAGCATGGAGAACAAAATCTACTTCCCTAGATTATACGCCGAGAAGATTTTATACTATTCTCTTGATACATGTAGGTATCATTGTGGGAGTAATCAATATTCTTCCCAGAATTTTCACAATACAAAGGAAAGATTAAACTGCACTTGGATTGAACCTAACTGGTCTCAGGCGACTCTTAATTAATCAAGAGCTTGAGAGCATGCTTTGACAGTTAAAATCCAGTACTAATAATGTTCCTCTATAATATTCTCTAATTTCTTTTACTACTAATAAATTAATAATTATTTGCAATTTGAAATATGTATACACAGTGATCGTTGAATATTTATACACAGTGATTATTATGCCTGTGGTGATAGTGTTGAAAACTTATATCGAAAGATTATCAAATTCATGAACAACCGAAAATGTTACCATGCTGATACAATTGAGATTGCATGAGCCAGTAGTAACGAAATCAAGGAAGTTATATCGAAATCTAAAGACCATCAGGCTCTAGCAGCATTAACTATCGCAATTGAGACTGCATGAAACCGGCCGGATGGTTTTAACTGATAGTTTCACCACCTTAACGATGGTGAGCTTTGGAGCGAAAGTAGGCATAAATCAATCTTTTGAATGTTGAATATATATATATATATTCAACTTTTACCTAGAAAGGAATTTAATTTATACTAGTATATAGATGACATTTGTACATCAGATGCTAGTCGGGAGACCAGGCGGGGGAGGTGGAATGTACATTCACTTGCATCAGTTTTCCAATGTGGAAATTTCTGGAACCCAAGTTTGGTTTCTCTCTCTTTTAGAAACCCATAATTAAGATTGTATATATGTGTAGCCCAAACCATAAGATCTACGGTTAAGATTATCAATTTTGGATTGAATTTGTATTTTCACATTTTCGGTAGGACTAGATTAGCCTTACTTAATTAATTATTATTAACAAAAATATCGTTATTTAGCATTTTCACGGTCAATTAGGTTATGAGATTTGTTAGCACTTTTCACGGTCAACTAGCTACCACTTTTTACGGCCAAATAAGAGCTTGAGTATCTTATAAATCTAAAATTAAGGATTTATTACTAAAAATATAAAAATAAAAAACGTCAAAACAAAACAAAAATGTAAAGTAAGTAGTTTTCTCTCTCTCATTTGAAAATTGATCAACCTGAAAAACAAAGCTCGCCATAAAATTCGGAATTTTTGTTATAGCTTTGATTTGCTCTTAATAACTCAAAACAACAAATTCATTATATAAAAGCAAATCGAGATAATTAAACCACCTATTTTTAATGGTTATTATCTATTTAGGTTTTTCTCCTTTTCTTTTGGTTTGTTCTTTGAACAACTTTAGATTTTCAAATTGATTTTGATTTAAGATCAAATTAGATTTGAATTTTTATATTGTTTCTTGTTGTTCTTCTTGGCGCTTTGTTAGTAATCTTAAAATAGGGTCTTTTGACTTTTTATTTTGATGGACTATGAAAAAAGTGAAAAATACATATTTCACATTGTTTTTTGCATGTGAAAATTCTGTTTTCCAAATGTTTTTTTGAGTGAAAAGATGAGTTTTCACTTAATTTCAAATGAAAATTTATATTATCATTGTATAAGTTTTTAGTGAAAATTTGTGTTTTCATATTTTATGTTTCTTTTTCACTTTTATTTTAGGGTGTTCCTCTATATACCCCAGAAATACTAATGATACCCTTTTATCTGGGTACCCCCACAATTTATCTACCTACCCCATCGTATTGTAACATCTTTATACCCCGAACAGATTAACAGAAACAAAGTTACACAACCCCATTTCTTCTCCTTAGAAACTATGGGTTTGTTGTCTTCTCTCCTCTCGTTAAAAGATCCAAAGAGAAGAACCCAATTGTTCTAACCTTTCATTTTCTTAAACTTCACAAACAGCAACCAATTAAACCCCTGTTTATCTTGATTTCTTCTCTTCTTGTTATAACAAAGAGGAAGGATGGAAAAATGGCTAGCAGAGAAGATAAGGTGAAGGAAAATTTCAACCCTTGTTGATGGAGATAAAGATTTAACCCGTCAAATTAAATGGTATAAACAAATTTGTTGTCGTTGAAGTTTACCTCTCATTCAAGAACAGAAGCAATTTTGCTTACTTTTCCCATTTATCCCAAACCACCGTCTAACTATTCTTTTCCTAACAGTCAAATGCTAGCCCACATTTCTTCCCTGGCGGCTCCTACCACTTGCTCTCTTCCGATTACTATCTAGGTGTCGTCATTGCAATAGTCTTGCATACTCAAAAGCAAGTTATTTTTCAGTGAAGAAGAAAATATATATTAAGACATTGTGATCAGGCTTCTCTGAGAAGCAAATATTTGTTTTCTGCTTGTCTTATTACTTTCTGCGCAAAGTAATAGTGAGAATAGATTTGAACTGTCCAGTCTTGAGAACAAAAAATAGGATAAACTGAGTAGTTACCTTTGGATTTTCCGTAACATAGTATTTTTAGTGATACCATCTCACGACTAAAATTGTGCACTATATTTTTTAGTGGAAGAAAGATTTTGTGGAGGCTTTTTTTTTCCTTACGGTTTTATATATAGTTATACAAACAAATTCTAGAAAGGGGTATGGGTATCAAAAATTTCAAATAAGTCAACAATTTTCATGATAAACAAATTATAACTAACATAACTAACTAATGGGGTATCATTAGTGTTTCTTGGGGTATATAAAGGAACACCCTTATTTTAAGTGAGAATTTGTGTTTTCACCTTTTTTACAATGAAAATTTGAAATTTTGTTTATGATGGTGATTTTTTCCTTATATAATTTTGGATGTGATATTTTTCCATAAAAAATAAATTCATGAGAAAGAAGAAAAACGTTTTTAAAGATTTATGAGGGAAAAAAATAAATTATTGTGATTCTAGGTAAATCGTTAGGAAAAGAGACAATTTAGGAGGGTAGAAACAAGGTAAAAAGAGTAATTTTAGGAAAAATATTATGATATAAAATTAGTTTCCAAAAATTTGAAAAGAAGGTTAGTTTTGTAAAAATTTCTAATATAACTGATTTTGGATTTTAAATATATGATATCCTAAGAGCATCTCAGAGGGTGGAGGTTTTATTTTTTCACATAGGATTTTAGACCTTCATTTACATTAAATTCATCTCAACAGTGGGTAGAAAATAAAAAAGGTGTTAAAATAAATATGAAGGTCTTGAGAAGGTCTTATTTAGACCTTGAGAATGACCTTCACATCATCATTTTAACTATATTTTAATTTTTTAATTTTTAAATAAATTGTTATGAACCAATAGGAAAGAGGAATCAATTTTATCATTATCCAAAACAACAAATTTTAAGCATTATTATTTTTCCACATACATATGGCCATAAATAAGGATCTAAATAAAAATTAGCATAGGATTTTTTACACTCATTTATTGGAGATGCTCTAATGGTGGGTTCTAATATGGAAAATTTCCAAATTGGGCTAGAGATATTTTTCCCCTATTGATTGAAATTTGACTTGAGTAAGCACTGTTTGACTGACGTGCACTTGACTCCTAAACATTTTTTTTGGGCACAAAAGATACCACCACCACCACACTCAAAAATTCGATTAGCTTTCTCTTTCTTCTTCTTCTTGAATTTTTAGGAGAAACCTAATTGAATTTGTCTCTTCACAATACATAATCCAGATTTTCTCCTGGATGCTGGATCTAAATGTTTAGATTTTCTCCTCCTACTTGAATTAGGTTTCAATTTGGCACAAAAGAAAATCTCAGAACGACGACGCCCGTTAATGGAGAATCCAGATTCATCAGGTATTTTCTCTTCACTGTACCTAATCCAGATGTTTTTATTTGACCTAGTTGATTTCGTAATAGCGATTCAAGTTTTATTAGAATCCAGATGTTTTTTTTTGTTATTTGAAAGCTAATCACTAAGCACTCTCATCTGATCCTCTTGAATCCAGAAAACCCAAGTTGTCATATCTAAAAGGGCAAATCAAACCACCCAAATGTTATAGTCCCTTCCTTTCAGAGAATTTTTCATACCAATGCAGATGTCATTAAAATCCGACCAAAATAGATCTAATTTCTGGGGTTTTAGCATGAACAAACTTTATGCAAGTTAATGTATAGCTTTTGAAATATGAAGGTGTCCCTGAATCTTATATTATTAAGTTTGGAATCAGGCAACCTAGGGGATTTATGGGAGATGCTGATAAATTTATAAAGATTGTGGAAAAGGTTTAAGGAATGGTTTCAATAGGACGTTTCTAGAAGCTATTAAAGCATTGACATCAATGAATGAAGCCTCTTGGAAAACAAAACTAGTAGATTTTTACAAGAGATGGCGTTGGTCTGAAGACTAAATTCAAACAGCATTTGGGAAAAGGCCTTATTCTATGAAGGCTTCTAAGCTCCTGCATTGATGAAGGTGTTCCAAGGTCAATTAAGTTACCAAGCAGAGCTACTTCTGATACCGGTATGTAGTCTTTCCCCTATTTTGTTTAGCCGTGGCCTCTATTTATAGTTTAGCTTTTATGCTTGTTTTTTTTATAGTGAACTTGATAATTATTCACGTCTGATGTAGTTATTTGTCACTTACATAAGCTATAACGGTATTCATGAAAATGCTTGTCGTGCTTAGCATCAATGTTTTTATGATGCTTTGGGTTTAGTTGGATACTTAGATGTACTTTTAAAGTCAAAATATCTCACTTATAGACTGTGTTATTGTGAATTTCATGGAAATTTGGTCAACATGGGCTTGCATAGAGAAAAACTTGTAGGTTTCACCGTTGGATACCTCATATACCAGGTTGAGTCATTTATTGAAGCAGCCTTAATGCGGATGATATAAATGATTTTGAGGTCTCTGGCCTAGGGGTTTTTTCATGTCAGCAGTTGATACCAATGGCTATTCATCAGTTGTAGTTTTTGTGTTAACTTTCTCAGGTATTTGGTATTAAGTGCTTCTTTACTCTTAGAGGATTCTTATAATATTGACTGTTTCGGGACAGAATTGTGATAAATAAGGGTGCTGAACCGTTTCAATCGTATGTTTTGTGCCCATTTTTGTTGACTGTTTTATGTAACCGTATGCGGTTTTTATGAATTACTTGTGTTTGATTCAGGGCTTCAGATACTCAGACCCATCAAATTGATGCTAGAAAGGAGAGACAGATGGGGACATTAAGGCTGCTCTTGGGAGTAAATTAAACTTCTTCACTCCAGGAAGAAAGGAAACTGGATACAGTGCTGGAATCTGACTCTGAATTACTTGAAGGATTGATGCCAAAAAAAAGACTTGATGGAGACAGATGAGCATAGCAAACACGAGAAAGATGGTCCTAAGAAGGCTGAGAAGAAAAAAGATTACAGTAGCAGGAGGATAACATGAAAGGAGCGTATGAGGGTTTCAAATCATGGAAAAGGTTTGAGGAAGAAACACCGAAAAAAGTTGGCAGGACTGTGATTCTGAAAATTTTGAAACTGTTTTAAGTTTTGAGCAAGGAGAAGATTTCAAGTGCTAAGAAAAGCTCCCAGCATGATACTGATGATTCTGGTTCAAAAGCGATGATGTTGGCAAAAGAAATAGCAAAACCAAACCACATGAGTCAGCTCATCAAAGTCGTTATGTGGATGAGGATGGAAAAAGACCCGTATTTTTAGCTGCGGATTTGATGAGATGCATGTGGTACCGGTATGTAGCCTTTCCCTTATTTCGTTTAGATGTGGCCTCTATTTATAGTTTAGCTCTGTGCTTGTTTTGTTATACTGAACTTGATAAATGTGTCACCTCTCATGTATTTACTTGGAGTTGTCACTTACATAAGCTGTAATGGTTTTCATGAAAACGTGTCACTTGGAGTTGAACTTGATTAATGTGCCACCTCTGATGTATTTACTTGTCACTTACATAAGCTGTAATGGTTTTCATGAAAATGTTTTCGTGCTTAGTATTACTGTACTGTTAGAAAGTTAAAGCTATAAATTAAGGAAGTGAAGTATTTTTGATGGGTTCTTTTGGGTACAATTCATCTCATTATGTCTTTGAGTTGTTCTCAAGATCTGGAGGGTGTTCCTAGATACTCACATTTTATAATTTTCATTTTCAAATACCCTGTTTTCCTGCATCTAAGATTCGAAATTGTTCAGAGAAATCTGTAAACATGGTCCTTTGTATATTTGACCTTCCTAATGGGACTCTAGGAGTTGTTTCTCTGTTGTGCATGTATTTGATATAGGAATAGCATTAAGGTTTTCGTGTGTAGTTGATTGGCTAGGACCATAGTGCTTGCTCTAACACCGCTCGGCGCCAATATAAAAGAATATCTAAAAAGAAGCATTCATTCGCTTCCCTCCGCTCTCTCTTTGTGTTCTTATCTGAATCTTCTTGTTACGGTTTCAGTTTTTTTTCCCTCTATCTTAATAGGTTTGCTGTTGTTTTTTTTCTAGAAGAAGAAATTGAGTAAAATATCAGAAGACAAAGTACAACGGGATTGTGGTACAGACAGCAAGAGGATCAGGAACAAATGGTTATGTACAAAGTAGAAACAAACTAATCCCTTGTAGTATGACCTAAAAAGACTGTGAAAAATAGAAACAAAAGCATTTGAAGGTGATCAAGGAACTAGTGGTGTTAAAAGAGCTAACAAAGATATTCATGAACATGATAGAAAACGTTGGATTTAACTTCAATTGTTTTTTAGAAGATAAATTGATCGAACAAGGTTATATTGATGATGAGATTTCTCACAAGCTTCATGAAGGAAGGAAATCATTCGAAGAAGAAGATGAAGAATCCAAAAAACAACAATCAGAGTATTCATCTCTCCCTATCTCCCCTTCTATTTCTGCTTGTTATTTAGGGTTTTATTGGATAACTTTATAAATCTCATTACATATTATTTGTTGGTATATTAGATTTATCCTTAAAAATCATATGTCACCAGCACCTTAGCCCATGTGTTTACATATTTGTTGATGAATTAGATTATCCTTGAAAATGCTATGGCACAGTGCTGGGTAAACAGTGGCGGAGGTTAATCGTGAGGGGTGCAGGATTTCATCTCCTTGTTTGCTCAGTGTTGGTGGAAATGGGACATGAATTTTACAGTTAGTCTTATGTTGTACTTGGGTGGAGTATGATATTGAAAACTTGTGTACGTAGTTTTGGTGGATTGATTTGTTGTGTGTTTTCACCTTCTGTCTAAATATGCTTCCAGTGTGGGATGGTAGAGTTGCCTTGATATTTCCTTTATGCAGTCTAGGTTCCCATGATTTAGGTTGGTTTGAACATTACTGAAACGTTAGTCTGTCATGTTGGCTTGAACATCGGTGCACAGTTAGTTGCCCTGTCTCAGCGTTACTTTTAACTTTTTGAGTAGATGAATATTGCTTGTGCACCTGTAATTTCAAACCTTACAAGGAGGTTCATGTTGGCTTGAACATTAGTGCACAGTTAGTTGCCCTGTCTTGGCATTACTTTTTTTAACTTTTAAGTAGATGAATATTGCTTGTGCAACTGTATTTTCAAACCTTACAAGGAGGATCGCAGAACATAAGAGGATTCAGTCCTAGGTTTATGTTTTTAGTAGTTACCTTACCTGTAGTAAGGAAGCTGACAGAAACGTCACTGATTTGGGTCTTTTCGAGATAGAAAGGATGTGTCTTTTAAGAGGTGAAAGAGAGGAAGACAAGTTTAATTTCCAAGGACAAGCAGTTGCCAGGATATATGAGTTCCAAACCTCCCAGTCCTTTTGAGTTGTGTGTAACCTGCAGAAAATCTAATTTTGCTGTCATTTGAGTTTTTGCGAACTCGAGAGCAGTGCAACTTGTGAGTGTGGATTTTAAGTCATCACAGGGGATTATTTAGATTATGTTATTTAGATTAGATTATATTAAGCGTTGGCAATTCATTGAAAGCAGTCTATCATGCGACTTTGCGGGATGGCTTGCCCGAAAAAGCGGCTTCTGTACCAAAACTGTTAGATCGCGCTAAAATCCAGGATCTATGACCTTGAACCCTTAGGGGAAGTGGTGGGTCATTCTCTCGAAAGTGGTGGGTCCTTTCCGAAAAATGATGGGTCTTATTTTAAATATGAATGTAAGTTGATTCGATCATCCAAAGCAGTAAAGCGCCCGCATTTATGGAAACCATCCCGTAAAATCGGATGGGATAGCAATTACTTTGAATAACAAGTCTTATCCTAAAGGAAGTTTCAAGGAAGTAAATTACTTTGAATAAGACCAAAGACAGAAGAACTAGAAAAGAAAATTCAATCGGAGTCTTTTAAGGGTTTGATGTGGATTGACTAGATTCCCACTTCAAATAAAGAATTGACACTCAACTTGTTTTTTCTTGGTAATTTAATTTAGTGGTCTACAATTTGGAGAAAAAAATGTGGATAAGCATTAAAAACATGGCAAATTTAAGCCCCTTTCTTAAGCAAGTTCATCCACTTTTCATCAAACAGTACATATCCACTTGAAAAAAAAAGAATGCTTGAATATTCAATAGCTTGAAGAATGAATAGTGCAATACATATATTTTCTTTGGATCATAATATTACATCTGTAGAATCATGTTAGAAATTTAGAATCTTCAAAAGATCAAAATACACTGGAAATTCTAACCTCTAATTCATGTAAAGTTAAAGTTTCTTTAACCCCCATCGAAGTAAAAAATAAAATGTTCTCTGGACACACCTTCAGACATTTTTCCAGCTTGGTGCAAGAGTTGTAGGAGGAAACTCTAATTGAGCTGTTGGTGTAGGTGAAGGAAATGAACAAGTACTAAGAAAATCAAACTGGCCCTTCGATGATTCAAAATCATTTGTATTAGTAGTATTAGTTGGTGTGGAGCTTCTTAGATACCTCATGTAAGCAGAGATTGGGGACTCAGCTGTGAAATTAGCACTTGGAAAAGCCGGAAGAGGTGATAAACCCGACACCAGTGGCCGATACTCTTCATCTTTGACGGTGGTGACTGTGGTGGCAGAGGAGAGAACAGGGGTTTTTGTTGCAAGGGGTGGTGGACGAATACTATAAAGACGAGAGCTTATTTGAGGTTTAGGATTATGTATCATTGGTTGTGGTGGTGGTGGAAGAGGATGATGAAACTGAGAATTAGGACCAGTAAGCTGTTGAACTAATGTTCTGAAATCACTCTTGTTTATATTGTAAACATGAGTTTTCTGCTGTTTAGGCTGATAAGTACCATTCAGTTGCTGGTGATGATCAAATGGTGAGTATTTCTTGATCGGTTTTGATATCTTGTTTGTTGAGTACTTGTTGAGCTGCTTCAAGTTTTGATCATAGCTTTTCTCCGTCATTTCTCTTTTGAATTCTTGATCAGCTCCTTCTTCTTCCCAAAACTGGTCCAAGATTTTCTATATGTAGACTAGAGATTCGAGATTGTGGTGTGGTTTTATAGGGGTTTGAAGATTTGTTAGGGAGAGAGTAGTGGTCAAATTTCAAAGGGTCAAAGAAGATGACCTCTGAGAAGCTCTGTTCTAGTCAAAGGATTGCGTCTAATTATCAAAGAAGAGAGATGGGGACGGGAGTTAATAATGAAAGGACTGACGGTGATCACCTTACCCAACTCCTCATTTCCTGATTTGACACATGTGGTCTAAAACTAGCCGCAACCTCAACAAGTTGGATGTTCACATTTTGATTACGTCTATAGGGGTCTAGAGTTTTCGTGGCTCTTGGGCAGTGGCGTATTTCCAAGCAAAAATAAATAAATATAAAATATCTCTTTTCCTAAAACTAAGCATTGTAGCACGTACCTTCCCCATGTAGCGAGAGATGATAACAACTGCTGTATTTAAAATAACTCGTGTATCTAACGAATACTAGATAGATCATGTTTAAGCAAATGAATCAAATTTATCGTTTCCAACCTCGGTCATTCTTTTTTTCTTTTTCTTTGTTGGAAATAAGAGTTGAAAACTGCACCATGTACCTCATTTACACGAAAGCTCAAGTTCAAGCCCTAAGGAATCTAATGAGTCGTGCAGGGACGGACCTTACAGGGTGTGGCTTGAGGTTTCCGTCTTGAGAGCTTAAAGTGGAGGCAAGCCTAACTTGTCCGACGGCTCTAACCGTTTCTTGTTCCTGGAAAATGCATGATGGCTCTGACTATATAAAGATTTTTTAATTGGGGGATATGGAAATTAATTGGGGATACGACTAAATGACAAAATAGGGATCCAAATATCCTAGCTGGGTTACCCCTTATATAATTAAATTATTAATTCCTAATCTAACCCTCCCTAATCAAAATTAGTTATTAATCCTGATTAGTAAAATGTTAATGATTTGGGGGATATAATTTGTGTATTTTTGAAAATGGAAGATGATTGTGATGAGAGACTTGCAATTCTTTGAATCTTTAGCTCAATTACAACAACAATCATATCTTCAATCTTGATTAATGATAACAACTCACAATTGTTGTATGATGAACCAACACCTTTGAATCATTATTTTCTTGACCATGAAATGTTTTGTGAAGAACCAACTCAAGAAAGTAAACATGTTGACATACAAGCAACCCCAACACACGGGTAATGCTTCAAAGAGGTCGAAAATTTGATTTTTTTCTTTTGAAACCGCCATTTAAATACGAAAAACCTTTGTACCTCTGGCATTCTCGTGGTTTGAATACTACGCCGGTATCATGTAACCGGCATAGTATTCATAGATATATGTATGCGGCACTTAATTTCCCAGTATTCAAGAACATACAGGCGTGGTATTCAAACCAAGATTGAATGCCGGTACACATTTATACTTTTTACCTGCCAGTGAATATTCTAAGGAATATTCAAACCTAAGTGATGTGAGTACATGACACATAATCTTGGGTTTACGATACCTGCGTAGAAACTTAAATGTCGAGGATCTAGGTTTACATGAATAACATACGAAGCTAATGATATTTTGAACTTGAATACCGGCATTTGTTTCTTTCAACTTAGTATGCCGGAACCTAATACCCAGGGTATAGTGAGTCAATTACCATTTATGCCGGTTCCTAATCCCGCAGATTCAATTTACTTATCGACAATGCCGGTTTTGAACTAATCAATATTCTTTTCATTCATTCCTTAGATTGTTACCTACAACGATCAACCAAACTCCAAACCGCTCCATCGGGATACGTCTGAGTACTTATAAAATGCCGCGGGTATGTTACCAAACAATAATTTCACCTAGTTTTTACACTTTTATGTTGGGATTTGCTTGTAATCTCCATAATGTTGTCCTTATGTAGGGAATAAAATGTGAAAAGGAAGCAATCGCTTGGGCAAAGCGACGGCTCTTAATAACATGTGTGTCTTAGTGAGGAATTCCCAACGTTGGATGTTCGTTTTGCGAGAGAAGTGGAAAATACAAGGAGAAAAATAGCCACAAGAGAAAGGGTTATGTATATGAAAAGAAGACTAAGAGGGTATACAAGACAGATTACGCGGAAGGATGGCGCCCTTTTAAGCTTGTATTCTATCTAAGAGGTTCAAAAGTAGAAGAAAAAGAATGGGAATGTAAGGTGTGGTTTGGCCGTCACAACCACCCCGATCCGAAAGATTTTGAAGGTCACTCCCTAGTTGCGAAGCTAAAACCCGATGAATTCGAGGATGTAAAGATGATGACCAAAGCATGTATCAAACCAAGAGTGATTCTCGAACCTTCAAGGAAAAGGATAAGACCAACGTTTCTTCACTCACTACAATTTATAGCGCACAAGCAACAATTAAAAGGTTGGAATGGGAAGGGAGGAGTGTTATGCAAGAATTTGAGAAGATAGCTTGGGATCACAATTACACGCGTATCATTAAAAAGAGGTCCGGACAACAAGCCGCTTCAAATATTCATTTCGCATCCTTTGCTTTCACAATTGGCTCATACGTGTTGTGATGTTCTTGTGATGGACTGCACCTACAAGACAAACAAATACAACATGTCGTTGTTCAACATCGTGGGGCAAACATCGGACAAGGTAACATTCACATTGGCTTGGTGTTTAATGGAGAACGAGAGGGATTACAATTATCATTGGGCATTGCGGCAATTGAAATTATTGTTCCCGGAAAATCGTTCTCCGAAGGTCATCATAACCGATCAATTTGAGGCACTAATGAATGCCATATCCGACGTATATCCGGATGCACAAAATTTTCTATGTACATATCATATAGGTGAAAATGTGAAAAAAATTGTCATGCTTTGTTTGAACCCTCTAAGGCTGATATTAAGAAGAGAATGGTTGGTCAACTAGAGGAAGATGTTCGCAAAGAGAAACTATCACCCGAAGAAGAAGAAAATGAAAGAGGAAAGATTAAAGAGCGAGTCGACAAAGAACACGATGAAAATCATAAAAGGTGGTTGGAATTTCTAAAGGATTGGGAGAAAGTTTATTGGTCTCTTACCGAGGACATGTATGAAAAGAGATTGAACACGTTTATTGCCAAATATAACGAAGTGTATCCAAGTGCTGTCTCATATTTTCGGGATAACTGGTTGGATAAGTTCAAGGAAAAATTTGTACGTGCGTGGACGAATCGTTATAGACATTACGGGAATGAAGCAACTAGTATAGCGGAGTCCTCTCATGGGAGATTTAAAGATCTCATCCAGTCCGGAATGGGAAACGTGGTTACGGTCACCGAGGCAATGGAGCAACACTTTAAGGCCGATATCGATAGGATCAAGAAGGCTTTTGAGAAAAGCTCAATGGATAGGATGACTCACTTTCTCCAACATACTAAGTTGCTCCAAGGAATAGAGTTTAACGTCTCCCGTTGGGCAATAAAACATATGATGAGACAAATGCAATGAGAAAAATTACGGAAAACTAGGGTGATGTGTGTATTTGTCCGGACATGTCTTCATTGGGGCTTCCGTGTCGTCATATGCTTGTGAAGTATGAAACAGTGATACCTATTGATGTTATTGATCCCTTTTTGGAAGCAATTATCTTTCGACCTTCCCCTACCGAAGCTCCAGGACAATCACCATGGGATACAAAGGAGGCTTTAGAATTTTATGAAGCTTACTCACGTGGCAGCTCGGCTAGCCGACAAGTATTGTTGAGCCAACTAAGACTAATTACACGGCCATGGATAGCACAAAGTGAAGAGCCAAGAAAGGGAGATCCGGCGGGTAGACCCCAAACTAAGATTGCAAGGAAGAAACAAAGAAAAGAGTTAAAACAAATGACTCGCGTGAAGAGGAACTCGCGGCAACTAAGAAAACGAGATCTATGTGCAAGTGAGATTTGAAGCAAGATTCGCTGAAACGCCCGTTCAAACAAAAGGGGTAGGCGAGGAAGGAACCGATATCAAGTCAACAACAATCGACGAGTTCGAACCTACACCAACGATCGATGTATCGGAGGTTCAAAGGAAAGGGGAAGGCCGCCAAATGTACCAACATTAAGCAACCAAGGAAAACAAGGTGAGGATTCCGAACCAACAACAATAGTCGATGTATCCTCTGTTCAAAGGAAAAGGAAGGCCCCTAAAGGTACCGACATTAAGCAACCAAGGACAACAAGTTGAGCATTAGAACCTACACCAATAGTTGATGTATCCGAGGTTCAAAGAAAAGGGAAGGCCGCCTAAAGGTACCAACATTAAGCAACCAAGGGCAACAAGGTGAGCATTCCGAACCTACACCAACAGTTGATGTATCCGAGGTTCAAAAGAAAAGGGGAAGGCCGCCTAAAGGTACCAACATTAAGCAACCAAGGGCAACAAGGTGAGCATTCGAACCTACACCAATAGTTGATGTATCTAAGGTTCAAATAAAAAGGCGTAGGGGTAGGCCAAGGAAGTATAATCTCGGTCACATACCGAAGACATATGGAATGTAGAGATTGCAGAGGATGGTTTGGATATAATTAAGCTAAAAGTTGGTAATATGACGATGTATAAGGATTCGCAAGCGGGTAGGACTTATAGACACTACCATACGAAGATAGAGTCTTACATAGATCAACTTCCGAGGTTATTCGCGAGTTTGTTGTGTACACGGATGATGTCGATGGAGATGGAAATTATGGCTATCATGCCGTCACCGAACAATTAGGAATCTTGAGGCGTACATTAGTAAAGGAATGACACCATGCCGATATGCTAGAATGAGGATGGCCGATCAACTTGTGAAGAAGAGGAGCTTTTTATGAGCAATTGGTTGGTCACGACGAGGTGTTTGATGATATGTGTGCTCAAGTGTCGAGGCCCCGAAAGCGGAGATGGCATTTCTTCCTTCTCAATATTGGATGAGGATGCCTCTTTGTGGGCATCTAGTAGCGGATACATTTAATTGCGTTGTTCATTATTTTACCCCCACGGTCGTCACTACATTTACACCAAAATGGCAAAAATGCGAGGGATCCCTTAAGACGAGAAGAGTTGTTTTGGCGTACGTGAGCGGCAATCATTTCGTCATTCTTAAACTCAAGGACAATTGTCCATTGCCACCTGTTTGTGGGATGGTTAAAAACAAGGAACTAGATCCAAATATATGGAAGGGATGGATGGCGTTGAACGAGGAGAATCACCAATTATGGGATGCTTTGGCCTTATCAAAGAAACCTCTGAAGAGGAGGAGTTGCAACTTCATACGTGTGGAAGCGATGATGAGTAATTTGATTAATGTTGAGTAATTTGGATTAATGTGGTTCACTAATACGCCACCTTTTGTTTTTTGGAAGTTTGAATTGTAATCATTGAACCATATGCCATGTACGTGCCATTGTGATTTAATTCAAACTTTACTACGGCGGTGCTAAATGCACGGCGTTGCAAAAATATGTTCTCGTTTGTCTTTGGAATAACAACTTAAGTACGGATATGCAAAGACCAAATACCATAAAATAACATACGCAAAGTGTAAACAAGCCAAATGTAAAGTTAAGATGTTCCAAACCGAAAACAAATGAAGCAAAGATGTTCAAAGTTTACCAATCCACACAAACAAACATAAACCAAACTAACACTATTAAAGAATCACAAGATCACTCGGTTCTTGGCCTCTTGTATACCCTCTTCTTCTTTTCGCCCCACAAGTCTTTTGCCTCTGTATCTTCTATTTTGTCTATCTTTTGACGACGTTCTCCATTTCTTTCTGGGTCAGCAACTCTCCTTTCTTGGTCTTCTTCTTAAAGAACCTTGCCAAGTTTCCAATTAGCGACGCATTTGTTAACGGATTTTTCAGCATGTATTTAGTACGTACAAATTTATAAGTTGATAGATATAGATTAAGAGAATAGTAATGAACGCACCAACAACGTAACGAGCTGTAGAAGTCCGGGTACAGTATCTGGAGTTGTGGAGGGACGTGCTGGTGGTGGAAAGGGACCTACCGTATCCGGGCGTACAACATAAGGATGTGAGTCTTGTAGATGCCCGTTTAGGAATGTTGGTTCACTATCGAAACCGTTCTCGCCAATTCCCAATCACCCCTATCCGGCACAAGTTCTTCTTCTTCCCTTTCGATCCAATGTGCGAGAATTGGTTAGGGTCGTAGCATACCATAGTATGGTTCTCATTTGATTGGCATTTAGTAAAGTCGTGAGAATATTTATGATAAGATGTATCCGTGAGATCCTTCGCTTGTAACCGAGTTGGCGCATCACGCGGAGAGGGTTATGCATAACAAATCCTTTTGGATGAAAGAACGGTCCGTTGTAAAATGAAACATTTTCATGTCTCGAAGGTGAACTCCTCGACATTCCTATAAGGGTCGAACACAACATGTTCCACAGAAAACGAGTCCAAAGCCAATCTCATTTGTAAAAACCGTTTCTTGTTAGGCGAAGGGGTATTTTTGAAGTAGTATTTCTGAGCTAGAGCCATATTCGGTTGGTAATCATGCCAAATTTCCAATCCTTTATACCCTATGAACAAATCTCGGAAGTGTTCATAAGCCCAGTTTGTGCCCATAAATTGTATACGAAAATAAATAGTTGGAAACTAACAAATGTAACGATAACAATCACAAAATAGGTAGTTCACCTTACCTGAATCACAGTGAAATTCCCATTAAATTGACGGCCTTTCGCCTTAGAAGCTCGACGCATTTCTGCCAAAAAATGAGCCAAGAAAGCAAGTGCCCCATGAATACTTATGAACGTCTTCCAACGGATCCAAGTACCGTAGGTTGTTCATATGCACCCTGTTACCATTAGAGTCGGGGAATATAGCGGTTCCCAAAATGAACAAGCATATATGCGGCAGCAGATTTGTTGAGCTTGTGCGGGAGTCAATTCCTGTTCTTCGTATTCCCAAACAGTTGAATGAGTTTGACGAATGTTATAGTCTTTAATCGAGCAGTTCGTTTCTTGTACAAATTTGCCAACGTGGTTTCCTTGTTCCATCCAAACAACTTTTCTGTGAGTTCATAGATCTTTTCCCACCCTAGGTCCTTCGACTTGTCTCCAACCTTAACCGGTTTCCCAAGAACCTCTAGTCCTATTATCCTTTGGACATCTTCAAAGGATAATGGTCATCTCGCCAAAATTAAAATGCATGGTGTCAGTTTCACCATAAAACCTCTCCAAAAAGCAGTTTGCAGTGACGGTATCGGTGGCCACATAATTTTCAAAGGCTCAAAGGCTCCGCAATTGTTGAAAAGGGATGGAAATAGATTATGTCTAACTAAGCGCAATTTTCTAATCCAATGTAGTCGATTACTCAAGACCGAAATAAAAGTTTTTTGAAATGAATTAATCAAATTGCCGGCATTGTGGAAATCACAACAACGATGCCGGTTTTCATTCAACTCTGTAAGAGTATTTGGACATTTGCAATACCGGCATTGTCAAATTGAATCTTACAATGCCGGTTTTCTATCACATACTTAAGAGTATTTGGACATTTGCAATACCGGCGATCAACTTAGCAAACGTAACAATGCCAGGTACATGTCAATTTCAGGGAACCAAAAAATTTAACTGATTGTTCCGGATAAAAGTTGCTATGCCGGGACTAGGTTCCACCAGTGTTTTGAGCATTATGTATATGCCGTTATGTGTACATGTATTTCTAAAACTGACCTATGCTATGCCGGAACATTTTAACAAATCTTGACGTAACCAAAGTCTTAAATAGTTAACCATCACTATTTGTCATCAATTCTCTCAAACTAAATTAGTCTTTTGTTTTTTTTGCGTCAGCGCCTTCCTTGTTTCCCTCATACATAGCTTTGACTGTAGGGTGGGTTTCTTCAATTCTTTGAAGCTTTTCCTCAAGTTCCTTGATTTCTGGAAGAGATAGCACCACCCCATCATTATGCCTACAACCTAACATCTTCGTTACCTTCCCAAGCCGACGTCGCTAGATTAATACATCAAACACATAATCGTGTATATATGTTAATATATGATTATTTTTACATTTAATGAATATAAGCAATTAAGAAAACTTACCACCATTCCTAAAGTCTTAAGAAGGTGGGCCATCGTAGGTTGTGGAGGTGGAGGAATTTCAGCAGGAGGGTTTTCTTGGTGTGGAGCTTCGACGGAGGGATGGCGCACGACGTAAGGATGTGACCATTCCAGGTAATCCATCATGTAGCTTTCATCAGCTTCATAACCATTTTCTGCAACCTCCCACTTACTAATATCAACCAAACGACGGGGCGCTCTATCACTCCAATGTGTTGGTTCCGGTTCTGGATCATACACTACATGCAACTTGTTGGGAGTTGAATTGCACCGAGAAAAGTAAAGAAGATAATTATACTCAGAGGTCGACCAAAAACGGGATAATTGCTTAAATCCATGTTGGCGCATCACACGGCATGGATCGGCCATGATGTATCCTTTTGGGTGGTACAACGCCCATGGTAAAATGCAACATCTCCCGGAATTTGACGGTATCCTCTAATCTCCTTATAAGTGTCGAACACAACGTCTTCCACCATCATAGCATCCGAGCCAATCTCATTTGGATGACTCGACCTTTGTTACCGGGCTTCTGGATTCTGTTAAACTCAAACCTCCGAGCTCTAGGGGTATCGGGTTCGGGAAGGTCTTTGATCTTCAAGAATGGGCAGTCCTTGAATAAGGTTGGGAAGTGTTCATAACACCACCTAATCCAATGTGAACAATATACATGTGAACATAAGTAAAAAAATACATGTGAACAATAGATTAAGGAAATTTGTACCTGAGTAGAGTGAAATTCCCGACAAATTGGTTTTTTTTTAGCCAATGAAGCCCTTCTCATCTCCGCCATCAAATGTGCCATGACCAGCGGTGCCCCAAGAATAGCCACAGACACCTTCCAACGGGTCAAGGTACTGGAGAAAGTTTGCACTTACCCTGTTGCCATTAGTGTCGAGGAATGCCCTAGTGCCCAAGATGTATAACAGTGCACGGTATGGCCGTAAACCGAATACGTGGTGGTCCCATCCATCCACCAAGCTTCTAGACTTTGTTTTTTCAAACATCTTCTTAAGCATCGTCGCCTTGAATGTCTTCGTCTTACTTCCGTTCGATGATACATAAAAGCTATCCGAAGAAGTTTTGAAGTCCCAACCAAACAGCTTTTTGGTCAAATCGTGCAACTTCGACCATTCTAGGTCCCAAGACTCTACTCCTTCTGAAATTGATTTTCCAATAACATTCAAGCCTAGAATGTCATGAGCATCTTCAGGAATCAAGGTCATCTCACCAAACGGGAAGTGCATTGTATCGTTTCACCATGGTACCTTTCGACGAAGCAATTGACGGTCACGTATCCGGATTCACGTAATTTTCAACCAAAGAATACGGACTGAGTTCTTTACTAATGTTTGGACATCTTCATGCTCCGACGACAAATCCCAATGAGCCGCGGCTTGGTTTAGGCAAACACGCACAGCCTTAGTATGATCCTACAAATATGAGATAATACGATTAAGAGATGATGTAAAAGATAAAACAACGCACATGCACAAAAAAAAAATGCTTACATAAGTTTGAAAGATAGTACGAGCCCAAGAGTGCTTGTATCCAAAGAGTACTTTCGGTTCAGGAGCTTGACCCCAAATTTTACCATCATCGCGGTCGGGTAACATGTCATCAAGGTGAGGAAGGTGACAACCTTTAACTTTCTGTTTTCGGATGCCCTTGTCCTTGCCTTGTGTGGGTTGTTGACTAGTCCCACCAACTTCGCTTTGGCTTGCTAATTGACTTGGGGGAACCTCATCATCTTCCTCCTCACTTTCCACTCCATCACGCTCATCGTCCTCATGTGTTCCAAGATACCTTCATGGATTGCAAGTGCACTACGTTCACCACCACTCTCCCAAATTGATCCTCTTGTTTGAAACCCCAAACGTTTCTTGCGACCCGCGTCTTTCCCCCGTGGAGGCAGGGACTGAGGAGTATCAAGACCGTCCTTCCTCCTTCTCTTAGTGAGGATAGGACCTTTATCTTTCTTCGCTTCTTTGGCTCTTGACCTATAACATAAACAAACATTAGAAAAGGCATGGCAGTTTAGGAACCGGCATACCAATTCCTAAACAAACCAATAGGTAACATGAACCGGCATCACACCATAAATATCGAGCATGCCGGTATCGTTGGGCATTGTCCGGAAACTAAATTAGGTGCCGGTATTCAGCACCATTTCAGTGATGTTCCTGTATGTTTTAAGTGTAATACCGGCATTGGCGAACTGAACTAACATATGCCGGTTTTAAAATACCGGCATTCACGAAACCTAGATATAATGCCGGTACATCTAATTAAGTTCCTGTGTGTTTTTAGTTGCAAACCCGGTATGGTAATCGACCCAAATTCTATGTGTGTATAAAACATTCGATTTCAGAATGCAAACCGGTATGGTATTCGACCCAAATTCTATGCAAGATAAAAAATTGATTCAGGAATGCAAACCGGTATGGTATTCGAGCCAAATTTTATGCCGGTATCTAAACCGGCTTGGTATTCAAACCAAGATCCAATGCCGGTTTTCACTGTAACTCATCAGTTTCAGCTATTGTAGGCGATTCTAACCTAAACCCATGGCTACAAATCGAGTAAAACAATCATAAATGAGTTCAAAAATCACTTACCTTCTCAGAGAAGCCATGAGTGTTTGATCATCCGGGTACGTTGTTGCGTCCTCTTCTAGTTGTTCAGCAATGGTCTCGATTCTTCGCTCATGTGTTTGTTCGGGCGGCCGATTTGGTTCTCGGTTTTGCTTTCGATTTGGTTCTTGGAGGCATGGTTATGTTATGTTAATCGACGAAGAAATTTTTGATTCAACGATTAATCGTCGACGAAGGATGAACGATGAGGAAGAAGATGAAGAATTTTTTTTTTCCTAAACCTAACCCTATGCCGAAGACGAAAACCGAATTGGGGGATATATGAATTGGTTATTTGATTTTATGTTTTAGGGGAAAGGGCATAACAGTCTTTTCATAATGTTTTTAATTAATCTAAGGGTGTTTTAGTATTTTCGCCCCCAAAAAACACCCCTTAACAGCCACCTTTGGTTGGGGGAAGTAATTCATATCCCCCAATTAGTTTCCATATCCCCCAATTAGCACTAATGATTCACTCACTGCGGGACCCACGGTGGGTCCCGACAAAAAAAAAAAAATCTCCTTAAAAAGACATGACACCTAGGATTTAACACTTTTTTAACCAAAAATTGGTCTTCAATGCTAGGGTCAAGGTTAATGAAAAATTATGACAAGGATGCGATTTCATAAGAAGGGGTAAAGGAGAAAGTCATATCTTTACCTTCTCCATGACCCTGGGTCTATTGCACATCATCAATATTTTATTTCAAAATTGATTTCTTTTGATTAAAAAGTATTGTTATTGGGTGATAACCTCAAACATAGTTTTTCCCATAATTATGACCCCTTATAAAACTTATTCCAAAATTGATTTTTGGGTAGGAAGATTTTAGCATTGGAGATGAAACTTGAGGTAAAATGTCACATTTTTATTTATTTTAGCCACATAAGAATTACCCCCAATAAAAAAATATTAATAAGACCCCCACATAGGATGACTTCTACCCTTAGCATTGGAGATGCTCTTATGGCTCGGCAGTTTGCAAAGGTGGGTTAAGTGTGGACCTCACCCCCCCTCTCTCACATTCACACTGTCGGGAATCATTTCCGATTTATTAGTTTGTTGGAGGGTAACAAGACTTTTTCTTCTTTCCAAATGATAGCTCGTCTGTTTTTACTAATTCAACCCAACAACAACTTGTTTCAAAGTGTCGGATGTCCGTGGCCGAAGAGACACCCCAAAAACAGTACGTACATTGAGGTTTGCCATCAAATTAATTGGCCTTCAAATTAATTTATCAGGGAAATAAATCTTCATCAACTCGAGAAAAATTTCAATACAAAATTTCCTCTCTTGAATCTTGATTTGAAACACAAACTGGTCTATCATCTCCCCACTTTAACGAGAGATCTCTTTTCTTTAAAATATGGACGTCAGGTGAAAGAATATTCCCAAAAAAATTCCTATCACATTTCGTGTGACCTTTTTATCGTTACTCAACGAAAATGCCCCTCCATCTTTTCCTAGTATCTTTCTAAATCCTTCTTCTCCGCCAAAACTCACCACCATCTATCTCTGTGTTTCCAAAGACAATCGCTCCTTCACTTAAAACACCAACACCACCACCAAATCGATTTATGAACTGCCACCACCGTCATCAACATCAACACCACCATCATTTTTATTCGATTTAGAAAAGAAGAATTTTGATCAATTCGATCAACATCATGGATTATTATTCACTAAAAAGGTTTGTTACATCGCTTTATCTTTTCACTCTCCTTAAATTTGATTATACATGTTACAATCTTCCGGAATTGAAAATTAGGGTTCTTAAGGTTAAAACTTTTATGAGGTTTGTCAAATTTAGAGTTAATTAGGTCAATTTTGATTGAAATCAATTGGTTTAGGTTAATTTGGGAATTTGAAATTTGTTTGCTATAGGCAGTGTTTTGGTGTGACATAAAAAATTTGATAATTTGGAAATTTTGGTGGAATTATAATTTGGAATTTTAATGTTTTATAATAAGGGGTTTGAACACTGGTCCCGAATAATATTCCAAAATCATGTTTCTCGCATTGTTCAACCTAGGGGAAATGGGGAAAATATGGTTCAACTGTGATTCTATATGCACGTTATCGTGGTATCATCCAATTCCTCTTTGGTTTCTCAGAGGAATTTAGTTCACTGGGAAAATTCCTTCACATTCTTGTCGACCATTCAGTTCAGATACTCACATATTTATAGAAAAAGCAATTCAGTAGTGGATTACTGGCTAAATGAGGTGAAACTGTAGGATCTCAAATAATGGTGGGATAGACACCTTTTTTATCGATCCACATTGGGAAGTGATAGATCTTTTTTTATCTACTTACAGGTTTCGATAAGTTTAATTATAACATGTTATTTAAACAACTTTTCTTTGTTTTTCTCCTTTTTCTTTGAGGTCAGGCAGAGCCCCCTTCGTTTCTTTTTTCATTTTTAGGTCAGGCCTAGGCCTGCCTCCTTTCCTTTTTCATTTTCTTTTTCAATGGTGAGCTTGTTTTAAAAAGAGAACAAAAAGTAGTATTATTCCTAAATCCATTCATTTAGGCTTATACGATTATGATAGGCGTTCGATCCCCAACCTCCCATGTAGGAGGAAGCTTGTTTCTCAAAACCAACGTTTTAGGTATAAGAAAAAAAAGAGAATATTCTGGCACCGAAGAAAATCAAAAAATACTGGACTGACACTACCATAATTGCATAAACCTTTTCTTGAAATTGTCTCCTCACATAAGTTTATTCTCATGGAAAAAATAATATCACTTCACTTGCCAAGACTTCAGGAAAGCCAACACTACACAAAGGTTTATATTGGTGTGAGAGAAAAGCATATGCAAGTTGTTCTAGACAATTTTCGTATATTGCGTTGCGAAGTACAACATTTACCTTTTTTAAATTTGGAGATTTGATATAACACTATTTGGTAATTCTTTACTAGTTTTGTGTTGAATTTTGGGTTGATTTTATACCTGGAATACTATATTATTACATGAGTTTAAAAAAGTAGACTTGCTAAAATTGTTTCGTTCTTGATAGGAATCAAATGATCTATTCTAAAACTGATCTCTTATAAAAGGATCTCTACGAAAACTGGTCCTAAAGATCTCTAGTAGCTCCAATCCCTTAATCAAGGATTTCTACTATGACTGGTCCGAGAAAAGGACCGATCCCTTCACAAGGATCTCTAGATGAACCGATCCTTATGTTAACCAATAAACTTTATTTCGATTCGGCTATTAATTTAAGGTTTAGATAGCAATCAAAAATACAGTTTGAGTTCAGAAGATGTCGACATAATATTTGAACGTGTGCTAAACTTTTAGTACTTAATGTTCTAGTATTTTTTTGGATACTCAAGGTGAGAACCCGATCCGAAATATTCTAAACATTTTTCGATATTCGTAATTTATGTGCCATTCATACCCTAATGGATAAGCACATCTATGATTGCTATATTAGTAAAGTATATGTTATACACTAGCTAATATTTAGTTGTCATGCAAGAAATATTTTGATATATTAGTTTGGATTTGGAAATTCCTTGCATATCATTCTTACAAACTTATTCCATGGATGCACTGCTCTAACCAATTATGCCGGAAAATCGACTGGAATTTTATTGTAATGCGCGTTCGAGAGGATAGTATCATAATTAGCTGAAATCTCTTATGTCCGCTTCGTTTAAAGACTTATAAGGGATCAAAGACTTCTACTGGTTATTTAGTTTCCGATTATTGATTTGATTGACTAACAATATAGTTGAACCTTGATAGATCTAGTTTGTTTATTCTGTGATCATTCTCTTCTAATACATGGTCAAACTAACTTGTTCTAGGATCAACAATTTCAGATCTGATCTTTTGATTCAATATCTGAAGATAAGACTTTTGATGATCCATATTTGTTTGCGCAGGTACTTTGAAGACTGAAGATTGAAGAGTAGAAGACTTTGTTTTAGGTATTCCGGTCTTTGTGATACTTCGTGCACACTTGATTGACTGGGATCTGACAAGCTTGTTTATCCCATAGACTTTTTATATCTTGTCATATGGATGCACAATCTATATTGGGTATATATTTTGAGATCAACTTTGATAGTTTTGTGAACTAAGATTGCAACAGCACACCCATGCTTTCAACTGGCTCTGCCCATGGTTTTAGTTAGTGTGTTTGTAATTTGTTAACTTGGGGTACTGGAGTTCATACAATGTATTTTTCATTCATACAAGTATATATAAAAATTTGGTCATCAAATAAATTTATTTTCTAATAATACTTTGTCAACTAATAAAAACTTCATGAAAATTTTCAACCTTCGGTTCTAATAAACCAAATGATGATGACATTGTTAGAGCATTGCTGGGTCGAACTCACAAGTGTTTCTATATCAAGCTTGCTATCAAATTTAGTTTATCAAAACTATATCTTGATATCTAGTCTACATTAGTTAAGTCTAGGATTAGGATAGAAGTGTGTAGTTGAGAATCGGACATCACTACGTTCTACCGTTTGAAGTCGAAGATCAACCGATCTTTTGGAGAACTTCTTCAACAAAGGTTAGTGAAGACGGAACCACCTATTTCACAAGTTATATTAATCTTTCTATCTATGAGACGTTGTCGCATGACGAATTAGACTATTGCAAGCATATCAAGAATTTCGAGTAAAGTTTAGGTAATTAGTTCTCGAAATATATATGACTAAGATCAATGAAAATTTGTTCATACTTGATGAATTTCGGTTAAGAAGAATTTACTGTTCGTAATCTAAAATCGTGATTCAAGAATTATCATTCAAACTAGCCTGGAACAAGTGATATGTGTCATTGATGTTATTTGGGAATGTATCAAATTGATTTAGAGAGAAATATAGAACTACTATAAACGGGATACGGGACCATATGCATACCGGTTTACATCTCGGTGAAATCAAGTTATAGGTCCAAAACTATAGTACACTCAGTACAAGTACCGAAGTAGCTATATGTCGACAATGACTTAAAAGTCTGTGAACTCGTGAATTGGATTGTATGCATACGAGAAAAAGAAGCTGTTGGTTTTGAAACCGGTGTGGTATCCATGCAGTGCACGCAAACCGGAAAAGTTCGTAAGATTCGGAACCTGTTTTTGTCTTAAGGGTACACATATCCAGTGCATGTACCATGACAAAAATAGTCACGAACAAGGTAAAGCACACATGTAGTTGTACACGTACTTGCCTGTCGAATATTTTTAGATGCACATAAAATTATTTCGTGAGATAATTAGCATTTGAATAAATATCTAAAAACACTATATAGGCATGATTGATTACATTATAACCTATGGTTGTGATTCAAACTTAAAAGTCTTAAGTGTTTATGAAAATGATTAAGCTTATGTTTGATCATCTAATCTCGAGAATACTTTGTCCCATGAACAATGTCTTTATATATACACGTTTTGGTTACAGTTCATCCTGACCAGATTGTATACCTTGTTATGTTAATCTCATTTTAAAGATTCATTTAAAGGTGGATATTGTTTGCTTGGTTCCAAGGATATCTTAGCTTAAACCTAAAGCAACATATACTTTGAAAGTCTATATAAGGGGAACCTCAAGCAACTGGGATCTGTGAATCCCGACACTTCTCTGGTGTGTCCTAGTTGTAAACTAGAGTCGTCCTCTTCCTAAAACCCTTTTAGGGTTTAGCGACTAAAAATACTTCATAGGGATTCGTGAAGCCAGGTCCAACTGTCTTTTATATTTATAGTTCGTGTATCCTGATTTTGTTTGATTGTTCAGATGCTCACTCGAACAAGATAGATAGAAATCGCAAAGTTCTCTTCGTCTTCGACTTTGTGATTCCACAAGATTAATACTTGTAAGGTGAATAATAATCTAGACTTCTCTTCGGGAAGCATAATTTTGGATTTTGAGGTTAGCTAGACTTTGTCTATTGTTATTGATTTCCAGTCTTACCTTGTTCTATGATCAAAAAGGAAATCACACATATAAGCTTATCTATGGGAGGAATATTAGTTTAAAGTCTTCAATTGAGTTGAAGCAACTCTTAGGCTGTAAAGGACGCCAGCTAAGGGAATTATTTGCGCAGAGACCTGTTGGGATTCAAGAGGCGTAAGGAGCGTGACTGTAGCTGAATTTCTGCGAGGGTTTAATTAGGTTTCAACTACATTCTAGTCCAAATTTAATTGGTAATAGTCTAGTGTCTGTAGCGACTTCATACAGTTTGGTGTTCAAATCTGGACTAGATCCTGTGGTTTTTCCGCATTTACAGTTTCCTCATTAACAAAATTTCTGGTTTTGTGTTATTTCTTTTTCGCATTATATTGTTTATCTTTATAATTGAAATATCACAGGTTGTACGTAAATCAATCAAAGTAGATACATCCACCGACTTGATTGATTTTTGGATATTGATTTTGGAGATCTTCCAAGAACTCTCACACATAATCAGGTTCACGAATTTGGTTATGTCAACTTTCTGATTATGAAACAAAGAGATATAACTCTGAATATTATTCCTTGATTGAGATTCATTACGTTGAACTCTCGGAATTGTATTTAGGTTTTATCCATACAGGCTGCCTTATAAAAATTTGGTGGTGTATTTTGGTACCCCCACGTTTTCAGACATTCACACTCCAGACCAAGCCATATATATATATTTAAAATCTGTCGAGTTTCTCTTTAATCTGTGCAAGACAATATTTTCTTTCTTAGAATTATCCCAATGGGATATTGAACATGATTTATATAACAAAAAAGTAAAGCTTCAACTGTTAAGTTGGGGCTTGGACTCAACTGATACGTTAGCATCAATAGCATTATCGGGAACATAACACAACACAACATATATACATTAGTGACAACCACCGTGATAAGTTAGCATCATCGAGCACACACCACGACACATACATTAGCGGCAACCACCGTTTGAACAATATCATATTGCAACAACACAAACACATTACGTACATCTCTCTAATTTTGATTCATGCATACAAGTAGCACAAATATGTTTTTGTTTTTGTTTTGATATAGTTAAGGTTTTAGTTATGAAAAAAACGGAGAATATTTTGGCACACATGAAAATCTAAGAAAACCTTACTGACACTGTCATTATTGCGTAAAACCCTTTGCAGTAAACAAAGAAAATCAACAACCTCACTTTCTTAAAATTATCTCTTCACAGTCTCACTATAAGTATCATAGAGCAAATAACATCACTTGTCAAGACTTCAGGATAGCCATCAAGAGTACAAAGGGTTTGTACATAGGAAACAAACTATTGTGAATTTTGTTTTATCAAAAAAGAAGCACATTGCCGGTTTTCACCTCATCCACATCCAATCCAGTTCACATCGGATTCGCATCCACTCCAACATACAACTTATTTGCATTTAATAAATACACAGATGGACAAATTGGATACGGAAAACTCAATGAATTTGTTTAAGTAATAATTTATAATACACCACAATTTTTACTCAAAAACTCTTTGATTTGTTCTCTTTCTTCCGCCCTCGTCTTTTTGGTAGTTGGTCTACCATTAGGATCTTGTTTCTCCGGTTCTTCAAGTTCTTCCATAAAAGGGTAAACTATCGGCATCAACTTGTGCTTCATAGTTTGTTTGTCCAACCTATTCAACTTGGGGTACTTTTCGAGGATTATTCTCCCAAGTTCCATGTCGCCAAACTCTTCATCGGGATCTTCTCTTGGAGCCGGTTTGAAAGATAATTGCTTCCAATAGGGATCGATATCATCAAGAGGAATGGGAGTTTTATACCTACCAAGCATATGACGACATGGAAGTCCGATAGCCTTCATTATCCTACACTTACAAGGAGTGTTCGGGTCATCATACTTTTTATAATTTTTAAACAATGCAAGATGTTTCATCATGAAACGTATTGCCCAATGCGAGACGTTGCAATGTATACCAACAAGCATCCAATTATCCACCTTAAACTCCCTCAACTTCCGGAAGCTACTTTCTTGGAATTGCTTTTTTATCTTGTTGATATCATTATTAGTGTACTCATGGATATCATGTTGCACCGTCACAATCCCATTTTGAATTGTGAAAAGTAGACCTTTTAGTCTCCCATGAGTTTGCTCTACCATACTTGTGGATTCAAGTTTGAAATGTTTATAGTCGTAAGTAAAAGCATACACAAACCTCTCTTTGTGTGGCCTCAACCATTGTTTCTTGCAATATTCCACTACTTTGGGGTAATTAGTCCCCCAATCATCCTCGAAATCCTTCAAGTTTAACTCATATCTTCCCACACTCATCGACCAAACCACCTTATCCCACGCTTTCATGAATAACCCAAACTTAATCTCACATTCTTTCCATTTTTCGCCTTCTTTCTCTTTCTCCTTCTCTCGCTCCTCTTTAGTTAGTTTGCTAAGACGTTCATCTTTCTCTTTTTCACATTTAATTCCTTTCTTTGCTTTCGGTTTTTGGATATGACTTCTACAATTCTTTCTAAGATTGCATTGTATATGCCAAGTGCAAAGGAAATTTTGTGCATTGGGAAAGACTATCCTCATACTGGCGTTCATTATTGCTTGCTCATTGTCGGTGACTATAACCCCCGGAGTTTCGTCTTCGTGGTAGAGAAGCTTCAAAGTTTCCAATGCCCAAATATAACTATCATCCTTATCACGATCCATAAAACACCATGCCACCGTGAACGATTGCTTATCCGAGGTTTGTCCTATAATGTTCAACAAAGGCATGTTGTACCTATTCGTCTTATAAGTACAATCCATGAACAAAACTTGGTAAAAGCAACGCGCCAATTGAATCATATCGGGATGCGCAAGAAAAATACGATCCACCTTCCCCTCCGATGACTCATGGTGTCTCACCGTGTAGTTGTATTTGTGTATTAACCATTGTGATTCTTCCATCCTATTCAATTCTTTTAATAGTTGCCTTGGCCGCATAAATTGTAGACAATGAAGAGAGGTTATGCGGGTCGTCCCTCTTGAACTTACTTAGGCGCTACTTGGTTTAACTCCCCAACTTGTTCTTACTTGTTCGAACTCGTGCGGTTTCAACTTGGCAACTTGACAATGCCCAACAAGAGTGTCCGGATCTTTATGGTTATGCCAACCAACATCAACTCTACTCATTCTCCACACGTTGTCGGTATCTTTGTTCCTCCCAAAAATTATCTTGAATGGGCATCCACACTTCTTTGACTTCGTCTTGTACACCCTAGTCGTCTTCTTATCATACACATAACCCTTTCTCTTGTGACTTTCCTCTGGCGATCCATAACACTCGCATACCATTTCAAAACGCGTAGATCTTTGTTGGGTGTTTTTCACTAGAAACCACATCTTCTCTTTGGCTTTCTCAACAATCCAATTGACCGCGTCGTCTTTTTCCTTCCATTCCAAATCATTAGCATAATGTGAGGAAGTATCGGGACCCCTAATTTTCGAGCTTGAGGCTGATCCTCCATAGGTACCAATGCCACAATCTACAAAAACGTGGGGAAAGTTTAGTTGATGTGTATTACCACGGTCGGCATGGTCGACATATAAAACAATGCCGGCTAGAAAAGACCGGAACGTAATAGAATATAAACATTGCCGACATGGAAACAACCGGCAAGTTATGAAAACATGACAATGCCGGCGTAAGCATTTTCAAGTAAAGGCTCATGTGTTTCAAAAAATGAAAGTCGACAAGGTTCAAATTTTTTACATTGCCGGCGGGCGTGGTCACGCTCATGAAAAGTCGGGACGTTGTTCAAAGTAGAACCACGCCGGCACATGGCGGCATGATCGACAAGCGTCGACCTTGCCGACCCTGTACACAAAGAGTAATCGAAAAAAAACAAATTCGATCATTTGCATGGAAAAATCACAATCCTCACCACGAGGTTGTCTCGATTACTTTCGGCTCCATCTCTTCTTCTTGCTCATTGGATTCTTCGTTTGGCTCAACACATTCATCACTTCCATACCCATCATGAGTTTGAGGAAAGTAAAAGTGAGGGTCATGCATGTAATCCATTCGATCATGGTCCGGTAGATCATCATACAAGTACTCATATGTAGGAGGAAAGTTAGAAGACTCCCCACTTCAAAATCGGGATTAAAATCACTCATCTCACTCATATCACAAATTTCACAAAAACCCTAACTTTCCCCCCCAAAAATCTCCTCTACTCCTTCATACTAATTCTCTCTCTAAATGATTTCTAAAAATCAACTTATAACTAAATCAACTAACTAATCTAACTAATTTAACTAATCTAATCATTTTAGTTAAATTAGAGTTAATCATTATGGGGGCATTTTAGCCATTTACAAAAATATAGGTTAAGGGGTAGCTTGACTTTACTTCAAAATGACCCTATTTTGTCTTATTGGGTATAACCCAATTAGTTTGGGTATACCCCAATCAAGCCAGGTAAAAAAAAAGTAAAAAGAAAAACAATTAGGTAATAAAACTGTTTTTCAAATCGCCTCCAAATCCCCTTAACTGTTGGGTCCTTGAATTATTTAGCTAACTCGATTTCGTGTGGAAAATGAGAATGCACCAGCACAACAGTCGTAGAAATATCCAATTACATTGATTATCGAAGAAAAGAAATGGACAATCGGATCGCGCCTGCGTCTCTACTAGTAGACCATAGTAAAAACAATGAAGCAAATTGGGCATGGGCCCATACTCCATAGACCATAGCAAAAACAATGAAGTTTTAAACTCTTATTTTCAAAATAAATAAATAAATTTGAGCATGGTTCGAAATTGTAAATGAGAATTTCATCATTTTATCAAAAAAAATAAAAAAAACAAATGAGAATATCATTTCATTTGCTTAAACATGATAAAATTACAAAATTGTAAATGAGAATTTCATTTCATTTGCTTAAATTTGAGTATCTCTCAAGAAGGTCCGGTTAAAATTTCATTTTTAACTTGAGCTTCAGATGATATATAGATACTGATGGTGTGGACTTGTGGACTAGGACCGTATTAATTGGTTGGTAAATCAGACACCTTCACCACCACGGCAGTCCCTGAGTAAGTCAAACTTCAGGAACATATGAATTATCACTCACTACTTAGAACATCTCCAACACTGGGTGCTACAAATCCTACGTGGAGTTTTTATTTGGATCCTTATTTGTGGGGTTATATATATTTAGCAAAAAGATTATTATTTTTCTCATGAACCATCTCCAGTATTGTGGATTCTTAGTTTTAGGATTTGTTATTTTGGATAAAGATAAAAGTGATTCATTTTTTCAATTTAGTTTAGAAAAATTTATTTAAAAATAATAATTAAAAGAATAGTTAGAAAGATATATGGAGGTCATTCTCAACTCTCAAGGGCTAAATAAGACTTTCTATAAGACCTTCATATTTATTTTGGCACCCTTCTTATTTTATAAGACCTATTGTTGGAGATGGATTTATTCTAAACAAGGGTCTAAAATCATGTGTCAAAAGAAAATAAAACTCTGACCCTCTGTTGGAGATCCTAATTTTGATATCTTAATAGCTGATAACAACCCAAACTGTATTTTATATTATTCACCCACTACTTTAAATATAAACTTTTAATCTCAAGGACCGACTAGTTCCCATTCTCTTTTTTTTGATAGAAAAATTGCTTGTATTAAGAATAAAGGAGTTACATAGCAGAATTAAGGAAGGCCGGGATATAACCCAACCATTCACCCGAGATTCTAGAACTTCTACTAAATTTAGCCGCTTTATCACCAGCTCTAAATGATTCCTACGCAAGAATTCGAACTTGAAAAAATTAAAACTAGATGAAATTGTTTTACAGTCTTGTGAGATCAATTATTATACCAATACAATCAAGTTACTATTGAAATTGATAGAGTCAATGATGGACTTCGCATCACCGACAAAACAGACTTTCTCTAAACCTTTAGCTTTAGCCCACTT
>JAJJWW010008154.1:0-80649 GCA_023531295.1 Papaver armeniacum
CTAGGTTTTGTCTTAATTTCTTCTTCTTTTCCTCCGTGCGACTCCATTGCACCTATAAAACTCAAAAGCACGCTTAAAGTACATAATTCGCAAGAAAAATAGCAAAGAAAGCATAAACTCTATATAGTAAATACGGTGTATTCTACACCTATCAGCGGACCATCAAAATCCGAGTCCGTATGAGAATTCATCATCGATTCTAGTAAAGGCGCTAATTAGGTTTCAACTAACTGGGATTGCTCAAACGATCAATATTTGATCCCGTGACCACCTGGGCCGGTTTCATGACCCCTTGGTCGGTCCCTCATCTCTTCATAATTAATTAGGTTTTATCACCTAAGGTTCAGACGAGCATTATCTTAATAAATGATTAAACCAGCATTTAATCATCCTTTCATCAAACCAACTGGTCTTCATGAGACCTTGATATTTGCTCACGTGAGAATTTAGGCGCTACATGGTCAACCCATAATCTCATGTAGTCGGTCCTCTTCACTCCATGGTTAATTTTCAATAAACCACAAGTAAATCATTAATTGATTAAATTAGGGTTTTGAGTCCAAGGTTAATGATTCCATTCAAACGCTTAATAATTTTACGTTGATCCCGTGATCAATATTTTATTTATCATACTTGGTTCAATTGCCAAGACATTCGATTTAATATTTTATTTGGTCATGCTACCATAATTCATTAAACGAGCAATATTTGCTCGAGATGAGCAATACTTGCTCAAACCAAAGAATATTGGTTCAACTATCAATATTCAACAATTCATCGAACGAAAGCGCATTTGCTCACGTTAACTTATTCACACATCATATCTCTGTCTCAACAAGACATGTTCAATTCATGAGTCTCGTAACATTTCCAAACCACATTCGAGCTCAACAATACAAGGACTCATCGCCCCATGAAGTCATGAAGTCAACAACCGATCAACTAAATACACGTCTCGCCGGCAGACTCCACAATCACACGAGACATCAATCGTGTAACATGGGGGGATATTAACTAGGGTTTTGGTCTGGCGGTCTACGGCACGTGTGTTCATACACATGATGGAATGTGAGTAGGCCATGCAATCAGTTGAAGGAGTTAACAAAGTAGTGGATGGAAAATCAACCAAGTCTCCGCACGATGAGCAAATGGTTTCAAACACGATTTCCATTTCCCCACTCTTTGATTCCATAAACTGTCACACTTCATGGGATCATGGTGTCTATAATTCCAGCAATATAAATAAGTTTCTGAATCATGATTGAAGATATAACGATTTCACATCTCACAGACAACACGAGATCAACAACTCATCAATTGAGCAATTACTCTCAACTGAACAATTTCAATCATTCAACTTATCATATTGAGAATTCTCAACACACCTACAATCTTTGATTATTATTGATTCCACACATTTCTAAGCTTCCCTCCTGCGGCATCGACCCATCCTCTCTTGTGACCGAATTTACTCGGAACGGCCATTATCTTGGTTTAGGTCGGAGTACTCTGGTATTG
This sequence comes from Papaver armeniacum, assembly GCA_023531295.1. Lineage (NCBI taxonomy): Eukaryota > Viridiplantae > Streptophyta > Magnoliopsida > Ranunculales > Papaveraceae > Papaver > Papaver armeniacum. The sequence goes on from JAJJWW010008154.1 coordinate 1,519, forward strand.
ATCTCTCGAATTCAAAGCACTCCCTTCTTGCAGTGCATCTGGGGTGTGAGGTTGAGAATTTCGTAGGTCCGAGGAGTCTCCTCCGCACTGGCCGCCTCCTCAATTAGTAAAAACCAAATAATCGTTTTCCCCATCTGGGACATTGGCGACCACGGTGGGAGATCATTCTCTCTATTGTAATTCATAATTTCATCAAAGATGGTCGACATGGGAGGTCTCGTAAACATCCAATCTCAATTTATTATCTCCTATTGGCGAATTTCTTCCAATTACTACTAAACCTTATCGGGCCCGGTCAAGCTCCCACGAGGGTATGAACACTCAAAGCTCAACCACAATGCTGATCTGATGAAAAATCCTAAATGATATAAGTAACAAATCAAGCGGAAATTGTTATGATACGTAACGAGGTGTTCGCCCTTTTTGAAAGTTATTACAGATCACGCTTATCAAGGGAACCAACATATGATCGCTTCTAAAAGAATGATGCCGGTAATCCTTACTATGTTACCAATGGTGTTAATGTCTCTTCTAAGATCCGTACCTCGACCAAAGAACGACGAAGAAAAAGTCCACACCCATTCTAAGCGCGAAAAGGCTCCACCAATCTAGCTTGGACGTTCGTGAAAGCTCTAACAATTCTCGGGGATTCATAAAGAAGACCCGCCCATTTTGGCACGCTTCAATCAAGACTCTTACGATGAAGGGATAATGTCATTTTATAAATCCCTTTTGGAGGATTTACATTCTCGGATCGTAGCCAAGCAAATCGATCGATTGGCTTCGATCTACTCGGCAAACCGAGCCATTCCGAATAAAGAAGTTTGCAAGGGTATAAGAAAACGTATTCTTCCAACTGAAACTCAACCTCCATCCTTCCATGAACGTTGTTGCTGAAAGAAGTAAAAGGAAACCGAGGCACATCAACACGGGCATGCTTCTCCAAAAGATCCCAGGCTCTTCCACAAAGGAAGAATAATCAAACCCGAAATGCACAAATGTCGATCAAATACGCAAAATGACCAGACAGATCCGGACTTCCCTTTTCCCATTGAAAAAGTGATCGAGAGTTGCTAGAAGGCTGGATCCAAGATGGTGCAATCAAATTTCCATATGTCTGAAAAAGCTCAAGAAGAAAATGAAGAATCCTCGTTATTGTCGCTTCATAGGTTCGTCAATCATCCAACAAGCGATCGCAAGGTTTTGAAGCGCATCTTCAAGGAAAAGGTCAATCAGAGAACTTAACCCGGGGACCCGAAGGGGTGCACATGGATCCTCTCTCGGTCAGGGACTCTCTCTAAATAACCCGTCAAAGAAGCGGTTCATGGTCGAACATATATGTGAAATGTTCTATCCGTCGAAGGCACAAAGGAAAGACATGTTCACAACATCAATCACGTCATGCCAGTGGAGAAGACTGTCCATTTAGGGAATACTCCCCGGGCCTTCAGCCTACCAGACAAGGAGATGCACGACCGTGACCGCTACTAAAGTCGATCCCAAAGGAAACAAATTTGGAAGAACGTTGATCCGCCATCAACATAATTCCACCGAAGACTCGAGATCCGCAGAATCACTCGAAGAAGCTACTCATGTTCCATCTCAATCAATAATCATGAATGAACGCCCGAGATGCCTACTGCTACACATTTCTCTCAAGATGAAAATAGACAAAGAACAAGTTTTCATAGTCAAGGAAGATCCAAGGGATATGACATGATCCCCGGACGACATGTATCCCATGCCGAAAAGATAGCTACCGACAAAACGCTTTTGTTTTCACATCTCTCCAACGAAGAAGGTTCGATCGAGTGGGGATTTGGTGAGCGCTTCGTCGTCATGGCACTGGGAGGAATTTCTAATGAGGTTGAAACAAGAACCTGAAGAAGATTGTTGATGGTGGATTTTCATTTAAGGTTAAAATTGTAAAAAAACCAGAAAATCATGCACTGACATCTTGTAAAAGATAAAGCCATTAATAAGTGTTGGATACTCCTTCACTTACTAATTCACCTAGAATGGAGCATGTGGCAACAATCCCATTCTCGTGGAATACATGAAATTCATCCAGGTTGGAGCATGTAGCAACAATCCCATATACCTCGTGAATTTATAGCATTATTAATTAATGTGTAAGCAGCCTTGTATTTCGTACTCGTTATCGATGCAAGATGACGACCGAGTGTTGCTCTCGCCAGAGCAACACGAACCTCCAAGCATTATAATGAAAGCATGTACGAAATACCCGCATAAAGTTGCAACTCTCGGTGTGTTATACTAGCTCGATTGAGAACTCTCTGTGTTATACTAGCCCGATTGAGCATCGGGAATGACCGTATCATGCGGATATGATCTCGCTCATCCAACATCACCAAAGATGATTGGATGGCCCAGATCGATTCCATAACCCCCAAGGTGTATGGAATATTCACCGTCGAACCAACGCGGACCCGCATGGTCGGCCTCCGTAATTGGCCTAGCTTGCCAAAACGTCCAAAACAGGAGAGAAAGTATGGGCGGAAAATCCTAAATTAGGGTTTGCGGCACATTACATGTGTCGCAAAATGCCTCAACCATCCATCTTCGCAGGGTATAGATGGAAGGTGTGATGTAGATTCAAAGGGCCTGCAGAGCATGTCAACACAATCACCGTGGCCCGCCTACATACTTGACTAATCGGTCGTGACCAACCATGGTTGGTCGTCCCACCTGTGCGCCCAAACGGAGCATGGTTACACGGCCGTGAAAGCCAAAATTAGGGTTTCGAGCATCACGAGCGTCCATCTTCTCCCAAGCACGACCCGAGGGTGAGATTAGATTAAGCAGTCAGGTCATACCAAAGATGACCACTGGGGCCCGTCTATCCCCTCATTGATCGGCCAAGGCATATCATTCTCGGGCTATCCCAAAACGCTGCGCCCAAACTTGCGTGGTTACACTTCCCAAATTGCTAATCGATCTCGACCACTCAACTTCACCTGACGATTTGAGTGGATTAGATCACATTTTCATGGGACAATCGGGTATAGGCGTGAACACCACTCTTTACCACCTACACGCCATACCGATCGACCAAGATTGGTCGCCTTGGAACGCGTCCAAACTAGGCATGTCACGCGGTTTCCACCCCTTTGGCTAATGATTTCTGTTGTAAACCGATCTCGACCACCCCTGCTCTGGCCAAATCGAGTGGCCTAGATCGCGCCTTTATGGGACATAGAGGTACGGACGTGTACACCTAAGCATGCTTTTTACAAGCATGCCCGGTCGGTCCTTTCCAAAACCCTTCCCATGCTTGGTTTCGACCAAGTCAAGAGTGATGCCTCGCGCACCTCTTCAAAACCCCTCGATTCCATCAACGGTCGGCAGATGAGTGTCTCAAACATCATCTCGTCTAGTCCGCCTTCACCGGCTTGGTTATACAACCCGGTCAGGGGAGTTAATTGGTCAATAAGGCGTCATGGTGATCACCACGTCGCTTTACCACACCAGGATGCGCATACCTGCATAAAATACACATGATACTTCACCAGTATCAACTTCCCGAATAACGCAGTTTATTCAATCTTAGCATTACATGTTACGCTTTTGTGGATCCCACGATCACACACTCGATACATCAATCATGTCACAAATCGGGATACATACGGGGGTATTGGTCGGCGGTTTACAAGGCCTAGCGTGTAACGCGCCATCACAAGAACGTGTCAGAAGTCATGGACGGTTGAGATGACAGAGAGAAGTGGGCAAGACCGGGTCGTGTAACACCAGCACACACCTCCACTACTCCATCACTCCACTTCCTCCACTTCCCACGAGAGACGTGAATAAGGCTCAAATGACTTGTATAAATAGGTTCTCCTCCCTATTTTTCACACAAGGAGAAACAACACAAGTCCAGACGAGACAGAAACCAAGTGTTAATACAAAACGTATTCAAACACCCAGAGCTTGCTTGCATCAATCGTAAACTGCTCACCTTTACATTTACAAGTTATAAGCAAGCCAACACCTTCACAATCTCAACACCTTCTTCGCTTCCCTCCCTAAGATCAACCCCATTTCCTTCACTTTGTGACCGAAAAAGTCCGGAACGCCATTTCTTGGTTTAGGCTAGGACTTGCCTGATTGATTTCCGAATCTATAAGCACTCATCACAAGCAAGGCATTTGTTTAGGTTTAGATTCATTCCTCATCCGCACACCCCAAATTACCAAATCCGCAGAATAGTTTTCACCCATAAACAATTGGCGAATTATAGTGGGAGATTGATCTTCGGTTGCAAAAATTGAATTCTCAATTTTCTTTTCACCAGAAAACCACGTGTGGTTCGGGATACCATGGGAAGTATAGATAGAATGTCGGGAAGATGTCTTGGAAAATCAAGTTGGTATCGCTAGAAGACAGAGCGAAACATTCCGCCTTTTGAATGATATAACAACACAATTACAAGAAGGGTCGACAGCATCTACTCTCAACAAGTAAGAAACGTTGAGTCCTTAGCCAAGAGTCACAACTTTACCAAAGTGGAGAAGCAAAAAGAGCGCGTAATCGCAGGAGACTCGGGAAAGAGGAACAACATGGTCCGGCCAATAATGAAGACTCGAGGCAACTCCCACGGAGGAAAGGACTTGTCCGAAGTACTACAACGTCAACAGATAAGGAAAGAGAGCCTCGCAGCCTACGGAGCCCCGCTAGAAGATTTATATCTCAAGACTCTTGTTGAAGCCTAAGACCTGTCCAATCCGCATCGAACTTTCAACCAAGCGAAGAAATGCTTGAGGAAGGGGAGATCAATCAAGAAATACGCGAATACATAGGATGGAGCTTTCAATTCGATCACTCAAAGCTGATATTACGACACCTTCCACATCCCTTTGAGGTAAGCGATCCGGGCAGATATGATGGCATCACGTAGAGACATCACACTGCCACCAACACAGAAAAGCTAGACTCAGAGTACCTACACTTTCCCTTCCCAATGAAGAAGATTTTGGAGTTCTTTGGAGGCGTGGGTGGAGACGAGGAGATAGAGAGCTACCTCGGTATGAAGGCCCACCCACGGATCAAGAAGTAATGGACCCGAGGTATCTTGTCATTTCCACCAGGTTCCTTCACCACCCTACCAAAGGAGTGCAACGCTTTGAAGCACATTGTTCAGAGAAACTTGGTCTTCAGAGGGGATAGCTCTCATTCTCTAAAAATTAATGCTGAATGACTTCCTTGGAGAGGATACTTGAGTTTGATATGTGAGACCCAAAAAAAAGCAAGTAAGTTCTATTCAAAGAATTTTACAAGAAAGATAGTTTTAGAATTCACTGGGACTTAGCATCCCGCACATGGAGAAAGAGGCTCTGATCAAACGCATGTTTGCTTTCCCTTCATACTCCCTTTTACACGACATTTGCAATTTCATATGACATGCAATCATTCATGACCAAGATGCAAATTCCATTTAAAATAACCTCTTTCGGAAAAGTTATTCACAAAACTATCTCAAAATAAACCAATTCAATTACCTATTAATTCAAAACGGGAAGTCAAATTATGAAAAGAAATCTTCACTATCACGAATCCTTCAAGGAAAGTCCTTCATTTGAAGAACTCGTCCATCCGGGCAAGACCGACTTTCATCCTTTGAAGTACAACCCGTCCGACCTTCAACTCCTCGGATAACTTTTCAACTTTCTTCCCGGCGAGTAACACATTCTCAGAAGGGGCTTCACCTTGTAATTTCCGGAGCCCCTGAATCTCGAGAGAACCCTTTGAGAACCAAGGAGCATGAAGTAAATCGCACAAACACATCTCGATGGCACTTCCCAGCCTTCAATCATCTCTCGTAAAACCGTTCGATTTTGTTGTGACGCTCTTCCCATGGATAGAAAATAAAGCCTCCGAACGCGGTTGACCAATGCAAGGCGACTTTTGAGTCGTAGTGGTAGTAATGTGGCCGTGTTTCTCCCCTATATCGCCGTGTACAACTCTTTGAACCGGGAGCTGCACTGCTAATCCTCCAACCAACACATGACTCGGATAAGGAACAATGAAAGGAGGATCGAACAAAGCTCCCTGTGTTGCCCTACCAAAAGACCTCACTGATCCACAGGAGCCTTGTCGGGCCGGAGGTCTTTCAAGAATTCGCCACGACAACTTTATTGATTAGAACCGCCGTAACATTCTTCAAGGGGAGCCACCTCAACAATAGTGGATGTTGCCTCTCTTACATTCCTCCAGATATCTACTTCGCTTTGGGTGCTAATTTCCATCACGACCCCATCAACAAGATCACTTAGGGAGGCACCTTGTCCAACCGAACTTGCGTCATCACCGTCATGATCCGAAAAGGAGCGGTTTCGCAGACTTCTCAAGATGAAGATCAGTGCCGCGAGACTTCTCAACAGAAGGGCAATATTACGGCCTTCTCTTATTCCGAATGCGCGCCAACCTTAGAAGACATTCTCTTTCGGAATTCCTTGATTTCAAGCAAGAATCACTCTTAGAAGAATTTACTAGGAGAAATGAAGGAATCAACAGAAAGAGATTTAAATACCGCATATTGAGGAATTGAGGATCACCGAACCACATGCCCGCTCTTAGATCTCACTCCCGCATGGGGACCGCAATCTCGCCTCCGGTCCGTTTGGCCGGAAGTGGCCTCAACCGAAATGCTCCTTGTGACGTCGAAGATGGCTCACCACGGGAATCCGTCCACAACATCCTCCGAGAATTCTTGGAAAGCCAACAGCTTGCTTCCTCCAAAATTCCTTATACTTGCTTGTTACACAGGTTTCTCCCAATAGCCGTAAGGAAGACTGCGATGCAAATAATATATCGCATCAAAGATAATCTGGAGAAGTTCTTTCGAAGCCTCCGGCGACTAATAAAGGGAACACCGGTCAAATCCCATTTGACGAGCAGCTCCCGTCGATGTTATACGGAGTCACAAAGAAGAGCTTCGTTGAATAGAGACGGATATATCCCCGAATGCAATATCTTGAGGTAAATAAGTTCTCCGTATTTGGCAGTCTCTGTTGGTACGCAACGCAGCATCAAGACCGTCGTAAGCAATAGTAAAAGTCTTTGGCCGAACAATGGAAGGGTGGATCGGCCCCTGGACTGAAAAAGATTCTGAAGACACATTATCAAAGATATCCACGAAGCTCGCACTCAGCCTCGGACGCTCCTCTCCGCCAACGGAGTATTCTCGAGCCACCATACAAATTGACGAGCGGTTGCAGGAAATAGGAGCATAACTTTTGAAATGTTCCCACAAGAATGCTCCAAGAAAAGCGAAGTGGACATACGACTCCACCTTCTTATACGTTGGAAACATGCATATCCATTGCTAAGGCGCCCGTATGTGAATATAATGATCCAATGAACAAGGCACCTAAGGGAAGAATCCGCTTTTGCTAGCTTTATAGCAATCTTAACTAAAGACATCCCTTATGGTTTTCTTTCCTTAACCGTCGTCATATATCTCGGATAACCACAGACAGAATGCAATCACACTCGAGCTCGTTTTCCAACTCCCCGATTGGGACATGGGTTTGCGTAAGACCATTACGATACCCACTGAGTGTAAAAGAATCTTGTATCTTTTCTCCTCTTTGTCCGTATCGTTAATTCGCCACCTTTCGGAGTATAGTGTCATGATCGCGTTGTTCCGTGTCGAAAGCTCATAATAAAGATTCCCGTGAATGTGCAGGTTCATCAATGTGCAGCTACGCTTTCCAGAGTAATAGTCATCTCTCCCCATCTGCATATAGTTGTATTTAAGAGAATGGCGCCACCGAGAAATGAAAGTAATCAAGCCTCGCATCATCTTTCTTAATTTCAAGAGTAGCAGATGCCATGATCGCATCGAGGATTTGCGCTTTGGTCAAATTGGCTTTAATTTTCTTATTGTTCAACATGCGCCTCATCCATCCTTCATAAGAGGCCATGGAGTATGACAAGTCTTGAAGTCGATAGGAGATGGCTGGATATTCATTTATTTGAAGACTCGAACCTCATCACAAGTGCCGAAGAAGAAGATGGGTGGAAACACATATTTTCGAATCGAAAAAGCAGACTATCCCGTGGAGAGGGATGTTTCCTAATGTTTGGAAAAGACAAGGTGAACAACTCCACGCAATGTTCGGCATATTCGTCGTCAACACTTCCCGACTCCTTTTGAGCATTATCTCCTAAGACATATTGTGAGTTCTTTTCTTCATTCTACAATAAATACAGGAGTCGCATTGTATATAAAAAAAAAAAAGAGTGCGAACTACATTCACGCTGAATACACAAGACCGGGATTGTGTCCAAGCACCCCGCCAAGTTTCAATTCGGTTATACGTTTCAAGTCCTATTGGTTTCAAGTCCCAGTATTGGTTTCAAGTCCTGTATTACTCAGCTTCATGTCGGCACAAGGCTAGTATGAGGTTGACTTTGGGCCAAGCATGTGGGTGGGACCCACGATCGAGGATCAAACACACATGGCGGACCGCTCCTATGCACGTATTATACACCTGTTTTATCATGAGAATTATATTCATGAAATTCAAGCCAAATTTCTCTCCAAGCTACAACCTAAGAAGCTAGTTTTGCATGCAACAACGGAAGAAGAAGCAAAAACGACGTGTTCGCGGACTTGGAACTAAACCATCCTAGCAAAAATGGGTGATTTTTACTATCAATCTTGATGAGAAAGCTAAGCATGATGTATCTATCAAAAGATTTTACCTAAGAAATTAGGTTTTCCTTAAAAAAAAAAAAAAGTGAAACCTACCTTTGGACGGACGGGCATGCTACATAAGACATCCGACTTTGCAGTAACCTCCTAAGAAGAAGAATCCATGGCAACGTCAACATAGAACGGCGTAAAGGTGAAATAGCGGCGTTGGTCACTTGATCAGAGATGCTTAACAAAAAAAAAAAAATCGCAAGAAAAGAGAAGGGGTTGGTCTCTTTTATAGACAAAAAAATTAGAAGAATCCCAATAGAACAAGGATTCCTTTTTGTTTGGATTCTCTTTTGATTAAAATACCCTAAGAAAGGAAGGTCCATCAAGGCTTGAGATCAGCACGTATGGAGGATTGCCCACGTTTCGAATCTCTCGTAAACTTCCTTTATCTTGTCTTCTTACGCTTTTGTATATGTCACCATCTCAAGCCTACCCCACAATAGTGTAACCATTATGTTCTGTGCGGGGGACTTAATGTTGATGGATTTTGTTTAAGGTTAAAATTGTAAAAACGTAAAATCATGCGTCGACATCTTGTAAAAGATAAAGCCATTAATAAGTGTTGATACTCCTTCACTTTACTAATTCACCTAGAATGGAGCATGTGGCAACAATCCCATTACGTGAATACATGAAATTCATCCAAGGTTGGTGCATGTAACAACAATCCCATATACCCCGTGAATTTATAGATTATTAATTAATGTGTACGACTTTGTATTTCGTACTCATTATCGGTGCGGCATGACGACCGAGTGTTGCTCTCAACAGAGCAACACGAACCTCCAAGCATTATAATGAAAGCAGTAATGAAATACACGTACAGGTTTAACTCTCGGTGTGTTATACTAGACCAATTGAGAACTCGGTGTGTTATACTAGCCCGATTGAGCATCCCACCGACCGTATAGTCTGGGATATGATCGTTCATCCAACTTCACCAAAGATGATGGATGGTCTCGTATCGATTCCATAACCCCCAAGAAGGTATGGAATTTCACCGCCGAACCAACGCTGACCCGCATGGCCGGCCTCGCACTGGCCTAGCTTGCCAAAACGTCCAAAACCAGAAAGCAAGAAGGGCGGAAACCCTAAATTAGGTTTGCGGCACATTACATGTGTCGTAAAATGCCTCAACCATCCATCTTCGCAGTATAGATGGAGGGTGTAGATGTAGATTCAAAGGGCGTGAGCATGTCAACACAATCACCGTGGCCCGCCTACATACTTGACCAATCGTCGAGGACTAACCATGGTTGGTCGTCCCAATTTGTGCGCCCAAACAGCATGGTTACACCGCCGTGAAAGCCAAAATTAGGGTTTCGAGCATCACGAGCGTCCATCTTCTCCTAAGAGACGAATGGAGGGTCCCAGATTAGATTACAGTCCGGTCATACTAGCATGACCATCCTGGGCCCGTCATCCCCTCACCTCGATCGGCCAAGGCATATCATGCCAAAAATTTATCCCAAAACGCGTCCAAACTTGCGTGGTTACACTTCCAAAATTGCAAACTGATCTCAACCACTCAACTTCACCGACGATTTGAGTGGCTTAGATCACGTTTTCATGGGACATCGGTAAAGGCGTGAACACCAGCCTACCACCTACACGCCGACCGATCGACCAAGATTGGTCGTCTTGGAACGCACGTCCAAACTAGGCATGTCACGCTGGTTTCCAATTCCTTTTTCGCAATGGATTCGCGCAAACCGATCTCAACCACCCCTCTTTGCCGGTCAAATCGAGTGGCCTAGATCGCGCCTTTATGGGATGAGAGGTACGAACGTGTACACTCCAGATATCGTTTACACGCATGCCCAGCTCTGGTCTTTCCAAAACCCTTCCCATGCTTGGTTTCGACCAAGTCAAGACCGATGCGTGCGCACCTCTTCAAAACCCCGATTCCATCAAATGTAGATGAGTGTATAAAAGATCATCTCGTCCGTATGTATTCACCGGCTTGGTTATACAACCCCGGTCGTGAGTTTATTGGTCAATAAGGCGTCATGGTGATCACCACCCGCCGCTTACCACACGTGGATGCGCACTCGCATAAAATACACATGATACTTCACAGACAACTTCCCGATAACGCCAGTTATTCAATTTAGCATTACATGCTACCTTTTGTGGATCCCACGATCCACACACACTCGAGACATCAATCATGTCACAAACTCGGGGGATACATGCGGGGTATTGGTCAGGCGGTTTCTGACGTGCGGCGTGCAACGCGCCATCACAAGAACGTGTCGGGAAGTCATGGACGGTTAGAGATGACAGAGAAGTAGGCAAGACCGGGTCGTGTAACACCAAGCACACACCTCCACTACTCCATCACTCCACTTCCCACGAGAGACGTGAATAAGGCTCAAATAACTTGTATAAATAGGTTATCCTCCCTATTTTCACACAAGGAGAAACAACACAAGTCCGGACGAGACAGAAACCAAGTGTTAATACAAAACGTATTCCAACACCCAGAGCTTGCTTGCATCAATCGTAAGCTTTGCTCACCTTTCGTTACAAGTCATAAGCAAGCCAACACCTTCACAATCTCAACACCTTCTTTGCTTCCTCCCTAAGATCAACCCCATTTCCTTCACTTTGTGACCAAACAAGTCCTGAACGACCATTTCTTGGTTTGGCCGGACTTGCACGTATTGATTTCCGAATCTACAAGCACTCACCGCGCGGTGCATTTGTTTAGGGTTTAGATTCATTCCTCATCCACACACCCCAAATTACCAAATCCGGCAGGAATAGTTTTCATCCATAAACAAAGATGCATTGACATTTCTCAAAACATTCTCAGACAAGTCTTATTCCTCCTATGTCCATATCATATATTCTCCTACATGCTCTCCTAGCATGGGGACTCAATTCCGCTAACAACTTAGCTGCTGCAAGATGTCATGAATGGATATCTTCACCACAACAATATTTTACCAAGTGGTCGCACCTCTTCGAATCGAGCATCTCACTGGAATGTTCATTTTAGAGACGATATGCAATCATGACAAGGAATGTTTTGGATGTACTCCTGTTCCGTATTTAGGAATGTCCACCGCCGAATTATGGAAAAGTTTTGATGCCTGTACGAGCATGAATACTCACACGTTAGAGGACCGATGAAGGAAAAGTCAAGCAGAGAAGATATTCGTGGCCAAGACGATCATGCCTAAGAAGTTCTCTCAAGGGGTGCGATGCTTTGACCCTCAAGCATCAAGTTTGAAGCAGATTTTCTTAATTTATTCGTGTTTTGATCAATCCCTCCAAAGCATATGCAATACTTGCATTCAATAGTTGAATCTCTTTCAGCAATCAACATCCAGTTTATTTAAATGAAAATCTTTATCAAACCAAAAGAAAATCCCTACAACTCTCAATCGCCTACTTTTCCAAGGCCAGCGAAAATCAAAACCTCTCATCTTTGAGTGTTATATTCTTGAAGCCTTGCATTGTACTCACAATCAAAGAGTGCCTTCTATAATGACGCCCTCTAGCTTCAGTACAAATATCTCGACGATGACATACTGATTAACCATCGACACGATCAAAGTGAAATTGAACTACAATCGCTAAGTCCTCCATGACAAGACTTCTGAAGCAGATGCAACATCATTCATCCATCGATGGCAATTCCTTCAAAATGCACTGGGGACTTGATCTTATTGGACAAGATTCAAGATATAGCAAGTCATTGCAACCTAATGCGATTCCATGAAAACTTTATCAACAGAATCTCTCTACATCACAAGCCACTGCACGACTGAGGAACTTCCCTATCTTCACCGATCACACCCGAATGGAGACCGCTTTCGCTATCCCGCCACAACAACGTCGACTCACCGACGAAGCCAGTTCTGATGAAATCATATTGATCGGAAAATCGGGTTGTACTCAGGTATACCTACATCTTAGGGATGCGCAAACCTACAAATAATTCGTGAATGTAAAGGCTCACTGGATGGAAGAGTAAAGGCTATGTCGATAAATCATGATTCTAACCTTTTCAATCTCTGAAGTAACTTCGACCATAGTATCGGCATCAACAAGGATATGTAGAGGAACTCCGTTCATGGTCTCAAAGATCAACAAGAATTCGGAGGAGAGAATTCATCGTGATCCGGCATCAACAAAGTCTCAGTGCAACATCCGGCTTCATCAACTAACCATTCTTCGAAGTGTTACACATGAAGGACTTCTCCAATAACTAATTATTCATATCAAGATGTGTAGACCTGATAAAATTCTCACATGAAAGTCTTCCCAAAGCTTGCACGACTGGTGGGCATAATCCAAAGTCTTCAACAAGATATTCTCATCACCTCCACAAATGAGATACAACACACTTCAGTCCATGAGTTTACAAAAAAGTATCAATGGGTGAGTAATGGGACAATGCTTCCTCAACAAAAGATGTTTGTATACATCTCTTCTACAACATACCAAAAGGGAGCATCAATCGGACATACGATCTGAAATATACGGCCTTTACCGTCATGTCTACGAAATCTGAAAAATTTATACGGGATTACAAATTACAAATGTGCATGCTTCGTTGGATGACCTGTACAACTCCAAATTGAGTGATTCTTTTCTCATGTGATAACTCATTCTCTTAGCTTCAAAAGTTGGGGTCAAGCATCGAATTTCGACGTCGTATGAGGTTCCTACAGCTTCCAGAACGTACAACATGCAAACAACAATTCTTAGACGGAATTCATAACTTTCACAGTCGATCGGTGTCCACCAGGTATTTCCACTAAGTACTTCATCAAAGTACCTCCAACTTCGACCACCTAGGTCTTTACATCAATTTTCTACCCGGGTCCTCTATCCAAGTCCCGCGGAAGAAGAGAAAACGAAAAGGAGAGATTTAACAAAATACTCTGGGATCGACGGTCCAATCGATCATGACGATCGGTTTCACAGTCCAAGACCCGTGGCACCAGACTCCGATGTGATAATCATTCATCATAAAAGGAATTCTACCACCGGTACATGAAACCATGGTCATTACATCACCTCTCTTGAAAGCAACCTCATGTTATGGTCCCGTGACCGGTGGTTTGAAGTGATGTTTCCTCTTCGACAAGATGGCACTTTGCAAGCACCACCATGCTCATGTATCAATCAAGGGTTCCCGATCTCAAATGAATCAATGACATTAAAATCCTTCAAAATCGTTCAAGACACAATCGAATGGTCTAAAGACACAACGGGAGTGTTTTACAACAAGCTTGTCGAGAAGATTTTACTTCTCACTGCATAAAACGATGAACCGGGAGCAATTGGTGAAGAATCAAGGGTTGAGTTATATACCATTCTCTTTGTATGCTACAACATATCAAAATTTCATAGCAATTGGAGGAACGAGCAATGAGGGCTGAAACCTCGACTACATGCCAATTGAAAAATTAAAGGTCTCCCTGAAGTTTATTGTTTCGCTGATTTTGGCCCTTAAACATGCTCAAAACTCAAAAGATTCTTTGATAAAGCTTGGGAATTTCCTAGGCATGAGAAAGCATGGGTAAATCACGAAAATCCGACATCGCACGAAGATTCTATAGCGTTTTCATTAAAAGGCGAGTTCCGAATTTTCCGTGACGTGTTTCGCAAAATTTTCATTCATTCATATGGGTCCTCGTTCATTCATTCACAAATCAGCAACCTCATACTTCTATGAAGAAAATATACGATGGGTACTTAGGAGTGGTCCCTAAAGTGCTCAAAAGACTAGGAATTGCCAACATCACCATTGGAGACATCATTGCTTTCATTCGGTTTTCAAATCCGTGGTTTTCTTCTTCACCATCCTCCGAAGACGAATGGGCATCATCGCACTCCCTCGTTCCATGGAAATCTCCTCCGAATACATCAACAACAATTAGTGAGAATTGAAGACCATCAAGGCTCGATGAAGCAAAATTATGAAAGGAAATAACAAACCTTGTTTTCATGATCCTAATTGCACTGGACAAGAAAAGTCATGATGTGAGAAGCGTTAACAACTCACCGAAGAAGCGACTCTGGGGATTTGCACCTTATTCGGTATCATCCTATAATTCCTCCCGCTTATGTCTTCTCCACCCGGAGACTGTCTTGCACGCCCGAGAAGTCTACATGGATTCGAGATCTCACATCGGTCGTCTACAAAAATGGTAATCCTCAACTCTTACCTATTTACGGTTTCACGAACTTAGTGATAATAACGTAAAAAATTTTGAAAATCTTGCTCGCTCCTTCAAACCTGCAAAGACGAGCAATACTCATTATTCAAAATCATAACTTGATTTTCATAAAACCGTGAACAACCCACGTGAATTTTAACATCCACTTGTTTTTCAAAAATTGGACAGACGTCCATTCTACAATTGTGAAAACTCACATACATACATTATTTCACCATGTATAATTGTCTACTTTCAACAGTTGTTCAAAATCAAAATATTGTTTTACAAAATATGTTTTAACGTGAAACTCACGTCTATATATATTTTTACTCCCTCGAGAGTATATTTTCAAAAATTTGTGAAAGCTTACATATCGAAAATAAATTTTTCATGAAAGCTCATAGACAAATTCTTTAACGTACGCACGTCTATTCAATAGAAAAAAAAAAAAACTTTTTCTCTCGTACGAGCATCTACCTTTGAAACGAGAGTTTATTCTACTTTGTGAAATCTCACATACTCCCTCCATCCCTAATATATAGGCGGAGAAGATGAAATCTCTTAGAATAAGAAAATGCATTTTTTTCATAAATTTTCATGTTTTTTCTTGTATATACCCCTTGTCTTATTCTCAATACAATTTCCCATACAACATAAATAAGGGTATATATGTCAAAAAACACCTTGAAATTAGAATTCCGCCTATCTAGTGGGACTAGGAAAATCCAATACTCCGCCTATATAATAGGGACGGAGGGAGTATTTAAAAAATAAAATTTCGATTTTCGTAAAAGCTCATGGACGAAATTTTAAATCATTGGACTCAAGTCTATTTGTTCATTCCTTAAACTAACGAACAAACGAGCGTCTATTCCTAAAACAAGGACTTCTTTTCATGGACATGGACCCGTGAATCCTACATCGACCAAGGTTCCGTCATCAAATCTACACCAATTTATGCTCATCGATGATGTCTTGTGGTTCGCTACGCGCGTAATCGAAAATCCGGTGAACATCTTATCTTACGACTAAGTTCAATTACTTATTTCGTTCATAACTCGGAAAATCACCATCCAAAGGTTGATCGAGGAACATGATTGTCCCTCACTAAGCGGGGGACTTAATGTAGATGGTGGATTTTCGGACAAAGGCTAAAATTGTAAACCCATAATTATACGAACTTCCGATCCGGCAATCGACGTGAGTATGGAGACACGGGTCTCTCATCAAATCTCTGATTGAGAATATCTCTCAGTACATGCAGATATGTAGTCTCTCGGGTGGACAACTACATATCTCATGAATCTTTGGACACTTCAGTAATTATTTCTATATAGAATCACGAGATTGACGGCTCCTCATACCTTTGCTCTGCTAGTATAGAGCGATAACGTCTTGAGGATACAAACAAGTTTTCCCGACTATATAAAGGATATGAAACTCCATCGGGCTCATGTCGTAATAATTAATGCTCTAGACAGCTTGCTCTTGCTAGTATAGAGCCATCGAGTTAATTATTCTTAAATTCTTGGATTCATCCATCGAATTTTCGAAAATATTCAAATATTTTCACAATATTTCGTTACTTCAATCTATGGTTCTTCCTGAGGAATTCCATGGTTTAGTAATGAATACTCAACACACGGGCGTCCCGAGCTACCTCCGAGTAAGCCCCGATTTAAATGGTGCAAGTGTACTCAACGTGACGATGTACTAACAATCACCGCACGAATGAGTATTTCAAAATACGACGAAACGATGAACCTATGTAAATAGGAAGGAAAATAATAAATAATTAAATATTAACCAAGGCGCTGGGATTGGGCTCACCGACCAGGACGTCGTGACGTGGCTAATCCCACGCAAGTTTTATATTTTATCATATTTTTTCATTATTTTCCTTGAGTTCATGAAAATCCTTTCACTTGAACAAATATCCTTCGTTTTGAGGAAACTCCTCAGTTTCATGGTGTTTCCTTCACACTAAGGAAATAATATAAAATTAGGAAAATATTGTGGGGCCGTGATTATTAGCCAACCAGCCATTCTTGATCCCTATGGGCCCCACACCCCATGGTTCCTCATTATTTTATTATTATTTCCTAATCTCATGAAAATTCCTTAATCTCATGGTATTTTCATAAACCTATGAAAACTATAATATAAAATTAGGAAACCCGTGGGACCGGCCTAAAGCCTACTTGACCATGCCCTAAATTTAGGTCCCACACATCCCTTTATTTTATTATTATTATTTTAAGGTTTCCTTGATCTCATGAAATTCCTTGATTTCATGATATTTCCTTCAAATTATGAAAATTCCTTCAAATCATGGAAAAATATATCAAAAATACATAAAATTAAGGAAAACTCGTGGGGCCTGCCCCAGCCACGGCCGACCATGCCCTAGCCGATCCCACACACCCTTATTTTTATTATTTTAATATTATTTTCTTCTTTGATCCCATGGAAACTCCTTCCCTTCAAGGAAACTCCTTGATTTCAACAAATTCCCTAAATTCATGAAAAATAATATAAAATTAGGGAAAGGCACCACGGGACCATGGTCACCGGCCGTCCGCCATGCCTTGGCCTAAGCGGTCCCACGCCTCATCATTCCTTTATTTTATAATTATTTTCCTTCATCTCATGAAGTTTTCACGGGTTCAACAAAAATCCCTGATTTCTTCATATTTTCTCAAATGATTGCTCAAACCACATCAGAAAATATCGAAATTCTCAGGACTAAGACGCGAACACTTTGGTGACGTGAGCGTGTTACCTTGACCGACCAAGGTTGGCTCTTTGGCTTGCAAGGAGCCGGTCCCTCGTATTTTCACAATTTGACCTAATTTGCGCAATCGCTCATATTGGGCCCAAACTCTCTCCTACCGTCCCTCTTGAATTCTTCCTAAGTTTTACTCTCAGGCTGTTTTCACCTCCCGAACGAGCTTAAAACCTAAATATTCCAGCGTTAGGAGATAGGAAATTCTTTTCCGTACAGAATGGAGGGGCGGACCATCAAAATCCGAGTCAGTATGAGAATTCAACATCGATTCTAGTAAAGGGCGCTAATTAGGGTTTCAACTAACTGGGATTGCTCAAACAATCAATATTTGATCCCGTGACCACTGGGGCCGGTTTCATGACCCTTGGTCGGTCCCTCATCTCTTCATAATTAATCGAGGTTTTATCACCTAAGGTTGGGACAGCATTATCTTAATAAATGATTAAACCAAACATTTAATCATCCTTTCATCAAATCAACTCGGTCTTCATGAGACCTTGATATTTGCTCACGTGAGCATCTATGCGCTACATGGTCAACCCATAATCTCATGTAGCCGATCCTCTTCACTCCATGGTTAATTTTCAATAAACCGATCGGTAAATCATTAATCGATTAAATTAGGTTTTGAGTCCAAGGTTAATGATTCCAGATTCAAACGCTAATAATTTTACGTTGATCCCGTGATCAATATTTTATTTATCATACTTGGTTCAATTGCCAGTGTTCTGATTTAATATTTTATTTGGTCATGCTACCATAATTCATTAAACGAGCAATATTTGCTCAGATGAGCAATACTTGCTCAAACCAAAGAATATTGGTTCAACTATCAATATTCAACAATTCATCGAATGAGCAGTATTTGCTCACGTTAACTTATTCACACATCATATCTCTGTCTCATGAGACATTTTCAATTCATGAGTCTCAGAACATTTCCAAACCACGTTCGACTCAACAATACAAGGACTCATCGTCACATGAAGTCATGAAGTCAACAACTGACTAACTAAATACACGTCTGCCTTGCAGACTCCACAATCACACGAGACATCAATCGTGTAACATAGGGGGATATTAACTATGGTTTTGGTCTGGCGGTCTACGACACGTGTTCATACACACGATGGAATGTGAGCAAGTCCTGCAATCAGTTGAAGGAGTTAACAAATTAGTGGATGGAAAATCAACCAAGTCTCCGCATGATGAGCAACTAGTTTCAAACACGTTTTCCATTTCCCCACTCTTTGATTCCATCAACTGTCACACTTCATGGGATCATGGTGTCTATAATTCCAGCAATATAAATAAGTCTCTGAATCATGATTGAAGATATAACAATTTCACGTCTCACAGACAACACGAGATCAACAACTCATCAATTGAGCAATTACTCTCAATCGAACAATTTCAATCATTCGTAACTTATCATATTCGTAATTCTCAACACACCTACAATCTTTGATTACTATTGATTCCACATATTTCTAAGCTTCCTCCTACGGATCGACCCATCCTCTCTTGTGACCGAATTTACTCTGGAACGGCCATTGTCTTGGTTTAGGACGGAGTACTACACATTGATCTCTCGAATTCAAAGCACTCCCTTCTTGCAGTGCATCTGTGTGAGGTTGAGCATTTCGGTCGGTTCGAGGAGTCTCCTCCGTACGGTTGATCGGTTGTCAATCCGTCAAAAATAATTTCACTTTATTACTCACTAAATTTAAATGAAGTACAAAGTAAGGAAGAGTTCGTATCCACAGAGAGGCAATTGTTGTTATGCAATTTTCAGTTTCTAAGGTAACCAAGGGGGATGTTTGTTGTTTTAGAGAAATACTAAAAAAAAAAAAATAGAGCAAAGTAAGTAATTGGAATAATCAATAAGGAGAAGATATTGGTCACGAGATAGTATCATTCACAAACATGTATTTTCATCAATGATTAGAATTGGTATTTTAATCTCTCATCTACTAATAGTCCTATGATACCTTGATCGCAAGTATATCCCGCTAATTCCCTGTTTTCATCACAACCACATTAAAAGATGCATATGTGAATTCTTCCTAGAAATCAACCTAAAGTGTAAAAGCACAATTAGATTTAACTCCCTAAAAGCAATAAGTTCTATGGAATAAGACTAATCAATGCAAACGAATGTGTAAAAGCACTAAATGTTTTAACAAAAGTTATGATTCCCTTGTGACTAGTAGGATATATCACTACAAGCACTACCCACAATTATGCTACTTAGAATCAGGGATAAACAACTTTTTCGTATTGAAAACCCTAATATAGCTCTAGAGATGAATGTAAATCGGATTGATTCCGGACTCAACCAAACAAACTATCAAATCATATAACTCTATTAATTGTGAATCACAAACAATAAAATATTGAGACAAAACTAATTCATTGAATCATATAACATATTGAGAAATCAACTTTATCCCATAACCAATAATATTTGTTTAGCTACTCATGGCTATGGAGTTCATCATAATAATAATAATTGAAAAGAAGAAGATGAACAAAAGCAAACCCTAGAAGCGTAAACAAAACCGGCTCTCCAAAGTTCCAAGAAAAATATATGTGATCAAAGTTGTAGAAAACTTTCCCTTTTATAGCTTTTCTCCAACTTCTAAAATTAGGTCTAATCTTCAAAGGTCCAAAAGAAAGAAGTCCACCAAGCCCATGTGTGAGAAAAACCCATGTAAAAACTCTGCCCAAAAACGGTAGCCGGAAAACTGGTATTATGGCCGGAATCCGGCACCGGAAAATATCTCAGGTGACCGGCGAAGTCCACCCGGTCACCAATCAACGAGTCGACTCGGTCGGGTCAACTCAGTCAATCACTGAGTTAAACCGAGTCAGATCATGAGTCAATTCGGCTGTTCAGACGAGTCAGGTCTGGCTCAGTCTGATTCACTTTGCACTGGCCAGATTTTGCTGCACAATCCTTGTGCTGTAGCATTATTGCTTCACATCAAGCATCTTGCCCAGGCCATCTCGATAGCACAAACTTGCAAACTTCACAGTTCACTCCAACTCAACATCAGATTCTTCACTCTATAATATCGGCAATCTCGCAACACAGTGCACCACTTGCTTCTCATCTCTTCTAAGCTTAGCACCACTAATGCCATTGCCTGCACCTGCAATGCCTCATAACCATTCAAGAACTCCCATTACAGCTGCACTCTATTCTGTCTCCTGCAATACTGAGTTCATACAAACCTATTTCAGTTCTTAGCACCATAAGCAATTCCACGGCATTATCACTAACTGCATCTGCTTTACTCCCATTCTCAGATAACAACCACCATTGCCTGCATTCATCCTTGCATCTATCTCCATTTTTAAGCACCAAAGCAATCACCAACTTCAAAGCATAACTGCACAAGCCTGCAATTCCATCTCAAAACCTCAGCAGCAACACCACTTTAAAGTCTCCATACCCAACACGAACCACTGCGCTTCTTCCACTCATTAAGTCCCCGCACTTGGATTCTTCGCCACCGTAATTCATCTCAGCTCTAGTTCGTCTCCGCAACACACAACACCACCAAATAGTTTTAGCTAAATACCCTTCTTTGAACTCGGTAACCCATCTCGTAACCATGGCAAACAACATCCACCGAACCATGAACTGCAACAAGAGCAGCTCAACTCGTAGCTTGAACCGCACAACCAGCACCATCTCGCACCCCCAATGACTCATAGCATCGTAACCCATTCACTCATCTAAACTTATTCTGTAGCTTTCATCTCAACCAGCACAAAACCGCAACTGCAACACTCTCTAGTTAGGTCAATAGCAGCAGCTCAATTCATCTCCAGACCATTTCATCCACTTGATCTGTAACTACAAGTCACAAACAAGACCACCTGCAACATTACCATTCCAACTTCAAGTACCCAACAACCACTGCAACTGCACAATCATGCCACAACCATCAGTAGCTGCTCATCATAACCAGTCCAGTTCCTCCGCCATGTCTCCTGTCCGCTTTCTGATTGCACCATTTTGGAATCATTGCTCCATTCTGCAACCATCAGTTCCATGCTCATGTATACCTGAATTGCACCATCACTTCCGACCGCAACGTCAATGACTTCTCAAATATCACAAGCTACCTTCTCGCAATGCAAGTGCAATCTTCAATTCAACCCTTGCTACCAATTAAACTCAGATGGAAAACCCATTTACAGCTCCATGTCCTTCATGAGCTCAACAAATTTCAATTCAATTGCCACTGCCATCTCATCATCAGCACCAATTACGACAACTGTATCACCATCGAACCCCAATTCCATGGATTTAAACTATGACCAAAACCCATTGTCAATTTCATCTTTTCTTCTTCAGATCCCTATACCTTGAATCATTTTCGAACCCTGATCAGATTCATTCCTCACTTTAATCCAGGGAACTTCCTTCTTCATAACAAATTCGTTTTCTCGATCTGATTCAACCCCATCATCATCTTCATTCTCAGATTCAGCACAAAACATCACAGATTTGCTAACTCGAATACCCATTCATCCGATTCTTCCTCTTAGCTCTCGAATTCACGTCAATCGATCACAGTTCTCCTTCCAGATTTGAACCAAAACCCTACTCTAGATCAAACCCGGATACCATCGAGTGATTCCTCTCTATGACTCAATTCGATCTCCATTTTATTTTGGGATTTCAAAGCGGTGTGGTGCCATTGTCTCTCTCGAGGTGGATTTCTTAATTTCAATTGAAGCTTGAAAACAAAAGAGAAACATTTCTCACGATGTTAAGGCTCTGTAGTGATAAGAATTGCTTAAGGCACCTTGTTGGATATGGGCCACCACCAGATTATTTGGCTTGTCGGTTCCACGAACCGACCGCCTATCTCTGTTTTCTTGCTCGATTGCATCGATTACGCGGATCATTCTTCACCTCCTTCTCGTGCACCTAGCTCGCTCCAAGTACCGCCTGTAAATTGACCTTTTTACCCTTTTCGCTCTGAATGACTCCATTGCACCTAATTACTCAAATGTAAACATAAGATACATATTTTACGAGAAAACTTGCAAAGAAAGCCTAAACAATAGATATAAATTTAGGTGTTTTAGACACCTATCAACGGTCGTCTCCTCAATTCCGTAAAAACCAGTGAATCGTTTTTCCCCATCTACAAGCCTTAACTATAGCTAAAAATTCCTTTTCATATGTAGATAAGGCTCTAGCTCTTGGTCCTAAAGGTGAGCTGAAAAAAAATTTGGTTTACCTTCCTGAGTTAAGACAGCGCCAAGATAGGTCTCACTTGCATCACTTTCAACAGTGAATTGTTTAGAAAAGTCAGGCAATGCAAGGACTGGAGTTGTGGACATGGCTAGCTTTAGTTGTTCAAATGCAGAAGTGGCAGCTGTAGTCCAAATGAAGGAATTTTTCCTCAAAAGATCATTTAGTGGCTTGCAGATTGCACCATAATTCTTCACAAATTTCCTGTAATACCCTGTTAAACCCAGAAAGCCTCTCAATTCTTTGATAGAAGTTGAATTGGCAGACCAGATATTCTTTGCAATCTTGTTTGGATCAAGACAAACCCCAGCGCAGAGTGATAATATGGCCCAAATATTCTAACTGTGATTGACCAAAACAACATTTTGAAAGCTTAGCATATAACTGGTGTTGTCTGAGTAAAGAAAATACTATTCTCAAATGCTCAATGTGCTCAGACATGGAAGAGATGTACACCAAAATATCATCAAAAAAGACCAAAACAAACTTCCTTAAGAGGGAGCAAAGACTTCATTCATAAGTGCCTGAAATGTAGCAGGTGCATTGGTCAAACCAAATGGCATGACTTTGAACTCATAGTGCCCATGATGAGCTCTAATTGCAGTCTTGCATATATCCATTGGGTTCAAAAGTATTTGATGATAACCTGCTCTTAAATCCAACTTAGAAAAAAACAGAAATCCTTGTAGCTCATCCAACAACTCATCTACAATTGGAATAGAAAACTTGTCCTTAATAGTGATGTTGTTGAGTCTTCTGTAATCAACACAAAATCTCCAAGTATTATCTTTCTTTTTAACAAGAAGAATTGGTGAGGCAAATGGGATGTGGCTGTGTTGTATGATTCCAGAAGAAAGCATTTCATTCACCAGTTATTCCACAACTCATTTTTGAATGTAAGGGCCTCTATAAGGTCTTTAGTTTGGAGGTTGAGAGTCTGGTTTCAAGGGAATTGAGTGGTCTAAAGTTCTGTGAGGTGGTAATGAAGTAGGCTCAGCAAAAATATCCTTATATTAAGATAACAAAGGTAAAAAAGGTGCAGGTATTGGAGGGGGAATAGGAGTAGTTGAGACTGAAAAGAGATGACCAATGAGGCCATGAGTAGTTTTTGCTAGAAATCTCTTAACTGCTGACCCACTCATCATAAGTAGTGAAGGTGAATTAGTTATCCCTTGTAGTGTAATATGCTGACCATGGTGAACAAAAGAAACACTGAGTTTATAGAAATTAAACATAGCATCACCTAGCTTCTTAAGCCAATCAGCACCTAACACCATGTCACAGCCTCCAAGTGGAAGTAACCTGAAGTCCTCAGTGAATTGATAACCCTGCATACTCCAAGGAAGTTTAGAAAAAATACCAGTACTCATTGTTTTGTCCCCATTAGAAACTGTCACTAACATATGAGCTGTGTGTTCTACCTTGCATTTGAGTTTAGCAGCTAGAGAACAATCTATGAAACTAGTTGTGCTACCAGTATCAATAAGAATAAAGATAGATTGTCTCTTAAGAAGACTAGGAATGCGAATAGTATCACCTGTGGCAGTACCAGTGAGAGCATGAAGAGAAATCTCCATGTCAGACTCAACTGGTGATTCTACAACTTCTTCAAAAACCTCATCCTCAACCTCGGTGTCTTGTGTATCAGAATTTTTAGTTTGCACCATAAACAATTGCTGCCTACCCTTGCACTTATGACCCAATGAATAAACCTCATCACAATTATAACAAAGACCTTTATCCCTGCGAATGCGCATTTGCTCTTGAGTTAAACGTTTAATAATGGGATTTGTTGATGAGGGCTTGAGTGGTGTTGGGGAATAAGATTTTGGAGTAGTAGGAGTAGACTTGGAAGTAGTGTAAGAGGTGGAAATTGGTTTAGGGGAAGGTTGTGGTAGAGAAATCTCTAGAGTTAGTGAAAGAGATAGAGTTGGTTCTAACACTGTTGGCAGCAGCAGTGTGATGCTTCTGTTCCTCCATTCTTGCTAAGGAGAAAGCTGTGGCAAGTGATTTTGGATAAAACATAGCTACAGAATTACGCAATTATTCCTTCAACCCACTAATGAAACTCATGATAAAATAGTGCTCAGTTAAGGACGAATTGTTAGCAAGCATTAGAGCTTTGAGAGATTCAAATTCCTCAAAATACTCTTCTACAGAGTTAATCTGAACCAGTTTATTAAAACTCCTAATAAAATTCTCTTCCACAGGGTTTTCAAATCTGACACAAATACCATGAGCAAATTCAATCCAAGTTATACGAGTTCGACCAACCTGAAAATTGAGAAACCATTTATCGGCTTTGCCATCAAGATAGATAGCTGCAATATCAACTCTGTGACTCTCATCGATGTTGTGAAGCCAGAAGTATCGTTCATATTTTTGGATCCAACCACGAGGATTATTACCATCAAATCTTGGGAAATCAAGTTTTGGTACTCGATTAAATGATTTTGAGTTCCCCCTGGCGAGATTGAACCAAAGATTGGAGGATTATCGAGCTGAGTACCATGAATTGATCCTCCTGAATCAGGTGGTTGAGTTGTTTTCGATGTAGATGGGAAACGGGCTAGCAGCTCATCAAATTATTGGTTAATCGATGCTTGATTCGAATCAGCTTTTTGTTGTTGTAAAAGAAGCTTGTATTCAATGGCAGCAAATCGATCTTCAGAGCTCAGCTGATGTCGCTGAATCAGTTATATAACATCCTTAACAGTTTTTGGATCGGAAGTGCCCATCGAGAAAATTTTTGAGTGGCTCTGATCCCAAATGTACTGTACTCAGTACAATTTGGGAATCAAGAGTTAATGAATTTAAATCTAAGTTCCTAATGAACACAACTACTAAACTAATCTGCAGGTATTTTCTCATTAATGAAAATAGAGAAGAGGTTCTTACACATTTAAGGAAGTGAAGACCTAACAACAACGATCGGATAGTCGACACATGTCACTATCTCGATCGGTCAACACTCAATATAAGACTGACCAATGACTAACAGCTTATAAGAGCACCCACTCAATTAATAAGGGCAGACCCTAGTACTCCATAAGGCTAAAGGACTATGACAAGACTATACTACCCTTTCCCCTAAAACTTAAAATCCAAAAACAAAATCAATTATCCCCATTCTCTCAAATCAGTACCGGCATTCTTCTAGGTTTATGGTTTTGAAAAAAAAAAAAAATTCTTCATCTTCCTCATCGTTCTTCATCCGTTCTTCGTCGACGATTAATCGTCGATTCAAAAATTTCTTCATCGATTAACCAACCTGAATCATAACAATGCTTCCAAGAAAGATCAGATGCCCAATTGAAGTCAAAATCGATTGGTGAACACAATTAAAACAAAAGCTTGCTTTGATTGCTCAAGAGCAAGAAGAAGAAGAAGCAGCGAACTCGGACAACCAACCTCTCAGAAACATGGCTTCTGTGAGAAGATAATTGATTTTGAACTGTTTTATAAGTGTTTGAATCGATTTATAGCATTGGGTTTGTGTTAGAATGGTTATAATCGCGAACCCTAACTCAAACAGTTGAGTTTCAGTGAGTACCAGCATTGATTTTAGTATGAATACAATGCCGATACTGGATTACGGCATTCAATCTATAATGAAGACAATGCCGGTTTTATGTTACGGCGTTGATTTTAGTATGAATACAATGTCGTTTTCAAACCCAGATTCACCTGAAACTGAATGTCCGGTGTTGAAATTAGGTTGAACACTATGACGGTAGTATGTTACGGCATTGGTTTACATTTATTCGGTTATGCCGGTAGTGCTCATTTGGTATCCAGGAAACCCCTAGAAATTTTTATCGGTACCGGCATTGAGTTTAGGTTGTATTGTGTGCCGGTACCCAGTTACGGCATGGATTTGAATTTTTTCGTGTGTGCCGGTAGTGCTCATTTTGTATCCAGGAACAACCCAGAGAGTACCGGCACTGCCGAAAGTTGTTGTTCACTGCCGGAACCGTATACCGACATGTTGTGTTTGCCAAATTACTATGCCGGTTTTGGTCCCTGAATGATTTGTTTTTCGTAAATATGTGCCGGTATTAAGACTGAATGTGAGTTGTCTTATATTAATTTCGTATGTCTTTGATATAGGGATAAATCCAAGGCATCTAACAAAGGAAAAACTAAAGATGCTGTCATTAAGAGAAGAAGTAAGGACGGTCTTGATACTCCTCAGTCTCTGCCTCCTCAAGGGAAAGATCAAGGTCGAAAAAAGCGTTTGGGGGCTGATACAAGAGGTATAATTTGGGAGAGTGGTGGTGACCGTAGTCGACTTATAATCCGTGAACCTACTGGAACAGTTGAGGACGATGAGCATGATGAGCATGATAAAGAGGAAAGTGACTAGGAAGATGATGAGGTTCATCCAAGTCAATTAGCAAGCCAAAGCGAAGTTGGTGGGCCAAGTCAATTAACAAGCCAAAGAGGAGTTGGTGGGCTAAGTCAACAATCGACAGAATGGGAGGCCAATGGCACATACAAAGTAAAAGTTAAAGGTTCGCACCTTCCTCACATTGATGACATGATACCTGACCTTGAACGTGGTAGAATTTTGGGTGAAGCTCCCGATCCGACACATCTATTTGGCTACAAGCACTCGTGGGCTCGTACTATCAATCAAACCTATGTAAGAAATTTTTTTCTTGTGCATATGTATTCTTGTGTATATATAATTAACCAATGCCGGTGTCGGTGCCGGCAGATACGTTTTCTACGGTTCCTTGCCGGTAGACAGTTCCGGCGTAGTAGTTAGTTAATTAGTCTATACAGGTATTTAGTTTTGGAAGGTACTGCTTCATGTATGTTTTTCATGCAGTACCGGCATTGTAACCTTAGAAAATAACCATGCTGGTAGCATATTCCGTAGAATATTCCTTGGTAGGTAAAAAGTAACTTTCGTAACGACATAGTTTTTTAGTTGAATACTATGCCGGATTAATATTCAAATTGGGGGATATCGGGCTGCCGGCAAGGCCGTAGTATGAATACTATGCTGGTATTGGGACTTCCAGCATTGTATTCATAACACTACTATGCCGGCACCGAGCTTTTTCAGCAAAAAAAAATGGGGGGTTCAAAGAAAAAAATCAAATTCTCAACCTCCTAGCAGCTTTACCTGTGTGTTGGGGATGCTTGTATGTTGTGCAAGTTTACTTATTAGAGCATTGATCGGTCGAACTCGCATGCGTTGCTATCTCAAGCATGTTTGTCAATGTTAGTGATCAAAACTATAAGTCTTGATTTCTAGCCTATGTAGATAAAGGTATCGGACTATGATAGAAAGTGTAGTTGAGCTCAAGAACTCCATGGCAATCATCATACAAGACGAAGGACTACTCGAGGAACCGGTGGAACTTCATTGACTAAAAGGTATGTGGAGACTTTAACTTATCTGTCACTCAAAAGTCTATTTACTCTATCTCCTACTCTTGAAACAAAAGTCGTTTAGACGTATAGACTTTCATTATACACATTTGCTATTTCGAGCCGAGTTTAACTCGCCTATCTATTTCTCGAAATATGTGTTGGTAAGCTTTCGCTTTAACCGAATTCATCTTTACCTAGTGACGAAAGTCATGTTATGTTTCAATCACTTTGGAAATTGCTCTGACGTGAAAAATGGTCTATGAATAACGGCTATATAACGTTCTCGAGAATGTTTCAATGATTGAAATGAGAGTTTAGATTACATAACCATTGGTAGGATATAAGCATTGTTGTGGAAACACATATATGTATAAGTCCTTATTCCTTGAACCAAAGTTTGCGAACTTTGTTGATCAAGAGAAATAGAAGTGGCGCAAGCCAAGTCCGCGAACTGACGGAAGTTCTCGACCCGAGAATTTCTGCTGGAGTTTGTGTACTCCTTCCATGAGCTTAAGTCCGCGAACTTGCGTAGGTTATATCTAAAACCGGTTGTTCTTGAACTCATGTTTATATAAACTAAGGAATGCTTTTGCAAACCGTGACTATAAAGTTCATGAACCGATTCTAGTGAATCAAACCGTTTTTGCTTCGATTGTGTCTTGTGTAGTTACATAAGATCTAAGCAATTGAACAACTCTCTAACTAGTTCATTTGAGTCATTTGAACTAGTTATGGTGAAGAATAATATGGTTGATATGAGAGTGATCATATGGATAACCATTTGGTTGACTATTGTTGAACCAATAAATGTTAATGTTTGGGTACGGTTCATAAACCCAAAATTGAACATTTCACTTGTGTGTAACAAGCTAAGTTTTCGATCCAACAGTTGAGAAATATTAGCTTGAATCTAATCAGGTTTTCATCTAACGGTGAATATTGAATGCTTTGTTACTAAGCTAACATTGATTGCAAACCCTAATTTGAAAGACTATATCAGGGAGAACTTTAGCAACTGGGAAACCTAATCCCCACACTTTACGTGTGATACTAGTTTGCTAAGCTGGAGTCGATTCTCCTTTAACCTTTGGTTTTCTTCTTCTAAAACCAGGTTAACGACTTAAAGACTTTCGTTGGGATTGTGAAGCCAGACCGATACTACTTTTCTTGTAGTTGTGTGATTCGATCTAGATATTTCTATCGCATTTGCAGTACAATTGAAATAATTGTCTTGAGATTTATATCTCCGATAGGCAAGATAGGAAAGAAATCACAAACACTTCGTCTCATCGTTTGTGATTCCGCAATATCTTTTTTCGCTGCGTCGATTAAGATTATTGTGAGGTGGTCAATAATACTAGGTTTTTCTTCGGGAATATAAGTCCGCGTTATTGATTGGTTCCTGTTCACCTTGATTTATCAAAAGACTGAACAAAACTCATAGATTTATTCGAGGGAGACGGATTTATCTATTCTGTAAAAATTTCTGTGTGATACAGATTTGTTTATTAAAGTCTTGGACTTTGGGGTCGTAGCAACTCTTAGTTGTGGGTGAGATCAGCTAAGGGAATCAAGTACGTAGCATCCTGCTGGGATCAGAGTCGTAGGAGCATAATTGTACCTTGAATCAGTGTGAGATTGATTGGGGTTCAACTACAGTCCAGCTGAAGTTAATTTGGAGTAGGCTAGAGTCCAGTAGCGGCTAATACGTTGTGTGTTCAATCGGACTAGGTCCGGGGTTTTTCGCATTTGAGGTTTCCTCGTTAACAAAATTCTGGTATCTGTGTTATTTCTATTCCGCATTATATTTGTTTATATAATTAAAATATCACAGGTTGTGCGCTATTCAATCAATTAGAATATCCGACCTTTTGGGTTGTTGATTTAAATTGATTGACACTTGGATATTGGTCTTTGGTACCATCCAAGTTATATCTCTTTGATAAAGACTCACAGATTTCTATTTGCTTGAGTAAAGATCAAATCGAGAGATTGAGATATAAACTCTTTGATATACTTTTTATCTAGATTGAGTCTGACTGTCTAGTTGATTCTCTAGAAAGTATATTGGAGTTTGTCCATACAGATTGCTAATCGAATTGTTGGGTGTGGTTGTTAGACCCCCGCTTTTTCATTACTTTCTTGTGTAGGTTCTTCAAAAAACTCTCTATGCTCGTAAAAATCATCACTCAAGGGTGTTGGCTCAACAAAGAGTTGCAATTGTGAGTTGTTTTCATTAGCTGAAGATTCAAATTATGATCCTTGTTGTAGTTGAGCTAAAGATTCAGCAGTAGCAATTCTCTCTTCACAATCATCCTCCATTTTCCCCAAAAAAAGTTCCCTCTCAAATATTTTTTCCCTCCTTCTACTCTCACCTCACTCACCCAAATACAAATAAACACACACACTAATCTTTTATCAAATAATCTTAAGATTTTTCCTAATTATAATTAATTACTAATCCTGATTAGTGGGGGTTAGATTAGGTATTAAGTAAAATACTTAGATAAGGGGTGACCCTGAATTGATATTTGGATCCGTTTTGTCATTTTCCTATATCCCCCAATTATTTTATATATCCCCCAATTGCGCGTTCATGTGAAAACAACTTAAAAAACGGAAAAAAAATTCGTTTACTTATTGTTGTTCCCCTACTGATATGCTTAACATACTCTCATGGTTTCACCAACTATTTTTACTCGATGGAATCACATGGTCACACCCCATGAATTGCAGCACATCTCTGTTAATCACACAAAAACGACATGTCAACCCTTGTGCTTCATAATTTATGCGGTTCATTATTTCTCCAGTAAATTCCTGAATTTTTTTTCACGTAAAGTGATTCTTTATCATCCTGAACCATTGATAGCATCATGTGCAGAAAAATATAATTCCTGCAAACGCATTCATCTTCGGCTACGGTAAATTTTGCACCCCGAATTTTGTTACCTCGGCTATATCATATATTACAATAAAAGAAAAAAATGATAAAGTATAATGAAGTTGTGAGTGAAAAATGTTGAACTTTTTATTTAGATTAGAAGAAATATGAGGGAGAAATTGCAGAGAAGTTGTGAGTGGAAATGAGTTAACAAACTTACCCATTAAGGTAGAGTCTCTACCGAGTAGTACTGACTACATCGAGTGATCAATTTTATGTCGTATTTATGTCGCTCAGTCTTTTATCATCCAACGGTCCAAAATTCATCTCCTACAAATAATCATTTTTTTGTCAAGTATTTTTTTTTTTTTGCAAATATGAAATATCATCATCGTCAATCGTACTAACATGATATACAACTGTGAATTGTGATAGTTATTTTTTCTCTTTCTCAGTCGGCTAGTACTAACAGATGGCCAATTATGTGATTTTTCGTGACTAGAGTGCAAGAAATCAAAGTGAAATTAAAAATAATTTTAGGTGAAGAAGGTGTGTAACTACAGCTGTAAACAGTTGAATTTTTAGGGGATGAATTAACAGTCATTAGATGAACTAGTCATTATGGTCTCATTGAAGGTAGGTCGCCTCTAAGACGATAATCGTCTCAACCAGAACCAAGCCTCGACCTAGTCTTGGTCGATCATTTAGCTTAAGTTGAGTTGAGACACGGTGGCAAATGCTCGGGTTGAACCTTTTTGCCATCCAGTTTGACGATTTGCCTGATCCACTACGAGGTGAGAATGGGTAAACCAGATTTTTTACCCACCCCACTGAAGTTGCTCTCAGAAAGAAAGTCCAGTGGAGCAATTTTAATTTGTTTTTTTTCCCGTCAATGTGGATGGGCAACTAGGTTTTCCCATATATATGTTTTATGATATGTAGGAGCGATTATTGTAAAATATATTAAAGTAACTGTCATATCCCATCTTAAGGGCTAGCACATTTGTTAAGGGCCACCCGAGTCGGGGGTACTAGTAATCTCTAATCATTAGTTTCAGTTTATTTTACTGTTATTTATTAATTAGTAACCGTTGTAATTAGGTTAGAGGGTACCCTTGTGTCGCACACACTCGCCATCTAACCCTATCTTCTTATACTCCTTCATGGCCTATAAAACGGATCATCGATTAATATAAGCTTATGCTTCCTCCTCCTAAGGTTGTTACCCTTCAATCTGCAGTGTATATCTTGTAGTTTGGTCTGATATTCCATTTGTAGTGTAGATTACTACAAGTGGTATCAGAGCAGTCGATCCAAGTGACCTATTACAATGATGAATCAAAAGGGATTTGGAGATTTTCAGAGGAAAACCAATAAGAGTATGGAAGATTTATCTCAGAAGTTTGATGATACAATTTCTGAGCTTAACAAGAATCTCCCTAGTACATTAGAAATGAGTAACGCTGATCTTATCAAGAATTTATTATAATTGATTGCTCAATAAGTATATCGGGTAGTGAACAAAGATAAATCGGATGATGGATTGGTTCAACAACAGCCTGGGGTGCATTAACATAGTAGATCTCATATCGGTGGAGTAAGTGGAGCTCATAACTCTCTATTTTATAATCAGGTGACTAGTCATCATAAACCCAAAGTAGATTTCCCCAAATTTGGTGGAAACAATCCTAGATCGTGGCTTAGGAAGTGTAATTAATTCTGTTAGAGCATTGCTCGGTCGAACTCACAAGTGTTTCTATATCAAGCGTGTTGTCAAATTTAGTTGTCAAAACTATATCTTAATTTCTAGTATACAATTAGTTAAGTCTCCGTCTAGGATAGAGGTAGTTGAGAAGCGAACCAGACATCATTTGTTTACCGTTTGAAGGCGAAGATCAACCGAATATTTTGGAGAAATTCATCAACAAAAGGCAAGTGAAGACTGAACCACCTATTTCTCAAGTTATATTCACTTTTCTAACACGATTGTCGCATAACTAATTATACTAGCTTGCATAGACAAGAATTTCGATTCGAAAACTAATTATTTAGTTTACGAATTTCTCGAAATATAATGACTAAGCTTAATGAATATTTTTTCATACTTGATCAAATTCGGTGGAGAATAATTTATTATTCGGAACCAAATCATGATTCAAGTTTATCATTCGAAAATAGCCTGGAACAGTGATATGTGTCATTGATGTTATTCAGGAATGTTTCAAATTGATTTAGAGAAATATAGAACTACTATATTCAGAATACAAGACAGTGTTATCAGTCTTACAAACTGGCAAAACTATTATATGTCTGAAGCCATATTACATGTACTTGTATACGTAGCAGAGTAGCTATATATCGACTTTCAGATTTATATGATACGCATACTCGTATGCACATTATCGAAAAATCTGTTTGTTTTGTGATCCGGATAAGTATGCATATTTGTATGCAAAGTATTTTAGAACTGTGGTAAGGGAACCGGGTTAAAGTATTCAAACCGATATGCGATCCAATGCAGTTCTATATTATAGAACCAGTTTAGTACCCAAACCCGTATGTGAACTAAAAAAGTTTTGTGATATCCGGAACCGGTAAAGTCTTAAGTTTGCAAACCGGTACGTGAACTGAAAAAGTTTTGTCAACTCCGGAACTTTGAGTTGCACCTAAGTTTGCAAAACGGTACATGAACTAAAAAAGTTATGTCAACTCTGGAACTCGTTTATTTCTTATAAGTCTGCAAACCAGTCCACGTACTGTGACTCAGCCGACTCACGAACGACTCAAGTAATTGTACCTTATACATTTACCAATTATGTTGATTATGATTCAATTGCAATTACATTATTTATTTGAATTGCATTTGATCAATTCTCTAATTATCACTAGACTCATTTGATCACATGATTGTGACTCAAGATTAATATCTTAGTGAACATGAAATGAGTGTTAAGATTTCAAAGTTCAAATCGGCTAGTTTCGGCTAACCATGTTGGACATAGTATTTATACATGGTTCGGTTACGGTTTACCTAATCAGAGTGTATATATTGTTTATGTGAATAAGATTCAAAGCTTTCATCTAATAGTGAATATTGTTTGCTTGGTTCCAAATCTATCTTAGCTTAAACCTAAAGCGACCTAGGCTTTGAAGTCTATATAAGGGGAACTCTTAGCAACTTGGATTTTTGAATCCTCGAACTACTTTTTGGTGTATCCCAGTTGTGTCTAGAGTCGTCCTCTCCAAAAACCCTTTTAGGGTTTAGCAACTACAAAGACTTCATTGGGATTCGTGAAGCCAGGTCTAGTTATCTTTTATCTTGATAAATCGAGTATCCTGATCTTGATTGTTTATAGAGCTTTCTCCATCAATCAAGATAGATAGTAATCATCAAAGTTCTTTTCGTCTCAGACTTAGTTGACTCCGCAAGTTTTATACTTGTGAGGTGAATAACAGTATAGGTTGCACTTCAGGTTGCATAAGTTCATATTTTGAGTATACCCAGACTTCTGTCAAGTTTATATTGATTTCCATCACCCGGATCTTTCGTTTGATCTGATCATATGTTTAGATAGTAAATAAGGAAATCAATTATAGTCTTAATCTGTGGGAGGCAAATTTGGTTTAAAGTCGTCATTTAAGTTGAAGCAACTCTTAGTTGGTGTGAGATTTTCTAAGGGAATCAATTCCGCGGAGTCCTGCTGGGATTCAAGAGGCGTAAGGAGAGTGATTGTACCTGAATCAGTGGGAGACTGAGTTCGGGCTCAACTACATTCCAGACTGAAGTTAATTGGTAGTAGGCTAGTGTCTGTAGCGGCTTAATATATTTTGGTGTTCAACCTGGACTAAGTCCCGGTATTTTTCTGCATTTGCGGTTTCTTCGTTAACAAAATTTCTGGTGTCTGTATTTTTTTTACGCATTATATTGTCTATCTTTATAATTGAAATATCATAGGTTGTACATTAATCAATCACAGTAGATAGTTTCGACCTTGTTTGTTGGATAAGACCTAATTGATCCTTTGATATTGGTCTTTGGTACCATCCAAAAACTCTCTTTGTAGTTAGGTTCACGAATTCAGTTCTGTAAACGTTCTAACGACAAAAGAGAAAGAGAGAGAGAGAGAGAGATAACTCTAGACACTTTCCTTGATTGAGTTTTAACTCTCGAAGTTGTGTTGAGTTTTTCCAAATAGATTGCGTATGAAAAAGTTGGTGGTGTATTTTGGTACCCCCAATGTTTTCAATTGGTATCAGCGCAGACAAACACGTCAAGAGCTAATAAGTATGTGTTTGAAGAAGTGTGACTATATGGACAGGAGTGCAATCTCTGTAAATGTATCGCCAGTGTTTGATGACTCAAATTACCTAGGTAGAAAATCGTTATGCGTTTTTTTTACAATCTCGTGACTTTGAGACATGGAAACTTGTAATTATTGGATACAACACACCAACAGTTGTTGTACACGAAGCTACTGTGACAAAGCCATTAGGATAATATAGTGAACCCGAGATAAGTGTCGCCAAGCATAATTCAGACGGGTTAAACGTTATTATCCATGCCATAAGCCCAAATCTTCAGCACCATGTGACTTCGTGCACTAAGTCAAAAGAGAAGATACCTCATAGAAAGATGCTAGGCTTCAAAACCTAACTTATGATTGGGAAAATCTTCGCATGTCTGATGAAAATTCATTTGAATAATTTAATCAAAAGGTGTCTAGTATTGTTAATGCTTGTTAGGCATTAGAGAAGATTATCTCCAAAAATGACATTGTGATGAAAATTCTCCGATCTTTACCAGCAAGATACGAGTCTAAGAAACATGCCATCATGGAAGGCAATAACCTTGATACACTTTCCAGGAACACTCTTGTTGGAAAGTTGAGGATCTTTGATCATGAACTGCAATCCAAATCCGGAAAGGATATTGCGTTCAAGGCACTGAAAACACTAGAACCCTAAAAAGTGAAAGTGTTGACAACTCTGGAGATGATCTTATCGATCCTGATTTTTCATATGAAGATTTTGATAACTCAGTTTCTATGATCACAAGACAGTTTTGAGAACTCCTTATGCAGAGAAATAAACGATTATCCAGATACAAACCTCCAATGTCAGCTTAAGCTACATAATCGTATTTCTGCTAAAAACTGAGATTCCAACGACACTGACGATGAGGATATGCCATTGTGCTTCAAGTGTAAAGGATTCGATCACTTTGCCAATGAGTGTCCAAATCGAAGAAAATACATTGGCAACAAGAGTTTGACTGAGAAAGAAAATTCAAGTGTAGCTATCTTGGGTGAAATTGTC
Organism: Papaver armeniacum; assembly: GCA_023531295.1. Classification (NCBI taxonomy): domain Eukaryota; kingdom Viridiplantae; phylum Streptophyta; class Magnoliopsida; order Ranunculales; family Papaveraceae; genus Papaver; species Papaver armeniacum. The sequence goes on from JAJJWW010008154.1 coordinate 38,083, forward strand.
AATTTTGATAATTGTAGCAATACTCATATCAATCTTGATAGTTTAATTGGTGATTCTTCATCAAAATCATTGGAGAATGTTATGGGTTTTTCGTATACTAATGAGGATTCTGATAATGTTTCAGGTACCTAGTGTTTATGTAAGGAATTGCAAGCACGTCAACGCTATTAGACTGGTCAAGAGATGATTTAGCCGTTAATAACTCGATTAGTTAAATATGAACAAAAATGAACAGAACTTTATAAGATAATAATCACTGTTATACAAAAAGGTGGTCTTTGACTTTGAGATTTGAGAGTCATTAGATGGACAGGATTTGACGGGGACCCTGATCCGGCGGCCGGCATCGTCTGGATCGAGCTATGACTTGGACGGCTGGGAAAGGGTCGATTCTGTTTTGGATAATTTAGCCCGTATGTATACCGTATCTTTTTGAGGTAATCTCTTTTTTTTTCCCAAAAACACGAGCAGAGATTGAAACCCAATTGAGAAACCTAACCCTGCTATTTTTTCTTTTCTAACGAAGAACTTTTCTCCGGTGATTCTAATTAACTCAGGAACAATCAATCGCCACAATCAACAACGATCGATCCCTGCAAATCCACAACTGATTGTTTATCTTCATCGATCCCTGCAAATCCACAACTAATTAAAAAGTTTGGATTCTTCTTCGTTATTAACTATTCTTTCTGCAACCTACGAACCCTAATTGTTAATCACTGAAAATTGTTAATCGAATGTTTGGATGGAAATTAATTGAGAGTGTGAATCCAGAGATCTAATTGATGGCTGTTGAGAGTGTGAATCCAGAGATCAGAGAGGAGAGTATGAATCTGTTTCTGGATCTTCTTCTCTTCTCATCGGAAACTCAGAACTGGGGAAGGATTCTCTCGCTATTGTAAGTATCTTATGAATAACCTGCATCCGTTTTCTGCAATACCTAATCCTAGGACCAGACACTGTCTTCAATTGGATTTTGGGTTCAATTAGGTTTCTTTTTGTCTGGGTTTTCTTTTACCAAATATTTTGATTTCTGAGAGATTGGTATAACATTCAATTGGATTTTGGGTTCAAAGGCCAGTTTAAGCTTCTTTATTATTTATAATGATTGTTTTTGATTTAATAATGATTGATTGCTCCCTCACCTTCTTCATCGCAGGAATTGACGAGAGATTTTGTATTCATTACCAGCCGTATTTTCTTTAGCAGGCTTTATATTATCAGTCACTGGAAGATATAGATGTACACTACATCAACGACAATGATGACGAAGTTTTATGCGATCAGGGTAATTAAATTCAATAATTTCATTATAATTTGTGGCAAATTCACTGTTTGGTAGTTGAAACTAAGAACTGGGGAAGGATTCTCTCGCTATTGTAAGTATCTTATTTATAACCTGCATCCGTTTTCTGCAATACCTAATCCTAGGACCAGACACTGTCTTCAATTGGATTTTGGGTTCAATTAGGTTTCTTTTTGTATGGGTTTTCTTTTACCGAATATTTTGATTTCTGAGAGATTGGTATAACATTCAATTGGATTTTGGGTTCAAAGGCCAGTTTAAGCTTCTTGATTATTTATAATGATTGTTTTTGATTTAATAATGATTGATTGCTCCCTCACCTTCTTCATCGCAGGAATTGAGAGATTTTGTATTCATTACCAGCGGTATTTTCTTTAGCAGCTTTATATTATCGGTCACTGGAAGATATAGATGTACACTACATCAACGACAATGATGACGAAGTTTTATGCGATCAGGGTAATTAAATTCAATAATTTCATTATAATTTGTGGCAAATTCACTGTTTGGTAGTTGAAACTAAGAACTGGGGAAGGATTCTCTCGCTATTGTAAGTATCTTATTTATAACCTGCATCCGTTTTCTGCAATACCTAATCCTAGGACCAGACACCTTTGTCTTCAATTGGATTTTGGGTTCAATTAGGTTTCTTTTTTTGGGTTTCTTTTACCGAATATTTTGATTTCTGAGAGATTGGTATAACATTCAATTGGATTTTGGGTTCAAAGGCCAGTTTAAGCTTCTTTATTATTTATAATGATTGTTTTTGATTTAATAATGATTGATTGCTCCCTCACCTTCTTCATCGCAGGAATTGACGAGAGATTTTGTATTCATTACCAGCCGTATTTTCTTTAGCAGGCTTTATATTATCAGTCACTGGAAGATATAGATGTACACTACATCAACGACAATGATGACGAAGTTTTATGCGATCAGGGTAATTAAATTCAATAATTTCATTATAATTTGTGGCAAATTCACTGTTTGGTAGTTGAAACTAAGAACTGGGGAAGGATTCTCTCGCTATTGTAAGTATCTTATTTATAACCTGCATCCGTTTTCTGCAATACCTAATCCTAGGACCAGACACTGTCTTCAATTGGATTTTGGGTTCAATTAGGTTTCTTTTTGTCTGGGTTTCTTTTACCGAATATTTTGATTTCTGAGAGATTGGTATAACATTCAATTGGATTTTGGGTTCAAAGGCCAGTTTAAGCTTCTTGATTATTTATAATGATTGTTTTTGATTTAATAATGATTGATTGCTCCCTCACCTTCTTCATCGCAGGAATTGACGAGAGATTTTGTATTCATTACCAGCCGTATTTTCTTTAGCAGGCTTTATATTATCGGTCACTGGAAGATATAGATGTACACTACATCAACGACAATGATGACGAAGTTTTATGCGATCAGGGTAATTAAATTCAATAATTTCATTATAATTTGTGGCAAATTCACTGTTTGGTAGTTGAAACTAAGAACTGGGGAAGGATTCTCTCGCTATTGTAAGTATCTTATTTATAACCTGCATCCGTTTTCTGCAATACCTAATCCTAGGACCGCATTTGTCTTAATTGGATTTTGGGTTCAATTAGGTTTCTTTTTGTATGGGTTTTCTTTTACCGAATATTTTGATTTCTGAGAGATTGGTATAACATTCAATTGGATTTTGGGTTCAAAGGCCAGTTTAAGCTTCCTTATTATTTATAATGATTGTTTTTAATTATGTTTGATTGCTCCCTCACTTTCTTCATCATCGCAGAATTGACGAGAGGTTTTGTATTCATTACCAGTAGTATTTTCTTTAGCGAGGCTTTATATTATCATCCTTTGTAAGATATAGATGTACACTACATCAACGACAATGATGACGAAGTTTTATGTGATCAGGGTAATTAAATTCAATAATTTCATTATAATTTGTCTTGGTTTGGTTTCTTGCTGGGGTTTTAGCCTTTTAGGTAGTTATTTGAGCTTTGAAGGCAAGTAAAAGTGTTTTTTTTTTGGGTTACAGGATATGAGAACTTATCGACCGCAATTAGATCTTAGGGGAGCTGCAATCCATGTGAATTTTTAAAAGATGAACTCTGCTGCAGTAGTTGTGTTGGGAATATCTTTAACGGGACTGATGTGGAACACGTCTTAACAAAGATTAAATTTCAACATTCTTTGCAATTGGTAGGGCTGTACTATTCATATGGTATGATTAGGGAATTGTTGCTGTGAATTAAAAGTGCAGCCAGATTGTGATGCTGTCGCGCTTTAATGTTTTTTCCCTCTACAAATTGAAATTAAGAAGTAGCTACAGGTCATAAGCGACTGCATTCATCCCCTAACTCAATTGGGAGTGCAATAAACCAAGCATATACAACTGTGAATTTTAAACTTGGGTTTGCCAAGAAACAAAGGTTGCTCTGTAAGACATTATATGAAGGGGTATGAAATGTTCGTGAAGGAGCTTATTTGCGCACAAAAGAAGACACAAGTGTTGTATGGACTTTTGATTTGTCAAAGATTATACATCTATCATAGTGGAAGGTACTCACTGATATCCTTAACTTACTTGCCCGATTGTTTTAACTATCATGTTGCTCGTAAATCTATCAATGAAGTTGTTAAAGACTTGGACTTTTGATTTTATCATCATCATATATATATATATTTGTTTTGAACTGAGCGTCTTCGAGATAGTAGTCTGAACATAAGTATTTGATAATTACGGCACCGTAACTATTTGATAATTAAGGCACTGGCAATATATAATTATGACCAGCAATTAGTAAACCTGTTCACGAGATACATAAAGTCGGGGGGAGTCTTACATTCGATGTGTTCGATAAATTTTCATTTTGTCCACTGAGATTTGAATATGCAGGTAAACTAATAGGATCACTGTTTTTCTCTCTTTTTTGTTGTTGAGAAATAATTGATTAATCGGAACTGAACTAAAAGTCTAGGTTAGTATTAATCAAAATCGATCCATACATAAAATGGTGAAGGTATAAAAGTCGAGGACATATTCAATCATGAGTTGCTCACATAAAGAGTATAGCTTCATCTCGCATCCGAGTATAATTTCAACTTATTTACCCCATTTGTTTGAATTGTTCCACTAGCTAAAGCGATGATGTTATTTCCAAGTGTGCAAGAGGTCAAGTGTGAAAATAAACTAAAATTGACATGAATATATTCAGTACGAATGAATTCCAGAGCTGCTGCTATTGGTGCTCCCACTTAGGAGGTGATGCACGAGTAACCTTGCGCCACAACTCTGCAATGAACTGTGAGTAGTGACCATGGTAAAATTCTTTCCAAAAGGTAAATGTTCAGAATTTGGCTATTGTAAGAGATGATTATAAAAGGTATTTTGTAGTTAAAGGAAGGAAACGTAGAAAGAAATATATCTTAAGGAAGGAAAGAATTAACAGAAAGGTGGTGGTGACTACATTTCCCTAAGGGAGGAAAGCTGGATAGAAAATTCATCTCAAGGGAAGGCAAAATTGCGTAAAGATAGGGGGTGATTTCATTGCCTGTATCTATACTACCTTAACGTTGATGCACTCTTGCCCTATGCGAAGACAATTGACCTTAACAATTACTAAGAAAAACATAAAACTGAATAAAGATACTCTTCTAGGTTTGGTTGCGTTCATAATATCATCTCTTTTTTTGAACCTGAACTGTAGGCCTTCGCAGTAACTTTTCACACTTGGAGAGTATAAAAATCACCGAGAAAACAACAAACAGCAAAGCAGTTGGACTTCGTAAGTTAATTATCCTACGTCACAGTTTATTAATATATGAAAATGGAAACTCTTTTTTGTTGCAAGTTGTAAAAATTCGTATATACAAGCCAACTAATGTGCTACAAACAATATGGTGGTCCATCATACGTGGGTTGGTAGCTAGAGTTTTAGTTGTCTTCGTAAATGTAAAAAAAAAAAAAAAAAATAATGTGGAGTTTCATGATCCAAGAGAAAGTAAGCTTTCTGTTTTGTCATGCGATGCTTCTTGATGCAGGGGCATTCCCTTATTTCTTCGCTAAGTCTAGGTAGGTCATTCAGTTTTTCTTTGTCTTCATTATTGTCCGGGGTTCATTCTTGAAAGTAAGCTTTCTCTAAACTACTTTCTTGGGTATGACTTAGATTGGCAGGTTGAGTAACATAACCGTCTTTGGTGTATATGAAGTCTCATGCTTCTTTGCCAAGTTTTGCTCTGATTTCTTTCTTAAGTAATTGTGGGTTTCTATCTCTGGCAAGGAGAGATTTTGGTGATTGATTTTGTAATGAATTCAGAATTTGAAACCTAGGGTTTCATTAATGAAGGTATTTTTTTCTTTTCGTTTTTTCTCTGATTTAGTTTGCCATGAGAAACAAATGGGTCTCAAATCAAGGTTCTCGTTGACCCTCAAACAAAATCAAAATTCTTGGTTTTTCTAATTTCATTGGTTCTATTATTATTTTAGTGTAATTTTAGTTTTGTAATCTTCTTCTGAATTGGTGTTTGTTATCTCTGATTCGGAGGAATCCTTCTTTATTAGTTATTTGGGATTCAATTGATTAGGTGTTGATTACCTCTAATTTTTGAATTTTTGGTTTTGTAGGTTTGATTTGTAGGATAAATATTTTATCGGGTGAAATTACGACCATTGGTTTGATGGTAACCTATCGTATTTGTTAACAGGGGTGGTGTGGCATGAATGAATGGTGTGAATTGTATAAACTAAGACAGTGGAAAGTATGTTTTCTTAAATTCAAACCTCTAATTTCAGTATTTAGGTAGTAATCAAGTTGTGCTTAATATTTCTTGTGTGTTTGTTGTTTGTAGAGTCCAACTTGTAGGAAAATCTCTTGGCCAATACAAAGTGGAAGGCTAATGCGGTGATCATTATAAATCTTTACTTTTCTTTTCAAGTTTTGCATTGATAAATTTATCTCTAAAAACAATATGATGTTTTTCACATTGCAGACGCACGGAAGAAGTATGTCCCATAAGTCATTGGTATACTTTCACGTTACGGTTACACGTGAGTAAAACCAGTGAGACAGACTGTTATTACGTCTGGTGATGTGCGATTATAGCTCACCGGTAATGCTCTTCAGGTCTTCCTTGCGTAGATTTTGATGCTAGATGCGGTGGTCTTGAGTCATGCTTTTGAATCCATATTCTAATCACATTTGTGGCAGGTAATTACCATGTTTTTGTGTTTTATCAGGACCAATATCGATTTAGTACTATGAATTGTGGATAATTAAAGCATGTGGCCTTTTTTTTCATTGTCTATAATTACCATATTCTAATCACATATATCAAGATCCAAGGCTTAGTCAACAGATGCAGCAATGATTATCCTTTGATAGAACCACCTTAAATTGTTCGATTAAGATTCAGTTCCATGCATTGTGGATGTAATTTAAATTTGAGAAAATATCAAGCCTCTTAAAAATCTTAAGATTTTAAATCTTAAGTATCGATTAAGCTTTTGAGTTGTAGTATTTGACTCATTAAAAATTTGTTGATACTTTGGAATTGATAAGATTAAAATGATAATTGAGGTTTTGTCTTCAGTTTAGTTTATAAATCCCACCTTAAGGAATCGAATAGATAATTTTCAATTTTTTTTATGTCTTGTTAAGTTTCGGGTGTTGTGGTCTTTTCCTTTATCTTTAATATGTGCAACATTTTTCTTACGTGGTCATCAATATAATCTTAGCTGTGGCATATTTCATTGCCGAGGGCAATGGGGATCATCTTGAAATATCCGCACTTAAGTTTGTGGATGTTTGCAATTCGTGTTCAATGTGACTACCTTTATGCAAGGGCGTCACTCAGCTGATTTTTTTGATGGTGGGATTAAGGTGAATGTGGGTGTAAGGGGTGTTACTTAGGTTGGTTTTGGTTCTTTATACGTTTTTGTTTGAATTATTGAGATACTCTTTTTTGTGGCTTTGTTTTTTTGTAACTTCTGCAATTTTGTTTACGAAATTACAGATCTTTTGTATGGTTTGCGAGAACTTCAAGAGGAAAATATTGTAGTTCTTCGAAGAGGTATGGATCTCACAAACAATCCCTAATTTTTCAATTTATATGATATCTAGGTTTTCGATGTTTGCTTGATTTTTGCGGGAAATTTGGGAAGCTAAGTTTATAACATTGAAGAGTTTGGAATCGAACTTTCAATCGACATTATTGGTTCTTTGGGAAGGTCTTTCTATATCTAGCAATCATTTGCAGGTATTTAGAATCAAACTTTTAATCTTTTCAGATAATTTTTATTCAAGTAATTCCATTGGATTGGTTGATTGATAGCTAAACTTAGAATTGTCTAAGAACTCTAGACCTAGGAATATTTTCTTTCGTTTTATGAGTGTTTCTTCTTTATTTTGTCTTCAAACTCCCACACTCAAGTGTGTTTGATTATTTGATTATATGTGTTTTGTAGGTTTGTGGTAGTGAAGATACCAGAAGTATTGACACATCTTGGAAGTCTTTTTATGGTTATTGATGTTTGATAGACAAAGGTAATCTTCTTTGCAATTCAGTTCTTTTTAATATCAACAGATTATTATGCTAATCTTGGGCATACGGTTTTTAAACCAGATTTACTATTGCTCTAATTTCAACTTAACTTTTGAGGGTCTGTTATGCTGAGTATTAAGAGTTGAGAAATTTATATAGATGCTTAGTTTCGTTGGGATTATTCTTATGGTCCTTTAAGAGGTTTCGGTTCTGGGTTAGAATGGAAGGTCGTTGTTATAGATTTTATGAAGTTGTGTTTTTAGCATGATGATTTTGAAATTGGGTCCTTACGAATGTAAGAGTGAAACAGAAGGTATATGAATGATTGCATTTTCAGCTTTAAAGTGCTTTTTCCGCATAGGACATCCTTTGTTTTTTCTTTGTCTTTGGGAAGGACTAAGGCTTAAACTTGACTATGACCTTAAACTAAATGTGTATTTAGTTCAAGGTTTTGAGGTTTAAGGTGGTCACAACAACCATAGTTGTAATTGTAGTCTATATTCTATCTTTAGAAGCACATACATATGTGTTAAGTGGCATGTTTATCATATACAATGTCATTAACATTCCGAGAAGTCCTTATGCAGTTTTTGCGTAACATGCTAGAATCTAATTGACGGAGTTGTTTTTGTATTGCAAGGAGATTAAACTCAAAAGGTGGTTCCTAAAAACATTATTTGGAAGTTCGAGGTTAGAGATTCTGATATTTAAATTATTAGGTCACAGAAACAATCAATTCTCGCTTACGGTGACTTTTTTTTTCCCGTTTTGGGGTGAATTTCTTAATTTATTCATAGGAAAATAGTTTCTACAAGTTTATCGCTTGATGGAAAATGAAGGCCTGTCACTTTTCCTAAACTAATGCTAGAGACATTTCCATCCACTGTGCAATTCAAGCTGCTGATTCCGAGGTATATAGATGAAGAGATCGAATAGGCTTCTGCAACAAGAATTGGACCGTTTTGAAATGTCATTCTTAGACGTTCTTTTAAATTGCTTTAGGATTTTTGGAAGGTTCAAATTTAAGTTTTTGTTAGATGAGAAGAACAAAATCATTGGATAGTAAGCTTGATTATTATTTATGTAAGCTTGATTGTGGGAATATGTTTGTGGAATAATAGAGAAAACCATGTACATTGTAGCGCTCTTCCAACATGAAGACCTCATTGCAACTTTTTTCTTTTCGTTAGGCAGTAAAAATATGGAAGATGATCTGGATAATCGCTACAACTCGAATTGGGATGCTAAATGCAATGGTCAAGGCCATCGGCGGGTTGTGTTCATTTATCCATCTCGAAGCTAGCACTCTACGGAGCAAGCTGGTACTAATTCAATCTTCACAGGTGAGAAATTTTTGGCGACTCTCACCAATGAATTCGACGCGTAACAAATTAACCAGATGCGACCGCCTCATAGTCATAGTTCATGTAATGATTTGATCATTTTATTACAATAATCATAGTTGATGTGATAATATAACACCAAATTTTCGGGAGGCATGGGAACTGCTGGTGCCTAATGTCCTCTACGTGGGGACTATAGTTGTGGTTCTAAAATTGGCTTTTCAGGGCACACCTATCTTTTAGTATTCCCGTAAGTGCTTATCTTGAATTTTTGTTCTACTAGGTGTTCATGGAATAGTGGTTTATGTTCCTGAATTATGTTAATAACCTATTTTATGTATGATGTATCTAGCACCCGGATGAAGGTGAAGGAAATTGAAGGTATACCTCTTCTAGATGAAAATTCCCTAAAAGCTTCGCTCCTGCTCCTGAGGCTAGCATAGGTACCATTCAGTTTGAGTATCTTCAGTTTGGATAGATATCGAGTTGTGTCCTGACCAGATACATGAAATATTTTATTGCACATAGAGTTAGAAGCCAGACTGATGAAATCCTTTTATTGAAACTTAGGATTTTATAGGTAATTTTTTTTCTTTTCTTGCTTATTCATGGGTTTTGTTCAAGTATTTTCATCTTATCCCATTATATATGCTCTGCATTATCTATTTGTTAATGTGAAAACTCCTAGAAGTTTAATAGGAGCGAAAGGTCTATCACTTCATTTTCTACTGGCTGAAATCACGAACCAGAAGTTTTAAAACCATTTAGGAAAGGTTTGGAATCATGATGGCCCAATAATGAGAACTGTAATGTGTTATTTTTCAACAGAAGTCTAAACTTCTGATTGTTCTCCAATTGAATTTAAAACGTTTCGTTGAAGGGGGGAATTTTTTTGTAACATTGTCCTATTACGAGGAAGTGGTATTCGAATCGAGGTCTCATTTATCACTTCTTACAGATACTAGACCAGTTTGAAGCATCTGCTTTGTACGACTTTTATAATGAGCACATACTGATTCGTTTTGTCTGTCATGTTTTGCAGATTCTACCAAACAGCAAGGCCAGCTGCAAGACAGCGTTAGTTGAATAAAAGTGAGTATGAAAGAGTGGGCCAAGAGATTTTACCATTCAACCATATCCGCAGTTTTGTTGGGATGGGCGTATCTCTTGGTATTGATGTATTAGAAGCTTCGAGCAGGCAAAATATTACCACCTTTGTCTTAACTTCCATATTGACTGCTATGACGAAAACTATTATCCGGATTGAGCAGTGTCGAGACTAATCCAATTGCTACAACTTTGGCTTCCTCCATATCAAGGTAACTTTCTTTGATTTGCGATAATACATACAAGTCTTACATATGTTTGATTCACAATTAAATTATATACGTCTTGCTTATTTTTAGGGTGTTGTGCTAAATTGTAAAGGTAGAAATATTTAAAAAAATGTAGGTATGGTTTTAGTTAGGTCAAATATACATGAATAGTCGTATTTATTTAGTGATTCTTACTACTAAGCTCTTAATGTGGTGTTGAATTGTAGATGGTGATTTGTTATTGTAGTTTGAAAGTGATTCATGGGGTTGCTTTTTCAAGCTTCGAACTTTATAAATTGTGGAGGTTGTTTGGCATACAACTGTATTACGTCGGAGTAAGTCCGTGCTCCGAGTTGTCACCAAAGAAAGAGGTAGTTATCAAAATGGTTTTGGGCCCTGCAAATTCGAAGTTCAATTTAATTCGTTTTTTTCTTTACATTTTTGGTAATTCATATAGCTATACTTAGACAGTAATTTTTGAAGATCACAAAAGAGTTGAAATTTAAATTTTGTACAGGGATCAGCTGCTTTGCTAAATAGTAGGGTCAATGTGATAGGAAGCATTTGAACTTTGTTGTACAACGGGAAGGAACTTGTTTTCCAACATGTTTCACGGTAATATGGTTTTTTGCTTTCTTTTCTTATTTGTTTGGTTAGGCTTTTTATGGTTTTTAGTGTTCTTTCCTTTCATGTTTTTCTGATTCTAAGGGTCTACTTATTCGATTTATACCAGTAAGATGTGTCAACCTTTTGCTTTGCCACTATTCATTTATGTATGTCAGAATAATAGACTTGGATATAATGTCACTTGGGATCAACCAAAAAAGATGTTGTGTGAAAAAACATATAATATTTCTCATTGTTGTAGTCTAACGGATCATAATTCCATTGTTATTTTAATTGTTGATCATTTGGTTCTGCATAAACATATTAATGTCCCTTTCTCCTATTGCAAAGGCTGCAGTGGAACTAATTTTTTCGAAGGCACTAGGAGAACTATTGTTCTTTACTTTTAGAAAAGCTGAAGTTTGTAACATTATATTTATGTGTGAGGTTAGTATATTTTTTATGCACCCTACTTACTCTACATCTAATCATATGACTACATAAATAGAGTTCGTGTGTATCTTGATATAATCATGTACTTATGTTTTCTTTTTCTAATGATTTTGTTCATTATGCTTATTTCAGGTCCCTAAAGGTCTTGAGCTGGATATCAGGGCATCGGAACAATAGGGCTTGGCGAGAAGGCAATGGTATATTTTAGTAATCAATACTAGAATTTTAGCAATTAATACTAGAAGAATCTCCTTTCATGCCGAATGAAGAAGGTTTTGACTTTTGAAGATGTCCAGTTCAATATGGAATTAGTTCACTTCATTCAAGCACGTCTAGTGAAATCCTTTATTCAGGAGAATTCTCAGCCAAGTCCTGCTATAAAGCTCAGTGTGGTGACATCCTTTCTTTTTCGACATTATCTATAATAGCTTATATCTGATATTTTTTTCTTGGAATAACTGGATGTCGTAACAGCTTTTGAGGTTGTTAATGTTGATGGCTGCATTAGCTTAACGAATTTGCATGCTTCAAAATTTGAAAATTTTAAGCTGTGAGAATTTAATATTCTTGCCAGAACCTACCAACAACTTGAATGCAGAAAGGACCACTGAATCACGTCCAGGTATTTATTATTTTCTTATTATGGCATATGCAGTTCATTTAAAGCTCGATTTTCTAGATGTATCTGTCCTATAATAAAGACCAGTCTTTTAAATCATGGATCTGTGGCGCAATTGTAGCGCGTCTGACTCCATGTCAGAAGGTTACGTGTTCGATTCACGTCAGGTCCAATTGCCAATATTTAACCGTGTTTATAGTTGAAGTATTATTTTCTGTTTTTGTTTGAGATGTGCACTATTTAGTTTGTTATCTGGGTATGTTATATAAGCTGTTGAAGATTCTAAGAACATTGAGATAGCAGCTAGATTGGTAATAGAGAGGCTTCCTGCTTCTTTGTCTGCAGAAACTGAAAAAGTTCAAGAAGATCTAAGCAATGCCAACCTTTATGTTGGCTTCAGTTTCATGGTGGAGCGAGGATGCCAAACAAGCGTGAATGGTATTAATGAGAGTCGTAATGGAGAAAAGGTTTCTCCAAGTAATTAAGAGACAAAATTATACTGCATGCCCAAAATCACATTGTTATTACTACATTCGGCCGTGGCCAGGTCATTCCAACATCTTCAAATGTGAGCTCTATCCAATTTCAGGTTTATTTATTTACCAATGTTTCATGACTATTCTTTATTGTTGATGACTTTATAATTTTTACTGAGTTGAATTTTCATGATAGAGTAGATAGAAGTCTAAAAGCCAAGATCAGGTAAATTTCCATCTTCTTCTTCAATAATCTAATGATTCCAATATTCTGTTAATTTTTTTTTACGTTTGATGCATGGAGTTCGTCTACTGCAAGCCTATGCTACTTACTTTTCGGGGTACGCGATGAGTTTCAGTGATAAATGGTATTTTATTCTTTTGTTGCCATCGCATTAAAGTTTTTGCACTGTCAGTAATCATTAGATGGAAAGGAGGGTAGAAAAATATTTTTGCCCAAGATTTAACTCAAATTGGGTTAGACTAAATGACTGATCTCGACATTTTGTTGACTCCCAGCAACTTTAATCTATAACAACTCAATAAAAGTGTTCGTAAAGAAAGAAAATAAATTATAGTAAAATCCTTTATTGCAATCTTTTATGAACTAATCATAGGGAGATAAACTAATCAACCAGGTATTTATTTCAATAACGTGAAAAAACTAACCATAAAACACAATTTTTTTTTTCCCGAAGAGGTTGAGGTTCTCTGCAGTTGGGGTTAGGTACAAAGCTAGCCCTAACCTAGCCACTAATCCTAAACACTACTAACATTAGGTTTGTGACTAAGTTCCCTAATATAATTAGGTTTGCTAATCTAACTTATTTTTCTAATTAAAAATGGCTAATCTTAATGTAACATACATTATTTTCCAAAAATATTCGTCTTACTAAAAACGATATTATAACATGGATATCTAAGTACCAGTTCTATTGAGCCCGATTAACTTACATATTGACTAAAATATTATGAGAGGTTACGGACCGGTGGACAAAACAACATCAAAAAATCGAAAGAGGTTGAGCCCCGCCCGTAGGCTGCAAATATTGGAAAAGTATATACAAAGTGAATAACATAAGTACAATATCACGTTATCACAGTATTATCCGATTGAGTTTTATGAGTCTACAAAAGATTTGGTTAAAGTTTATTACAATAGGATCATATGTATAAATGAAAAGAGCTAAAAAAAAATACGAGCTGCCAAAATTTAGAGAATATAAAAAGTTAGACAAAGATTGGAATAGCATCATGTTTAGCGTAGATACTGATGACACTGACGAAATCAACAATGCAGGAAAAAAAATTCTACAACTCATCAATATAATCATTTAGCCCTCAAAATATTCAACACTCAATAACAAGCATAAGAATCACAAGGTGGCATCAAAAATAGGATGTATAATCCAACATAATAACAAGGTTTACGCTACATAAACCCCAAAAATAACTGAGTTTTCGTATGACAACAGTTAGAGTTTCAGAACAATAGAAAGATAAATTTACCTCTACACAAAAAGATAGTTCAAACTTCGGATCAAAACAGTTCAATAGATGAATAACAGAGTATTTATCAAATGTTAGGTACGAAACAATAGAAAAAAATTCTTATACACGATGCCCTCATATCCTTGATAGAAAATTAATGGATTCTAATGACATATACAGATATAACAGTGTCAGAACAATATCACAGTATTATCAGATTGAGTTTTATGAGTCTACAAAAGATTTGATTAAAGTTTATTACAATAGGATCATATGTATAAAACAAAAGAGAAGACAAAAATACGAGCTGACAAAATTTAGACAATATAAAAAATTAGACGAAGATTGAATGACAACACGTTTAGCGAAGAATCTGATGACACTAACGAAATCAACAATGCATGAAAAAAATTCTACAACTCATCAAAAAAATCGTTTAGACCTCCAAATATTCTACCCTCAATAACAATCATAAGAATTACAAGATGGCATCAAAAATAGGACGTATAAACAAACATAATAACAAGGTTTACCGCTACATAAACCCGCAAAACAACTGAGTTTTCTTATGACAACAGTTAGAGTTTGAGAACAATAGAAAGATAAATTTATCTCTCCACAACTATATAGTTCAAACTTTGGATCAAAACAGTTCATAGATGAATAACAGAGTATTATTAATCAAGCAATGTTAGGTACGACACAACAGAAAAAGAAACCTTACACACGATGCCCTCATATCCTTAACACAAAATCAATGGATTCTAATGACATATAAAAAGAAAACAGTGTCAGTACAATATCATATTATCACAATATTATCCGATTGAGTTTTATGAGTCTAAAAAAGATTTCATTAAAGTTTATTACGATATGATCATATGTATATAAATAAAAAGAGAAGAAAAAAATACGAGCTGACAAAGTTTAGAAATATAAAAATTAGACAAAGGCGTAGAATTTGATGACACTGACGAAATCAACATTGCAGGAAATCGGTTAGACCTCCAAATATTCAACACTCAATAACAAGCATAAGAATCACAAGATGGCATCAAAAATAGGATGTATAAACCAACATAATAACAAGGTTTACCGATACATAAACCAGAAAAATAACTGAGTTTTCGTATGACAACAGTTAGAGTTTAAGAACAATAGAAAGATACATTTATATCTCCACAACAAGATAGTTCGAACTTCAAATCGAAACAATTCAATAGATGAAAAACAGAGTGTTATCAACCAAGCAATGTTAGGTACGTCACAACAAAAAAGAAACCTTACACACGACGCCCTCATATCCTTAATAGGAAATGGATGGATTCTAATGACATATATGAGTTGGAACGGTATATATAGAGAGAACAATATAAGTACAATATCATGTTATCACAATATTATCCGATTGAGTTTTATGAGTCTACAAAAGATTTGATTAAAGTTTATTACGAAAGGTCATATGTATGAATGAAAAGAGAAGACAAAAATACGAGATGACAAAGTTACAATATACAAAATTAATCAAAGATTGGAATGGCATCACATGTACCGTTGAATTTGATGACACTGAAGAAATCAACTATGTAGGAAAAAACTTCTACAACTCATCAAAAAAATCATTTAGACCTACAAATATTCAACACTTAATAACAAGCAAAAGAATCACAAGATGGCATAAAAAATAGGATGTATAAACTAACATATGACAAGATTTACCGCTACATAAACCCGAAAATTAACCGCGTTTTCGTATGACAACAGTTAGAGTTTGAGAACAATAGGAAGATAAATTTATCTCTCCACAACAAGATTGTTCAAACTTCGGATCAATGCAATTCAATAGATGAATAATAGAGTATTATCAATCACGCAATGTTAGGTACGACACAACAGAAAATAAACCTTACACATGATGCCCTCATATCCTTAACAGAAAATTAATGGATTCTAAAGACATATACAGAGAAAACAGTGTTAGTACAATATTACATTATCACAATATTATCTGATTGAGTTTTATGAGTCTAAAAAGATTAGATTAAAGTTTATTACGATAGGATCATATGTATAAATGAAAAGAGAAGACAAAAATACGAGATGCCAAAGTTTAGACAATATAAAAAATTAAACAAAGATTGAAATGGCATCACGTTTAGCGTAGAATTTGATGACACTGACGAAATCAACAATGCAGGAAAAACTTTTACAACTCATCAATAAAATCATTTACACCTACAAATATTCAGCACTTAATAACAAGCATAAGATCACAAGATGACATTAAAAATAGGATGTATAAACCAACATATAACAAGATTTACCACTACATAAACCCGAAAAACAACTGAGATTTCGTATGACAACAGTTAGAGTTTGATAACAATAGGAAGATAAATTTATCTTTCCGCACATAAAGATAGTTCAAACTTCGGATCAATGCAGTTCAATAGATGAATAATAGAGTATTATCAATCAAGAAATATTAGGTACGACACAACAAAAAAGAAACCTTACACACGATGCCCTCATATCCTTAACAAAAAATTAATGGATTCTAAAGACATATACAGAGAAAACAGTGTCAGTACAATATCACATTATCACAGTATTATCCGATTGAGTTTTATTACTCTAAAAAAGATTTGATTAAAGTTTATTACGATATGATCATATGTATAAATGAAAAGAGAAGACAAAAATAAGAGCTGAAAAAGTTAAGACAATATAAAAAATTAGATTAAGATTGGAATGGCATCATGTTTAGCGTATAATTTGATGACACTGACGAAATCAACAATGCACGAAAAAACTTCTACAACTTATCAAAAAAATCGTTTAGACCTCCAAATATTCAACACTCGATAACAATCATAAGAATCACCAGATGGCATCAAAAAATAGGATGTATAAACCAACATATAACAAGGTTTACCGCTACATAAACCCGTAAAATAACTGAGTTTTCGTATGACAACATTTAGTGTTTGAGAACAATAGGAAGATAAATTTATCTCTCCACAACAAGATTGTTCAAACTTCGGATCAATGCAATTCAATAGATGAATAATAGAGTATTATCAATCACGTAATGTTAGGTACGACACAACATAAAAGAAACCTTACACACGATGCCCTCATATCCTTAACAGAAAATTAATGGATTTTAAAGATATATACAGAGAAAACAGTGTTAGTACAATATTACATTATCACAGTATTATCCGATTGAGTTTTATGAGTCTAAAAAAGATTAGATTAAAGTCTATTACGATAGGATCATATGTATAAATGAAAAGAGAAGACAAAAATACGAGATGACAAAGTTTAGACAATATAAAAAATTAAACAAAGATTGAAATGGCATCACGTTTAGCGTAGAATTTGATGAGACTGACGAAATCAACAATGCAGGATAAACTTTTACAACTCATCAATAAAATCATTTAGACCTACAAATATTCAGCACTTAATAATAAGCATAAGAATCACAAGATGACATTAAAAATAGGATGTATAAACCAGCATATAACAAGATTTACCACTACATAAACCCGAAAAATAACTGAGATTTCGTATGACAACAGTTAGAGTTTGATAACAATAGGAAGATAAATTTATCTCTCCGCACAACAAGATAGTTCAAACTTCGGATCAATGCAGTTCAATAGATGAATAACAGAGTATTATCAATCAAGCAATATTAGGTACGACACAACAGAAAAGAAACCTTACACACGATGCCCTCATATCCTTAACAGAAAATTAATGGATTCTAAAGACATATACAAATAAAACAGTGTCAGTACAATATCGCATTATCACAGTATTATCCGATTGAGTTTTATTACTCTAAAAAAGATTTGATTAAAGTTTATTACGATAGAATCATATGTATAAATGAAAAGATAAGATAAAAATACGAGCTGACAAAGTTAAGAAAATATAAAAAATTAGATTAAGATTGGAATTGCATCATGTTTAGCGTAGAATTTGATGACACTGACGAAATTAACAATGCAGGAAAAAACTTTTACAACTTATCAAAAAAATCGTTTAGACCTCCAAATATTCAACACTCGATAAAAATCATAAGAATCACTAGATGGCATCAAAAAATAGGATGTATAAACCAACATATAACAAGGTTTACCGCTACATAAACCCGTAAAATAACTGAGTGTTAGATAACAACAGTTAGAGTTTGAGAATAATAGAAAGATAAATTTATATCTCCACTACAAGATAGTTCAAACTTCAGATCAAAATAGTTTAATAGATGAAGAATATAGTGTTATCAATCAAGCAATGTAAGGTAATACACAACACAATAGAAAGCTTACACACGAAACCCTCATATCCTTATTAGAAAAAGAAAATCAATGGATTCTAATGACATATATGAGTTGGAACTGTATATATAAAGAGAACAATATAAGTACAATATCACATTATCACAATATTATCTGATTGAGTTTTATGAGTCTACAAAAGATTTGATTGAATTTATTACAATAAGATCATATGTATTAAAGAAAAGAGAAGACAAAAATACGAGCTGACAAATTTAAGACAATATAAAAAGTTGGACAAAGATTGGAATGGCATCATGTTTAGCGTAGAATCTGATAACACTGACGAAATCAACAATGCAGGAAAAAAATTCTACAACTCATCAAAAAAATCGTTTAGACCTCCAAATATTCAAGACTCAATAACAACCATAAGAAGCACATGATGGCATCAAAAATATGATGTAAAAACCAATATAATAACAAGGTTTATGGCTACGTAAACACGAAAAATAACTAAGTTTTCGAATGACAACAGTTAGAATTTGAGAACAATAGAAAGATAAATTTATCACTCCACAACTATATAGTTCAAACTTCAGATCAAAACAGTTCAATAGATGAATACAGAGTATTATCAATCAAGCAATGTTAGGAACGGCACAACAGAAAAGAAACCTTACAGACGACGCCCTCATATCCTTAATAGAAAATTAATGGATTCTAATGGCATATATGAGTTGGAACGGTATATACAGAGAGAACAGTATATGTACAATATCGCGTTATCATAGTATTATCCGATTGAGTTTTATGTGTCTAAAAAATATTTGATTAAAGTTTATTACAATACGATCATGTGTATAAATGTAAAGAGAAGAAAAAAATACGAGCTGACAAAGTTTAGACAATATAAAAAATTAGACAAAGATTGGAATGACATCACGTTTAGCGTAGAATTTGATAACACTGACGAAATCAACAATGCAGGAAAAAAATTCTACAACTCATCCAAAAAATCGTTTAGACCTCCAAATATTCAACAATCAATAACAAGCATAAGAATCACAATATGGCATCGGAAATAGGATGTATAAACCAACTATTAACAAGGTTTACCGCTACATAAACCCGGAAAATAACTGAGTTTTTTATGACGACAGTTAGAGTTTGAGAACAATAATAGAAATATAAATTTATATCTCCACAACAAGATAGTTCAAACTTCGGATCAAAACAGTTCAATAGATGAAGAACATAGTGTTATCAATCCAGTAATGTTAGGTGCGGCACAACAGAAAAGAAAACTTACACACGAGGCCCTCATATCCTTAATAGAAAATCAATGGATTCAAATGACATATATGAGTTGGAACGGTATATACAGAGAGAACAGTATAAGTACAATATCACGTTATCACAGTATTATCTGATTGAGTTTTATGAGTCTAAAAAAGATTTGATTAAAGTTTATTAGAATAGGATCATATGTATAATTAAAACAGAAGACAAAAATACGAGCTGACAAAGTTTAGACCATATAAAAAATTAGACAAAGATTGGAATAGCATCACGTTTAGCGTAGAATTTGATGACACCGACGAAATCAACAATGCAAGAAAAAAATTCTACAACTCATCCAAAAAATCGTTTAGACCTCGAAATATTCAACAATCAATAACAAGCATAAGAATCGCAAGATGGCATCAAAAATAGGATGTATAAACCAACATATAACAAGGTTTACCGCTACATAAACCCGAAAATTAACTGAGTTTTCGTATGACAACAGTTAGATTTCGAGACCAATAGAACCAATAGAAAGATAAATTTATATCTCCACAAAAATATAGTTCAAACTTTGGATCCAAACAGTTCAATATCTGAAGAACAGAGTGTTATCAATCAAGCAATGTTAGGTACAGCACAACAAAAAAGAAACCTTACACACAACGCCCTCATATCCTTAAGAGAAAATTAGTGGATTTTAATGACATATATGAGTTGGAACGGTATATACGGAGAGAACAGTATCAGTACAATATCACGTTATCACAGTATTATCCGATTGAGTTTTATGAGTCTAAAAAATATTTTATTAAAGTTTATTACAATAGGATCATATATATAAATGAAAAGAGAAAACAAAATTACGAAATGACAAAATCTAGACAATATAAAAAATTAGACAAAGATTGGAGTGGCATCACGTTTAGCGTAGAATTTGATGATCTTGTGAAACCAACAATGCGAAACAAAATTGTCACGTGACAGTAAAATGCTTGAGCTTATTTACTGAGGAAAACTTTCAGAAAAATTTCAAAGACTTATGAGTGGATGGATTCAATCGAACTACAAAGACATCATTGCATCATTAAAAGATAGACAATTTTTGTTTTCCAAATATTGTTTGAAAAAGAAAATACTACAAGAAATAGAATGATAAATGATTTCATTCCTAAGATCAAATGGAAGAATTAGGAAAATGTCACTAGATAAATGAACGAAAAGTAAAAAAGACAAGAATGTAGAAATTTTAATCATTCAAATAACTTTTGCGGTAAAAATATGGTGAAAGCATGGATAGAATTTGCAATCGAGAAAGAATGAAAATATGCAAAGAAGGTCTTACAGTATAAGAAGTTGTCGAAAGATTATGAGAAATTGAGTGCAACTCAAAGACATATAGATTTTGTTAAGATTTGAATGATTAATATAAGTCAAATAGGATTAAAAGGTTATGTCTGCTACATTTTACATTAAACTTTATGGCTGTTTCTATGTAGTTTTTTTAATTAATCAACATATATTGCTGCTATCTTATTTTGGTTAAACGTGATAACTTCAATAACAATGAAATTAAATAAAGTGTGATATTTTTTAAGTTCAAAATATATTTATTAGAACTGTGTTCCTAAACTGATTCTATTACTACCGATGTTATAAAAAGTAGGTATCATGTATGCACACGTAAGACTGTAAGGAAAGGTTGAGCCGGGGCCGTAAGGCCCCAGTGATACCTAGTTAGAGAATAATAATAACAATTGAGGGTATCTGCATGTATTTCAATAATGTGTTTTGCGATAAATATTACCAGGTATGTATTTCAAGGGTGATGATTGAATTATTCTCTATCGATTTTTTTTGTTATTTAGTCGGCCGGTCTGTAACCTCCCTCAATATTCTTGTCAACATGTAAGTTAGTTGGGACTTATAGAACCGGTTTTAAATAGCCAAGTCATAATATTGTGTTAAATTACTTGGGTCATAGTAATCGGGAGCAAATTAGGGACATTCTACGTCTATGGCATTGATTCACGGATTAGTCGGGACCTACGTCCAGGAAATTGAGTCACAGGTTATTCGGGACCTGCAGCCCGAGAGTTGAGCCTGTAGATAGTCGAGGCAAGCGGCCTGGTATTTTGTTGGTTGGATCAATTTAATTAGGAACGTGGATTTGAAATTTAGGGGCTTTGCACGTAAATGTTTTTGGGTTAACAGAGTAGGGCCGTATTTGTTTGAGGTCAATCGTATCATAGTCTCCACATTAAAATTACCCGTGAGTCCATAAATTAGTTGTGGCCTATAACCCTAGTGTTTTTTTTTTGGCCAAGTTAAATTGACTATTGCCCCGACTGTGAATTACAAAATCTATGATCAAGCGTAATCCCTACATTAAAATTAGTCGTAATTAGGCTAAAATTTAAAGGGTTGAACCTATAAATTTGTCGGGACCTATGACCCGTTGTTTTGTTGATTGGGTCAAATTAGCCAGGCTTACAGCCCGGCCGTGGCCACTTAAATCTAAAGTAGGGTTAGTGACTCAATCGGGGAACTTTAAAGGTGTGTAGAAGAATAAAATAGGGTTAGTGATTTAATTGATTCACCCTTACACAGAAATCATGTGATTTTATGGATATTTTGTTAACGTAATATATATGGATATGGAGTAATGATGTTCGATTGGGCTCGCTATGACCATTTCCCCGACATATTTCCAAATACACATAATCGTACATAACTAAATACACGAAGCTAAAGTCCAATCACATCATATGAATGATCACGAATCAAGAAACAGACCTAATAAAATACCATGCCTTTTGACAAAGGATGATCAAGCGATGGGCGCAAAGGTTAATATAGTATATGGTAGTTTACGTCCTTTTATGCCATCTCAATCCAAGTTTTGTGGATCAAGAGATGTTATAACAGACCAAGATAGTTTAATTTCACTTTTTAATTTAATGATGGTTAGGCAATTTAATTAGGAAACCTGTAATCAGACTTAGATTCAAGGAATACGTACCTTTGTCTTTTTTTTTCCTGTCCAAAGGAATGCGTACCTTCTGATCGGCAGTCTAAAGTTAGTTATGTTTCGTACGGGCCGCAGCATAATCTACGCCGTCCAAAATAATTAAATCGCAAAGGATCCGACCAACGTTTATATAGGACATATAACGAATCAATCAACGCCGTGGTCTATTGAGGTCGGGATAGCCATGTTCAAGTACGTTAGGTCGGCCACCTTTGCATAATAACTGCCGTCCCTCTATCCAGGAGAGATGTAATGAGCGGTTGGATAAATGTCTAAAAGACAAACTCACCTATTGGTTCATCCTAACCGTCTGACCTTTTTTTAATGGCCAGATCTGTCCCATAGACAGACACCACTTCTTTTTATACTATTGACTAGGTATCACCGGGGCCTTACGGCCCCGGCTCAACCTCTCATTTTAGTTTCTAGTGTGTTGTTCAACATCTTAGCCAAAGAAGTGAAGCAATTTTAGACGAAGCAGTAGTCAGATTTATGTGTCCAACCCTGCGGCAGCTAGATGCCAATGTATTATACGGCGATGTTTTACCACTTCCATCGTTGTTGATGAGAAAAAAACAGTCTACCATCACCATCTCCCATAGAACTAAACACGGCATTATATGCCGATGATTGGGCAGAATTCAATATTCTTTTCGCCTTTAGCACCGCACATTGCAAGTCGAAGGAAACGATGCTCCCACTTGAATTTGTCACCAACAACATCACTCCATGTCAATTTTGGTCATGGCATATCCTCAAATCTTCAAGCAACTTGCTAGATTCACGCAGTTGCTCATCCAAATGGTACAACCCAAAATTAAATACCTTCTCATCAAGTGGCTTCTGATATTGTATTTTGTGCTTGAGTTTCAAACATAGATCATCACATATGTTTAGTCTAAACTTTGACCACAAAACGTGCGGCGATTTGGATTACAGTTAAAAAGAATAATCTTGAAAAGTTTTCTTAATTGAACTCCAGTTTTCATAAATGTTGCCTCTTGTAAACACTTAGACCATTCATTTTCATCTCCTAAAATTCCAAGCACAATGCATGCTCCTTTAAACGTACGCAGTTTCCTATCATCACCATCCATGACTGTTTTCAGGTTGTCAAATGATTTGTACCCGACTACTAACTTTAGTAATATACGCATCTAATAAAATTCACTTAGGCATTGGGGTGACAAAATGCATCCTTGAATCGCAAAAACGTTACTTTCTTACTTACCATTTTTTCTTGTCCTATATAAAATGTCGTGGATAACTCTTGACGGGTATATGCATTGGCAGTGAGATTCTTGCGATAGTACTCAAAGAATGCCATCAACGTTTGACTTATAATTTTCTACAGTAATATTAACCCTACTCGACTACTCCTATTCATCAGCATTAGTAAGGCCCAACTAACCTTGAATTAAGTAGTATCCTCGAGAGTTTGAGCTTGCACCATTGACCTTGTTAGTTGTTCCTTGATCGCCCTTGTACCCAGTATTATCCGAAGTCTCATGAACTGTTGTTATTTATTTATTTCAACAGTGATGCCAGCAAAATTTGATCGCTGTCGTAAGCGACACAAATATAATTACACTTTCTTACTACTCAAAATATAAATATAGCAAGGGCAAGAAAGGATCGATCCCACAGAGAGGTCTAGGTTGTCAAATTGTTATGGTTCCTTATAAATAACACCGGTAGTTTTGTGGTTTTATGAAATAAAATAAATAAAAGCAAATATAAAAGCAAAGAAACAAATAAGCAAACAAATAAGATAGAAGAGATATTGGTTAAGGATTTCGTTTTCATTCACTAACATGCTTTTCACAATAACTAGAATTGATTTTTAATCTCAACTTTTATCAAAGACCCTAGAATACCTTGATCGCAAGAATATCCCGCAAATCTCCTCATGTCATCAACAAACACATTAAAAGATGCGAATATGAATTCTACCTAAAGGAACAACCTAACGTAAAAGCACTAATTAAGTTTAATTCCTAGATGCGTTAAGTTCTATGAAATCAGGCCAATCAAAGCAATTGAACGTGGAAAGCGCACTAATTCAATTTAACAAAGGTTACGATTCACATATGATCATAAGAATATATCACTACAAACCATAATCATATTATGCTACTGGTATTCAAGGAATATCACTTTTTCGTATAATAAACCCTAAACTAGCAATAGATGTGATTAGAAGTTACCAATTTGCAACTTGACAAAACAATCAATCAATCATAAAACAATATTTTCAGAGAATTGCAAACGATAAATATGAGACAAAACTAATATATTGAATCAAAGAATCATGCTTTGTGAAATCCAACTATTCCATAACCAATAATAAACTTAGGTACTCATATTCAAGGAGTTCATCACAAGAAGAAAAAGAAGAAACTTCATGGTAAAAACCTAGAATAAAATAGTAAAAGAGATAAAACGTGATCTAAGATATCCCATAGATAATAAAAAGTCTTCTCTTTATATAGCTCCACTCCTTCCAAAACTAGGTTTTGTCTTCAAAGTCCATTAGATAGAAGTTCACCCGGCCCACCATGGAGAGAAACCCGTGTAGAAATTTTGTCCCAAAAATGCTCGCCGGAAAACTGGGATTGTGGCCGGAATCCGGCCGGAATCGTCGCCGGAAAGTGTCTCGGGTGACCGGCAAAGTCAAACCGGTCACCGGTCAACGGGTCAGAACGGTCGGGTCCACTGGGTCAACTCGGCCGGGTCAATTGGGTCAAGAACCGAGTCAGGTCATTGAGTCAGGGGAGTCAGCATCTTACTCAGCTGGATGGGCTGAGTGGCTTGGCAGGCCATTGCACAGGCCTCATCTGTGATGTACTATCATTGTGCTTCATCTGGGAAATTCCAGCCATGATGGCTGTGCTTCTCTACAGTACCATCTGAGTCATATCCTGCATAAATATCCTAGCCATAACGGCTGCTACCTTCACTGCATGCACAGCCAACACCATCACTTCCCTGTAATCATCTCTGACACCCTTTTGAATCCACAAGCACTTCACTTCCAGTCCCATCACCCAGCTCAGACCATTTCCTCATTGTCACCACTGCAATATGAGCTCAAGCTCAGACCAACTCAGCAGCTGCTTCATTATCACCACATCCTCCATATGCACTCAGCTGCTATTCCATCTCCACAGGCACACCACCACAAACTCATTTCACTGGAAAATAACAGCAACAGCAGCTATTAAGCTCTGCAACACAGCCACTTGCATCATTGCTTTAGAATTCCATCTCCGGCTGCAACTCAAGCACCAACACCAGCTCCCTGAACTGCCTGTTACTGCAAGACTACCCCATTCCAGCTCCAATGCCTTCCACCTGCAAAATTCCTGTTCTGAGTATCACCACAACTCACTCCCTTGTCAGCTCAAGGTTAACACACAACTAAAACCTCAATAACACCACATAACCCATTCAATTCATTCATCAATTTCATCTCTGTATGCTCATAAGCCAGCACTTGCCCTGAGCCACCAGCAAGCTCCAATTGCAGAGCCACTGCAATCCCTGACCACATAACATTCAACTCTGCAAATTCAATTGGCCACAGTCTTCCATGAACCATTACCTGGACATTAGATCCCTGCAGAATCAAGCTATCAACTCATTCCCCAGCATCAGGTCAACCAGCATCAAACCATTGCGGCTACAACATTATTTCTCGCACTCTGTCACAGCCATTGTGACCATGGCTAAAACCTGCAACAGCTTGAGCCCTCACCTTCCTTGCAACCACCTGAGCCACTACAAACCTCAGCTGCACCACAACTTCAAATTAGTTCTTTCCCTGTAACTTCTCACCCTAACATACATCTATGAAGGCACTAACTCCAATTCCGCTGCAATTGCTCATTCATCACCTCAGACCCTTGGCCATCTTCAAATTCTGTCTGAAATTCCTTTCATTCAATCACTGGATTCATTCAACAACTCGACCAGAGACTTAGCCATATAAACCCATCTCTGAAATCATTCTCTGAATCTCATACCAACCCATCTTCAATTTACCAAAAATCCATCTGACTTCAGATTCTTTCCATGGCTGCCACTACTCTCGATCAGACAGCATCAGCTCTCCTCAAGCTCAATCTCAGACTTCACAGCAATTTCTCAATCTTGGCTGCATCGTTAATCTCTCTCCATCGGCTCAACAATTCCATCAACCCTTAATTCCATCTCTGTCTGATCTTCATCTCGATTTCTCAAGAACCAATTTACAGGCCACCAATTTCATCGACTTCTCACTCAACTTCTCTGTAATTCTACCACGAACCCTAATTCCATTTTTTGGGTAAGAACGGAGAGAAACCCTAATTCGATCTCAACACCATCCATCTCTTGCTTCTGAGTTCATCTCGATCTGTCCATCGATCCAACAGCTGCAGCTGTTCTTCACTTCTCTCTGGATTTCAATTCAACAACCGCAGATTCATCCCACTTAACTCCATCGACTCAATCATTTCAGGTAGAACAAGTGAATGTTAGAGAAAATAACATTTCTCTCGATATGTTTAGGTACAGGAATGGAACGGTTATTCCCACTTAAGTGGCTCTGATAAGGGCTACATACTAGCAGCCCCCTAACCAATGCTGATTGCCTTTTAGTATTCCTCCAAGAGTTACCCCTTAACCTGGACTGGGCTCCAGATAGCACATGCCTGTGAAATGACACTCTTGCCCTTATTGCTTATGAATTCTTGTTTTGCCCATAACTTCTTCATACGAACTCAGAATGACTCCATTCTTTCGCCATCGTCTTCATCTTCTCGTCCTCTACACAATGAAAAGTAGAAATCTTGTATTTGAACGAGTTCCAATTGGTCTTTTTGCTCCAAATGACTCCATTGCACCTAATAAACTCAAAAGCACACATAAGATACATAATTTACAAGAAAACTTGCAAAGAAAGCATAAATACTATATATTAAATACGGTGTATTCTACACCTATCAGATTCCCCCACACTTAGACTTTGCTAGTCCTCGAGCAAATCAAACAAAACAATAAAATACAACAACTCCGTGTCGTCGAGGCTACGGTTAATTTTAGCATAAATAACAAGCCTTTAAACCCCTAGGTGTCCCTAGTGGACGAGTTATAGTCTCGTGAAGGTTTACTAGAGATATACCTACAAAACCTATATTTCAAACTCCGTCATTCGTGACAAATCAATGAACGAATCCAAAATGACTACAGGAGGAGGTACCTTGCAAATTCAATTCAATTATTAGTAAATAAACTCTAATTAGATAGTCGAACAAGCCACAATACTCGGAAACTAACAAACCACAATCACAATGAAAAGATTAAGAAGATGGATAAGATATAGATGTTGGCGAATATTCACAAGTGTTCGATGTTTCCCATATCTGTCTGAAGGTCACTGCTAAGATGAACCTAATCCTATTGGATTGAGCTACTTAGTGCTGAATGCTACATCAAATCAATTGGCATATACAAGGGAACCAAGAGTGACTTTATTCAACACATTAATAATAATTTTTTTTCTCTTTTTTTTATGATTGGATCAAACTGGATCCAATTTCTCTAGACGGCATGATTAGATCTTTTGGATCCAGCGCATGCTTCTTGTCGGCAAGTACGTGATAGTTGCCTTGGATCCTGCATTCCACGCTTGTTTAGGCGACGGAGACAGGGACTACGTTTCACACATACTGCTATTCCCAAGTGTCTTTTTATTCCGTTTTGGTCTAATTGATCGGTCCTTTTTTTTTCTTTTTTTTTTTTTTTTTTTCAATTTTTTTCAATTTTTTTTTTCATCATTTTTTTTCTTTTTCTAGTAACTCAACCACTCTATTTCATCCTAGCAGTAATAACACGTCGATTTTTAGTGACCCACCAAAGCACTTAGAGAACAATAGATAAATATGGAAAAATAAAAATAGAATGTGATATGGTGATATTCCGAGATATGGTAACAACTATCATGGTAATTTGTGATTTTGAGCTATATTCTTCCCTTTTAGTTAATTAGTTCCTCAACTCCTGCATTCAAAATGGTTCCATCCACTAATGGTGTCAAAAACAAACATATAAATGCTCCCCCACACTTAAACTTCACATTGTCCTCAATGTGTAAAACCGAAAGTTCTGAATTCTGACGTAACAGCAGATAAAACGCAAAAACTGTGCAAATTGGTAAGGAATTTGGAAAAACTCCATTTCACAAAAGTTGTTCACCTACGTGTTTTCTACACAGTGTCAAAATTTCACAGTGTTTCGATAAACGGTCTGACAGTTATGGTCTCTGGACTGAACTACGCGCAGTCTGAAATTTTCTGACGAAAAGGTATTCGTCCTAATTCTCTTCTAAGATAGATTACGGACTCAATGAAACTAAACATGGGGATGCAAATATGATATGAAAACAGTAAAAAATAAATAAACAAAACAAAAATAAAATGCAAAAGGGTAAGAGATACAAAACCGGTGGGTTGCCTCCCACTAAGCGCTTGTTTTAAAGTCGACGGCCCGACTTAGCTTTTTGTAAGATTCATTCCCCATACACCAATAATCTGAAAAGTTGGGGATCCGTCCATAGAACCTGTTTTGCAAACACTAGCTTCGCACAAATATTAGTAAAATAAAGCAAAAGTGAAGCTATGAACCGATAAAAGCTTCCCCACACTTATTCTTGTCCACACTTGGAAGTGTATAAAGAATATAAGAGTCGGGTACCTCCACGGTTTCGGTTCCATAACCCGCATAGTATGAGAATCAAGTATCTCTAATGGCGGAAAACGAGAAACAAAGTCATTCAACAATATTCTCGAAGCACATAAATTCAAACCAATAAGAGGTAAAGGAGAAGAAACAATAGGCAAAGGGTTAGATAAACCTTTCACAATCTCTTGTATCATGAAATCCTCTTCATCCTTGAAAAACTCAAGTGAATTATTCACCTCTTGTGTATCATGGTCCTCTATCAAACCTTGCAACCATTCTTCGTCCGTTTTTGCCGTAACCAAAGTCTCGACATAAACATCATCATTACAATCATATGCAAGCTCAATTGGGTCTTCCACAATATTGGTCATAACGGTCTCATTCTCAACATACTCCTCTTTATTAGACTCACACCTTGTTGTAAGGAAGTTGTGTAACACACTAGTTTCATCATACTCAATTACCTTTTGAATAGGTGGTTGATCATTATAAAGATCAATAATTGAGTTAACTACACTAATGTCATCAAATATCTCCAAAGGTCGGTCCTTTTTAACACATTCATCCTCGTCTTCATCTTCGGACTCACCATAATAAGAATCGTCGTCGGTTTCCCAACCCTTATCACGACGTCGTTTAAGTTCCATATGAATAGTCCTACTAATTTCATCGACTAGCTCTTCCCGAGGCTCCATCATCTTCCAACTTGTATAATTTCTGCAAGAAGTTTCTTGACGTTCACACGCTTACCACCATTGACTACAATATGTTCTCTTTCCCATGACTCTTCCCTTTGAATGGGTGAATGATCATAACTACGATCCGGAGTCGGGTAAGAAGAAATATTCCAAAAATTGGTTTGTGCGACGTTCTCTCTATCACGGTCAAGTTGGTCTAGCCTTTGTTGCATGTTTTGTAACCCATTCATAATCTGCATACAACTTTCGAATAAAGCCAATTAGATGTGGAATTATCCCACCTAGGTGCTTGACTTACATACCCACTACAAGGTTGTTGTTGGTATGTATGAAAATCACCATAAGGTTCTCTAGGATATGCATCATAGCCAATAAATTGGTTTTGATTGCATCCCATAGATGGTGGGTAATTTTCATAGTGTTGAGGAGGTTGAAAATCATATCCATTGCTCCAATATGCTCCTTCCATCGAAATAAGCACCCGAAATAAGATTCTCAAACCAAGTTAGAACCCGTAAAATAAAAATAAAATAAAACAAAAACTAAATACAAAAAATAAGAAACCAAAAACAATTGACAACCGATGCCTCCCGTGCAATGGCCAAAATTTGATCGCTCGTCGTAGCGACACAAATATAATTACACTTTCTTACTACTCAAAATATAAATATAGCAAGGGCAAGAAAGGATCGATCCCACAGAGAGGTCTAGGTTGTCAAATTGTTATGGTTCCTTATAAATAACACCTTAAGAGTTTTGTGGTTTTATGAAATAAAATAAATAAAAGCAAATATAAAAGCAAAGAAACAAATAAGCAAACAAATAAGATAGAAGAGATATTGGTTAAGGATTTCGTTTTCATTCACTAACATGCTTTTCACAATAACTAGAATTGATTTTTAATCTCAACTTTTATCAAAGACCCTAGAATACCTTGATCGCAAGAATATCCCGCAAATCTCCTCATGTCATCAACAAACACATTAAAAGATGCGAATATGAATTCTACCTAAAGGAACAACCTAACGTGTAAAAGCACTAATTAAGTTTAATTCCCTAGATGCGTTAAGTTCTATGAAATCGGCCAATCAAAGCAATTGAACGTGGAAAGCGCACTAATTCAATTTAACAAAGGTTACGATTCACATATGATCATAAGAATATATCACTACAAACCATAATCATATTATGCTACTTGTATTCAAGGAATATCACTTTTCGTATAATAAACCCTAAACTAGCAATAGATGTGATTAGAAGTTCTACCAATTTGCAACTTGACAAAACAATCAATCAATCATAAAACAATATTTTCGGAGAATTGCAAGCGATAAATATGAGACAAAACTAATATATTGAATCAAAGAATCATGCTTTGTGAAATCCAACTATTCCATAACCAATAATAAACTTAGGTACTCATATTCAAGGAGTTCATCACAAGAAGAAAAAGAAGAAACTTCATGGTAAAAACCCTAGAATAAATAGTAAAAGAGATAAAACGTGATCTAAGATATCCCATAGATAATAAAAGTCTTCTCTTTATATAGCTCCACTCCTTCCAAAACTAGGTTTTGTCTTCAAAGTCCATTAGATAGAAGTTCACCCGGCCCACCATGGAGAGAAACCCGTGTAGAAATTTTGTCCCAAAAATGCTCGCCGGAAAACTGGGATTGTGGCCGGAATCCGGCCGGAATCGTCGCCGGAAATAGTATCTCAGGTGACCGGCCAAGTCAAACCGGTCACCGGTCAACGGGTCAGAACGGTCGGGTCCACTGGGTCAACTCGGCCGGGTCAATTGGGTCAAGAACCGAGTCAGGTCATTGAGTCAGGGGAGTCAGCATCTTACTCAGCTGGATGGGCTGAGTGAATTGGCAGGCCATTGCACAGGCCTCATCAGTGATGCACTATCATTATGCTTCATCTGGGAAATTCCAGCCATGATGGCTGTGCTTCTCTACAGTACCATCTGAGTCATATCCTGCATAAATATCCTAGCCATAACGGCTGCTACCTTCACTGCATGCACAGCCAACACCATCACTTCCTGTAATCATCTCTGACACCCTTTTGAATCCACAAGCACTTCACTTCCAGTCCCATCACCCAGCTCAGACCATTTCCTCATTGTCACCACTGCAATATGAGCTCAAGCTCAGACCAACTCAGCAGCTGCTTCATTATCACCACATCCTCCATATGCACTCAGCTGCTATTCCATCTCCACAGGCACACCACCACAAACTCATTTCACTGGAAAATAACAGCAACAGCAGCTATTAAGCTCTGCAACACAGCCACTTGCATCATTGCTTTAGAATTCCATCTCCGGCTGCAACTCCAAGCACCAACACCAGCTCCCTGAACTGCCTGTTACTGCAAGACTACCCCATTCCAGCTCCAATGCCTTCCACCTGCAAAATTCCTGTTCTGAGTATCACCACAACTCACTCCCTTGTCAGCTCAAGGTTAACACACAACTAAAACCTCAATAACACCACATAACCCATTCAATTCATTCATCAGTTTCATCTCTGTATGCTCATAAGCCAGCACTTGCCCTGAGCCACCAGCAAGCTCCAATTGCAGAGCCACTGCAATCCCTGACCACATAACATTCAACTCTGCAAATTCAATTGGCCACAGTCTTCCATGAACCATTACCCTGGACATTAGATCCCTGCAGAATCAAGCTATCAACTCATTCCCCAGCATCAGGCCAACCAGCATCAAACCATTGCGGCTACAACATTATTTCTTGCACTCTGTCACAGCCATTGTGACCATGGCTAAGACCTGCAGCAGCTTGAGCCCTCACCTTCCTTGCAACCACCTGAGCCACTACAAACCTCAGCTGCACCACAACTTCAAATTAGTTCTTTCCTGTAACTTCTCACCCTAACATACATCTATGAAGGCACTAACTCCAATTCCGCTGCAATTGCTCATTCATCACCTCAGACCCTTGGCCATCTTCAAATTCTGTCTGAAATTCCTTTCATTCAATCACTGGATTCATTCAACAACTCGACCAGAGACTTAGCCATATAAACCCATCTCTGAAATCATTCTCTGAATCTCATACCAACCCATCTTCAATTTACCAAAAATCCATCTGACTTCAGATTCTTTCCATGGCTGCCACTACTCTCGATCAGACAGCATCAGCTCTCCTCAAGCTCAATCTCAGACTTCACAGCAATTTCTCAATCTTGGCTGCATCGTTAATCTCTCTCCATCGGCTCAACAATTCCATCAACCCTTAATTCCATCTCTGTCTGATCTTCATCTCGATTTCTCAAGAACCAATTTACAGGCCACCAATTTCATCGACTTCTCGCTCAACTTCTCTGTAATTCTACCACGAACCCTAATTCCATTTTTGGGGAAGAACGGAGAGAAACCCTAATTCGATCTCAACACCATCCATCTCTTGCTTCTGAGTTCATCTCGATCTGTCCATCGATCCAACAGCTGCAGCTGTTCTTCACTTCTCTCTGGATTTCAATTCAACAACCGCAGATTCATCCCACTTAACTCCATCGACTCAATCATTTCAGGTAGAACAAGTGAATGTTAGAGAAAATAACACTTCTCTCGATATGTTTAGGTACAGGAATGGAACGGTTATTCCCACTTAAGTGGCTCTGATAAGGGCTACATACTAGCAGCCCCCTAACCAATGCTGATTGCCTTTTAGTATTCCTCCAAGAGTTACCCCTTAACCTGGACTGGGCTCCAGATAGCACATGCCTGTGAAATGACACTCTTGCCCTTATTGCTTATGAATTCTTGTTTTACCCATAACTTCTTCATACGAACTCGAGAATGACTCCATTCTTTCGCCATCGTCTTCATCTTCTCGTCCTCTACACAATGAAAAGTAGAAATCTTGTATTTGAACGAGTTCCAATTGGTCTTTTGCTCCAAATGACTCCATTGCACCTAATAAACTCAAAAGCACACATAAGATACATAATTTACAAGAAAACTTGCAAAGAAAGCATAAATACTATATATTAAATACGGTGTATTCTACACCTATCAGTACCCAGTATTATCCGAAGTCTCATGAACTGTTGTTATTTATTTATTTCTAATAGACTTTAAGCAATTGCCTATTTTACTTGTCGTTACGGTAGAACTGCAAGACAAACTCCGCAGCTTCTAAATCAATCGTATCTCTGGACATTACAACCATGGCCGAGAGTTTTTTCTGTGTATAGCATGTGATTATTTGCATCCTATATGCCGTGGTAACCACTTATCGTACTTACAAATAAAAATTATTTACTTAACAAAGATCGGTAAAAGCAGGTCCATCCAGTAATGGGAAAGAGTACATCAAGGAAAACGATCTACAAACTATAGAATTCGTCTGAGTATCCTATAAATTTCAACTTAAATCAGTCAAGGTTTTACAATGGTCAATTGCTTTCTTTAATTTATTGCTACAACAAATACAAAAATATTCACCTTCGTATAAAAGATGATATTACCAACTATAGGTTGATAGTCTTCATCAACTCGACTCTCTTTATCAACTCTTACTTCCCAATGTAGTTGTTTGGAAAGGTAGTTGCTCGTGTGGAGCATTGCACTGGATTGATGAGAGGACCAGCAAATCATCCAAAAAAAAACCAGTCTTTTCAAGATGTTGCCGCGAAGGAAAAGTAAAACTCCCTCTGTTGCTCGAGCCTCCACCAGAACTGATGGATTTACTTGAAGGAGACGATGCCGAGTCGAAATTTTACAGAGATCACATGCGAGAGTATAATGCTGCGAATGCTTATACCAGTCTTGGTTGCAAACTGGATAAGAGGGTTTTGAAGGGGAAGGGCCCAAAAGGCTTTGCAATTCATGGGGAACTTCGCACTGTCATGGAACTTTACTACCAGGCGAGGGTAAGGACCCGGTCTATCATCATTCATTTTTCTACGATCCAAATCATGCATTGGCTGTTCGTGCAAAACGGAATCCCAATTTAATAAAAACGTACTTGAAAAGGTACTTAAAATTGTCTACAAGTATAATGTGTTTTGCGATAAATATTACAGGCACAAGATCTCGAGCGATGCTAACCCCGGCAGACCAAAATGTCAAAGTCATCATGCACTACAACAAAACCGAAGATGACAGGCGTTATAACTTACCAACAGCCGATGAAATCTCTGTAATATTACCTGGAGATGGTTCTCTAAAGCTCGACTTGAGAGATATAATACTACATCGCAAGGAAAAAAAAGGATTCAAGCGTATTTGTAATGTCACCACGCATACTTGCCCCTCCATTATGTTTTCTTGTTTCCATATGGCGAGATGAGTTGGCAATATCGATATGAAGCGATTTGGATCTGAAACAGGAAAACATACTACTAAGCGGTTGACTCTGAAACAATTTCACAGTTTTCGTCTCTTTAAGCGCTCAATCGAGTATTCTACCATCCTAAGAGCAAAAAAAAGTTTGGGAGTACCGGTGGATGCTCAGGCTTCAATGAGAACAAAACAATGTATTATCTTAAGATAAATCAGGATAAGTTTCATGGCAGATTCGTATAAGCATATAAAGGACTCGGCGGAATCTGGGCTGAGTCCCGAGGATTTGGGAAAACCATATGTCTTACCATCGACTTTTATTGGAGGTCCTAGGCATATGTATGAGATTTATCAAGATTCGATGGCCATTACACGGTTTAATCATCATCCGGATATATTCCTAACAATGACCGCAAATCCGCGTTGGCCAGAAATTCAAGATGCACTTGAATCACATCAATATGCATCAGATCGTCCAGATCTCATAGCACGTGTATTTGAGTTAAAGAGAGTCGAGTTGATGAAAGAGATAAAGAAAGGAAAAGTGTTTTATGCTCCACACGAGCAACTACCTTTCCAGTCTTCATCAACTCGACTCTCGCACTTTTCCAACAAATAATATATTGAATAATATTAACAATTGTTAATAATAACCCTCTGCATGAATCTGCCATTTGTTCGTGAAATTGTTGAAATACATGCACCACCGATAAACTTCGGATGTTGCGAGGCCATTAGAAAAGAGAATAATTCCTCGGTGTACTCACAAAGTGAACTACTTCTTGGGCCACTTGCCTAAGTACGATTAGTCTTCCAATAAACTTTGCTTTATGTGTTTTAAAAAGAGTGAACCTTGATACATTGGGATTGCCATTGAGATGAAATCAATGTCATTTAGTAGTTTGAGACTCAGAGCCGTTGTCAAATGCAAGTTTATTAGTTGGTAATAATTTATGGAAGCAGTGGTTATTTAGTCCGGGTAGTAATAAATGTTACCACTTGGGGTTAGGTGTTTCTGTAAGTTAACGTCGAATATCATGTTGGGTAGTAATAAATGTTACCACTTGGGGTTAGGTGTTTCTGTAAGTTAACATCGAATATCATGTGGTCTGCGAAATGTATATGTCGTGATCATACCCATCAAACATCATACCCATCAAACGCCATGAGTTGTATCTTAGGATATGCGTGTTACTGATATATCTTGGTGTTGTTTTTGGTTCTTACTTTCGATATTTTATGCTTTGGGTTTCTTTATCTTAGGTCTCTTCCTTGCTCATTTTTGAATTCTGTGTTCTTATATGTTCTTTTCTTTTACTCTATGGACAGGAGCACTACGCCGATGGCAAGGGTTGACAAGCAAAAAGGCTGGGTAGATGGTTAGTTTGATGATGGTAAAGACTACTAAATTTGGCAATGTGTCTCAAGTGGTCTTGAGAAAGATGACAATTTTATCTCGAGGACTTCCTATGCATGTCTCATGGAAAATAACAACGCACAAAGTCTTTATAATGTGGATACTGACAAGTTTTCTCCCGTCCAATTTTACCGGTGAACGCCACTAGCAAACAACCCATGGAGATGGTCATTACAATGAACAAGGGCGACAAGGATGACCATACAAAGATCAGCTTTACCCAAGAAATTTATGACAACATGCCATTGCTTACTATCCAGGACGTAGACGAGCATTCACAAATAGATTGAAACCACTAAGATTCAATGTTATTTTTGTTAAGAGTGTCTCTGTTGGATATCAAGAATATCTTTGTTTGATCTTTCTTTTTGTTCTTTGGACCATGTTTTTGGTATTCTATTTTTACCTGACACATCTATCTTTTAGGTAAATAAATCCCATTGTTTTCGTGCCTTCAAATGTGTTGTATTCGGTGAAGATAATATCGACGGAATATTTGATAAATGTCAAATAAATGAAGGTTCTTATAGATAACCATCTAACAAATGAGAGCCATGGAAACTTGATTTGAGAAAATAATTCCAGGATGACATTTATCATAATTGGATTTCACCAGGACTCTTTAGAGTAACTCATTTCCTAGAATTCCTGGAAATGCAGTTCTTTACCGTGGACGTGACTTTTACGGTGTAACCATATCACTTTTATGGCTACAACACAGGAAATGCAAAAACTGTAGCCTAAACTTTTCCAAAGATTGATGCCCATGAATCATCCATGCGGCTATGCTCCTAAGCAGTGTAGTTAATATCAGCTATCGGTTTTCTTGGCCAGGACCGATATACTGTTATAACCTTGTATCGAGGATGTTATGTTGAATTATCAGCGCAATATCGGTTTCAAAATTTATACCGATGATTTTTATAAAAACATATTTTTCATACGTTGGCATTATCGGTTTTAAATTGGTTATACCGTCGATATATCGATCGTATCGGTGTATACCAGCCGAGATTATCGGTCATATTTCGTATCACCAATATAATGGTTTTTGTCTTGCTCAAGTGCTGAAATCGATAATATCAGTGATATATCGGCCGAGATCAGACTACATTGCTCTTGAGTAATATTGATGCTTTGCTCCGTGTTTCGGTAGCAGATATGCTTCCAAAACATGATCATCTTTATGCGGATATATTTCCAAATCATGATCATCTTAACCCCACTGATTAAAGAACAACACGATCAGATACATTAAGTAGAGAGAGAGCCGGGAAAGGCGCACATGAAGTGATTGGCATCATGCACAATAGTTAAATGAACCTTTTGTATGAAGAAGAACATCCAATTATGCATGTCTCATCTTCCCAACGTACTATATAAAATTATAATTGTGGAGCAAGAGTCTCTTAATCACATGTATATATGAAATTAGTGCGACATCTTTGTACTAAAAGTGTTAGATTATTAGTCCCACATTGTTTGGGAAATCTAAGATCCCACGCTTTATAATCCTAAGGGCCTCTCTACTCATTTCCATTTGGTTTTGATTTGGATTCTCATATTCTAATATGGTATCAGAGCATGCTATTTGCGACGAGTCATCATTTGATTGACCGTGCCTTTACTCACGTCACCCAATTTAATTGTCCACGTGTTAGACCCAATGAGGCTACACATGACCGCGCCTTTACTTACGTCACCTGATTTAATTGTCCACGTGTTAGACTTAGACCCAATGAGGCTACGCATTAGGGGGTTTAATTGTCCACGTGTTAGACTTAGACCCAATGAGGCTACACATGAGGGGGAATGTTGAGATTATTAGTCCCACATTGTATGGGGCCTCCAAGATCCTGCGGTTTATAATCCCTAAAAGCCTCTCCACTCATTTCCAATTGGTTTTGATTTGGATGCATGTATTCTAATATGGTATCAGAGCAGGCTATTTGCGACGAGTCAATTGATCACGCCTTTACTCCGCATCAGTCGATTTAATTGTCCATGTGTTAGGCCCAACGAGGCTACACGTGAAGGGTAGTGTTGAGATTATTAGTCCCACATTGTCTGGGAAATCTAAGATCCTGCGATCTATAATCCTAAGGGCCTCTCCACTCATTGCCAATTGGTTTTGAGTTGGATTCCCATATTCTAATAAAAAGGCATCATGCACAATAATTAAATGCACCCTTTGAATGAAGAAGAACATCTAATTATGCATGTCTCATCTTCCCGACATACTATATAAAATTATAATTGTGGAGAAAGAGTCTCTTAATCACATGTGTGTATGAAATTAGTGTTGCATCTTTGTACTAAAATGTTTGCACCAAATGTTTGGTATTATCCCAACATATTATATATGTTTGTCATTGTTTTAATCTACGACTTTCCTCACAAGTTTGTGTCATGGGAAATAGACCTTGCGGTGAAAAGATGTGGCCTTGCAAGAACTATCGAGATGCATTAGCTTCCCATGCCGACAAAAAATTTAGCTTAAGACAATATTCTTTGTTGGTCTAATCAGTTCCTTGACAATTTAGCTTACAAGAACTATCTACGACTTTTTGGATGGTGCTTATTAAATATTGTTGGTCTAATCAGTTCCTTGACAATTTAGCTTAAGACAATATTCTACTGTTTACCATAGTGTCCAGAGTTCGACGACATGTTTAAAAACTATTGTGTCAAAATCAATATTATATTGTGATAGAGTTTTTGATTAACAACTATGTTACATAGGTTAAAGTGTGATCCTCAAATTAGACCACAAGTTGTCGCAGTCAGTTGAGATCCAACTTCTCGCTACAACCATCACTTGAAATTTAATATAAGGTAGGGTAGTCAAGTTAATATCTCCAAGTGGCAAGTGTTAGTGAATTTGTAATGTAGCAAGGTATTCATCTCTGAGTAACTGTTTATCAAGTTATAGGTTCAATACTTCAAACTACAAACCAGACTTAATGAGATGGAAAAGAAAAGTTCACAATAACTAGATATAGTTTCTCAACATGCTTGAATAATTATTAATGCAATAGAGGATAAGTTGTTGTATTAACTAAACTCAGACATGAACATGTGGAGAATTAACAATGTAATAGATAGTTGCGATGCGATTATCTATCACATATCCGCAAAAAAATTTTTTAAAGTTCTGACACTTGCAGGGCTCAAGAATTACAAACTAAAGGTGAGGAGATAATTCACAACCAACACAACTAGATTAATCTATAATTTTTTTACCCCAAGAAAAATAATGTATGGGTTTTGGTGAATAACTTTTTACCATGTGAATTTGTGAGATTTGTTAAATTTCAATGGTTAAAATCAAGTTACAGGATTAGTACTTAAAAATGAAAATCAACGTTCACTATAACACACGTACACAACCCAAAATGAGGGGTCATCTACAAAAGAATACAAAGATATCTTTCCAACATTAAAAAAATGGACAATTTCTGTTTTCCAAATATTATTTTGAAAAAGAAAATATTAAAATAAATAAACGGAGAAGTGATTACATTATTAGGAAAACAAGTAACAAAACATAGCAAACAGAAGAATTTGGGAAATATTATTACAAAGATGAACAAAAAGTAAAAAAAAAAAACTTCAAGAACATAAGATGTTAATGTTCAAAGAACTAAAACAAAAATACAGCGCAAACATGAATGGAATTAGGGATCGAAAAAAAAAAAATGCAAAGAAGGTCTCATATGTGTATAAATGGAAGAAAGAATATGGGAAGTCAGATGTAATTCAAAGACATGTAGATTTGGTTTCGGGTGAAATAACTAGCAGAAGTCAAATATGATTAAAAGGTAATGTTATGCTATGTTTTATGTTAAACTTTATGGTTATCTTCGTGTCGTTTTTTTTTTATTGTTTTCTTATTTTGGTTGAACATAATATGTACCAATATATAACTAGGTATGAATATGTACAATCCTGAGCTTATCTAGGACTTTTTTTTTTTTTTTTTTTGATTTAATTTTTTATAAGGGTTTCTGCAAATTTCTATGTAGAATCATATTACTAAGTGAGTTTTTTTGTTGGTTATTTGTTGTCAAATTGTTTTGTTAATACTAATCCATTTAATTAACACATATTTGTTTGTTGAAAGAATATGATTTATTTTTTGACATTAGTTCAAAACGAAGTGCTATCATTTTTTCTGTTAATATTAATACACTTTTAATTATGCAATTATCTGCTATTCTCCTGTAAAAAAGTGACATAATTCCTTCTGTTTGAGAAACTAATCATTTTTTTCTTGAAGCATTATAACAATCTTTGGATGATATATTATCTGCTTTTTATTCCTTTCGTGTATATGTAATTTGGGTTTATAGTGAAACAATATTACTTTATTTTTCCATATCAACATATTTCATGAAATATATCACATCGCATCATTAAACATGTGAAGATAATCGAGGGTCTAAGTAATTGCGTCCTCTTTTAACCAATGACAGTTGGTTATAAATTGAAATATTGTTTAAGTTCCAAATAGATTTTAGTTAAAGTGTTTTGACGTGTTGATGCATTTTGTGACTAAATATATACCGATTCTATTAGTGTTGTTAATAGGTGGTGATGCCATCTAATGATGTACCCTAGAATTGACCAAAAGTATGTACACTAGGAGCGAAAGGAGAGGTTGATCCGGGACCGTAAGACCCCGGTGGTATTTGAAACATGAAATTACTACCACTAGATAGATCTCAAAAAGTTACGCGAAATAGACTACAAGAACGCGTCATTCGGACATCGAACGAGAAAGATATTGCAATCGGAAAGTTGTCACCACATGTTTGACCATCGGTCAAATGTGAGTTGACTTGACTTGACCGTTGACTTATTCTTTAGCAGCGTTGACCAGATCTCTTTTTGGATAGGACCTCTGTCTAGTAGTTGGTCATCCCTTAGTATTCTTAGAGTGGTTAGTAATAGTACAAATTTGATTAAGTTAGATCAAATTATTAATAGAGTTAACTGTATTTAAGTTAGATTAATCCCCTAAATTATGTTAATTAATAAAATAGTGTTGTAGTAATATGTGTGGGAAAGTGGATGACCACACATCACATGTGTCAAGATGCATGCCATCTTCTCTCTCAAACTAAATACGTGTAGGAATTTTTCTTTCCCTTACTACCACTTGTACTTACACAAGTCTCTACTCTTCATGTATTTAAAGTGTGGAACAATAAATGAAGAAGCAACTAATTCTCTTTCTCTTTTACTTTGTTTTCTTCTCTTGTCTCCATATTACCTTGTTATTTCTCTACTCAATACTTGAACCATCTTTTACACGTTATCAGCACCTCATCTAGCCAATTGAGTACTCATCCTTCACCAAAAAGGATTTTCCTAAAGAAGGTATATCTAATCCCTTTACTTTTTGATTTATTTGTCTACTCTCTTTGAAAGTGACATATTTCTATCTTTATTATCTTTGGAAGTTGATTATCACATGAAAAAAAAAATCCATGTGATTTCTACTAGCTCATTTTCTACTTAATAATTATAGTCATTTTGTTTCTTTATCACTTGAAAGTGGCGTTTTTGACTCCGGTTTTCTTACATAAAATCATGTGAATGATACACAAAAAAGTTTGTTTTACTTATACACACACAAATGTATAAATATTGTTCACCTTTGAAG